>VZTG01004991.1:242573-375981 GCA_013397845.1 Melanocharis versteri | reverse complement strand
TTTTTTTTTTTTTTTGCCACTGGATTCCTTTAAATTTTTGCCTTTTAGGTAAAGTGAGCGTTGGAAAAGTTCTTCATGTAGAACGGAGCAGAAATGAAACTAGAATAAAAATGAAATTGTACTCCAGGTATTAATTACTGTGCTGGAATGCCGCTGCAAATTGGATTTCCTTTAAAATGTAGTGTGTTTATAACTGGACAAATTACCCAGGTATAGATATTAGACTCAAAGAAGAAATATTCAGCGAGAGGCTTTTCTGTTTTTCAGTAACCAGGCTTTATCACCTTTCCTGATGGTAACTCTTAGCTCGTAATGGGTCTGTGAATTAGAGCTTGACAGGAAGGGACCATTGAAACTTTAACTTCTCCTGCCACCTCCTGGACAAGGTTCTAAACAGCTTTTCCCAACCTACAGCCGTGAAACCCTCACACTTACACCCATCGACTTGTGAAATTATCTCAGCCTCCCTGCTAGCACCTTTTCAGCATAAAGTAATAAGCAGCATGTCATAAATTACATTTCTTCCCCGGGAAGCTTCTCTCAAACCCCTGAGTTGAATACCGAAAAGTTAAACGAAATGTTTTAGCTCCTGTGAAAACAAAATCCCTCAGCACAAAGCTTTCAAGTCCTAGCTAGCGAATTTTCTAGCTGAGCTAGTGCTGCCTTTCACTGATACCACGGTAAGGGAAGAGTCACACAGACCTTGAATAACCTTTTTAATGAATACCTTAAATGTGGGGATGCTCAGACTTTGAAACACATCACCACCCTGAGTGGCTGTAAATCCTTCTGCTGATGGTGTTTGCAACTGGCATCATCAGAGATGCTCTGTATTCTGAAGTCACAACAGTAAATAAATAAGCACTATGCCCTGTGCCTTCTGAATACATTGATCTTGTTTAGAATCTACTTTACTGATTTTATCTACCTGAATTACTATTTACGTTTTCTTTTGAAACTTTAAATTCCTTAGCATGATTGTTCACTTTGTTTAAACTCCTTGGTGTGTGTGTCCAGTGCTTTTATATTCCAGAAAAACAATGTATTAGTTCACACCTGCAAAAAGGTTTCCCTATTTGTCAACGGGTTGCTATGTAGTTTAAAAATCATACTTTCTAGTGCTTAACTTCCACTAACTAGTGAAATGTAAACGGTGGCTTCCTTATCTTCTAGAATATTCCCCTGGTTTGGATATCCCTAATTGCATGGATAGGATGTTGCCTTTTGGGATAGACTTGGTTGACAGAAGCTTTGGGAGTGAAACTTCAAATGAACCAATATAATTGTATTTTATCTCCTGTCTAACTCAGGCCATAACACCTTGTAATTCCTTCATCAAACTTGTAATTTATATTTGAACTGTACTCTGTCTCAGAGAAAAACAGCCAGACATGAGTGTGTAGCTTTCCTCTGTCCTGTGCCCCAGTGATTGATGAGCTTTGCTCCAGGATTACTGATAGAGCAGTTAATTCACTTTTAGGCCAACGTATCTACTGCTGACGTGGAAATGGGGTGGTGGAAACTGAATTACACAGAAATGGTAGCTCTACCTCCTAAAATTGCTGCTCTTGGAGCAATTAAGCACTATGTCAACTCAGATTAAACGTGCTAAATAGTTCAATGGCAGAGAAAAGCTAGAAATTATTTTTATGTGATATTGCCAAAGTGAAAAGTTACAACTCTTTCTCTCAAAGTTTTTTAGGACAAAACTCTATCCGATTCTTAACTAATCTAAAATTTCAGTTTCTCTTTCAGTAAGCAGAGGAGGGAAGTAACCTGTTTTCCCTCCATTCCTCATTTAGGGATATGACTTCACGTTTTTCCAGTTTCTGTAGCACGTAATAGTTTTACATGTGGAACAGCAGTCACCTGTATAATCAGTCAACTGGGAGGTATTTTTCAGCTTCAGAAATACTGCTTTAGGTAACATTCCACTTCTTATTCCTCAGTGGGTCAGTTAACAAGCTTTGGTGTCAAGGACACTCTTAAAGAGAGTTTGGCCTGCAGTTTTATAGCTCACATCATGGAAATACACTTGGTGAAACACGTGTGAGAAGATGTGCTGAACAAAAACAACCCCTTTATAAAGCACTTCTAAAAGAAAAACAATTTGGAAACACAAAAAGGAAGTGTCAAGTCTGTTTTCCCCACCGGCGGACAGAGATGGGCAGTGTGGCAGAAAAAAGGCATGGAAAAAATACTGGCTGCCACAAAATCAGAAAGGAGTCTGACTGAGCTCATATCCCACCTCAGATCTTGATTTCTGGCCCGATGCTTCAGCACCAGAATCTTTGCATCTGTCATGAGAAACCTCAGATACAGCTTTGTCTCCTTTTGTGCCTCGCCACAACATTCTTTAATTAACTTTTCTCTTCCCTAAGGTTCGCATTTGTGCGAACCAAGCCTTGGCACAGATGAGAGGGGAGCTTCTTTTCTGGCTTTTAGCTGGCAGGAACGCTGCTGAGAGACCTTCAATTCTGTAATTCAAAATTTAAATTGTAAATAGAATCTATAACTCTCTCTTTGTGAATACACTGAGGTTAAGAGCTGTTGTAATACCAGTGTAAGGGTGCCAAATGAACCTGAGGACTGCACAGTACCTTGGAAAGAGTCACCCTTGGGGTTTTCAGAGCCAGAACTGAACCTGAGGGACTGAGAGATGCCTTGAATTCTTTGCAGTTCTTTTAAAATATTTTTTTTCTCTCCATAAGATATAATAATTGCATTTCTGTAAGAAACTGGTATTAAATTCTGCAGAAGAGTTCTTTTTGATTTATGTTCTGTTTATGTTGCGTCCTTTGTAGCAGTAATACAGAAAAAATTAGAAAAAATATTTGAACAATGCTAGATTACTGAACATTTTTGTGAGATCAAAACTTGGGGCAAGAAGGAAATAAACTGGAGAATTCTCAGGAGGTCATTAAAATTTTTATCAAGTGAAAGTTGCTTTTCTCTTTGTAAAGATAACTGTTTTTTGCTGGTTCCCCACTAATTTACAGAGAAGTGATGTGAAAATATTACAAACCACCACCATCCTTGGCTGTCCCTCTGAGTCTGTAGCCTGGGCATCTGCACAATTCATATTTAACTGTGCCTCATTTAAGGAACATGGATTCAAAATTTCAGTTTCTGCTGAGGCTGGCATCCTTGCTCGCTTCCACCTTCCAGAATTCAAATTTTCTCACCTCAGGTGAAATGCTTTGGAGGTTTACATCCCCAAAGCCTACAGGTGTTGTGCTCAAGCGTTGTGAGAGACTGTGTGCACTCTTTTAGCACGTGGCATAGTGCCACAGTGTCTCTGGCATCATCCTGTCACCACATAAAATTTGTCAGAGTCAGTAAAGAAGGAAATTGGGAAAATGTTACATGTAGTCAGGCGGGTTTGGAAGACTAGCCACTTGAAATTGATGTTATGAGAAGTGAGATTTACAGCTCCTCCTTTATATTGAAAGCACAGAAACCAAGATGTATTCCTTAAAAATACCCTGAGATATGAATTTATAATGGCACTTGATGTTAAAATCAGACAGCATTCCAGGTTAGAGCTTACCTGGTGAATATTTAGTTGCTATCTAAGGTTTCTTAAAACAATTTTAAAAAAATCTCTGGAAATTTCAAATTAAATATACGACTTGTACTGTCTACATCTGCTTGCTTCTTGTTTTGCAAATATATTTGTAATGTACCGTGTGTGTCACTGGGAAGAAAATACATGGAAATCTTTCCATAGTTCAGCAATCAGTATATTGGCACATTTTCTGTGCCAGTACAATAAGATGTGTTGTTTACCAAGTGTATAGCTTTGTTTAGAGGAATTTCCAAGCAGTTTGGGTATGGATTAGTGCTGTCAGTCAGTTAAAGGTGTTGTTTTTTATGTTTTTCGCTAATACAGCTAAACCAGTGCAATGTGTGAGGGGGTATTTAATTATACCAGTCTAGAAAGGCCTTATATCATTTTTCTTAACATCCTGGCTGTGTTTTACTGCTTCTTTCCTGGAAGTCAGTTGGACCAGGTCTTGCCAAACCTGATTTATCTGGGTACCACCAAGCAGTCAGGTCCCTGCTGCAGCTCCAGGACTGGCTTTGTCCCAACTCAGGAATGTGAGACAAGGCTCCACTTTTTCTCCCCTCTCATCAAATCCGTGTCCCTGCCCAGCAATGCCAAAGCAATGGCCCTATACATATACATACCCTATATATACACACACCTATATAGGGTGTATAGAAGCATAAGAAAGAGTGGGGCTTGATTTGCCATGGGTGATGGGACAGACAACCCCATTTTTATTTATTCTTTATAATTTTGCTAAAATATCTCTTTTTCCTAGTCTACTAGCTACTAAATTTACAGTGTAATATACCCCCAGCTTCCTTTTTTCCTCCTTTTCATTAAAGGCAAAAGAAGTTTCTCTTATTGTTCCTAACAATGGGATCTATAATAGAAATTCTCAGGTTGTTGCGCAGATGGCCTCCAACTTCCTTTACTCTTTCATCCCCACCTGAGCCTGACATTACAAATATCCTGCCTTTTCAGTGCAGTTGAATGAAAAATAATCTTGGTAGAGCCAAGAAATAAAACTTGGAGGAGCAGGAGAGGGAGAGAAGGATACATAAATGCAGAGAAGCAGGAAAAGGGAGAGAACAGACAGAGAGCAAGAGCCACTTACATCCAGCTCCTGTATTTCTTCCTGATAACCAGCTAAAGCAGTGTGGAACTGGAGGGGCAGCAACTCTGTGCCCCTGAGCAGTTGCTCAGAAATAGCTGAGTGTTTTTGCCCAGATCCTGTGCTTCATTTTTTGCCTCTGGGGCAATCCAGCTGCTGCTTTTTTCCATCACTGACTCCAGCGCAGGTTGTGCTGGCAGGGAAGCCTTCCCCTTCTCCGTGTGTTTCCAAATGAAGGCTCTGCCACTCCCTTTCAAGTTTTCACCTGCACTGCAGTTGTTATCCTTGCTGTTTCTACATTCTTTGGCAGCGGGTGGACTTCGTGCCTCCACTTCTGGAATGCCCTTAAAGTACACACCTCTTCTTCTGGGGTATTGCTTGTAGAGTGACCAGCAGAAGGAAAGGTCAGACTGCTTTTAATTATGATTGTTTAATAATTTTAGTTATTAGATTGTCCTTTTAATTATGAGCTTGGTAAGGGATCCCCCTTTTGAATGGGTTTTAGCACAGAAGCCTTGATTTCTAACCAATAGGGTCTTGGAAGTGATCCTGTTCAGTGAACTTCTCGGGCAGCACAAGCAGCATGCAGCTCCTTTTTATTCATATTTATGTCTCATGGAATCAAGGAGGGAGAGACAGATTTCCTGATTAAAAGAGAGACTGAACAGTTATATGTTGCCAGGATGTTACATGAATGTGTTCTGGATGCAGTTGGTCTCTTACATCAGCAGAATTTGATGAATCCGAGTTTTCATCAGCTATCTTGACTGAGGATGGATTACTGCACATTTCCTGTAAGCAGCTTAATTTTTATTGTTGTATGACGTTCCTTGCTTAGCATAAAAAATGGAAAGCTGAATGGCATTTTAAAAAGCTGAGAACCTTCATCAGTAGCTATGGGGGAGTATTTTCAATCCTCACACGACAAGATGCCATATATATGAAATCATGTGTAAAATTTTTGGAATTTTTTTCCATAAAACAAACTTTCTTCCAGCCAATAGCTTCAAGAGCCACTATACTTTATTAAGGGAGAAAAATCCTAAAGGCACAGTGATTGGAGAGTCAGAAAATATGTGCCTTCTCTATTAATATAATGAGCCTTTTATAAAAAGCAAAGCATCAACAGCTTGTTGTTCTGCAGCAAAAGGAGGCATAACATAACCTCGGTGGTACTGATTTGCTGTTCTGGATTAGCCTAGAAGGGAAAATAATTCCCGTTAAAGTGCTAAAAGAAACTGTCCTTGTTCTCAGAAGTTGATCTAAGATTACAGATGTCCCAGAAGTTTTCTAACTTGTAGCTGAACATTAAAGAAATAATTTACTTTTTGTGAAGCTAAAGAAAAAGAAATCTGTAAATGATTTCATCTGTTGAAATAGTTTTAGATGTGAGAAAATAAATCAGGGTGAGAAATGGCTAATTTTGGCTTTTATTTTTCTGCTTGTGGGATGCAAATGGCCAGGTCATAGCTTAATTTAATCTTTTTAGCAGCTTCTGATGGAGGCCGTGAATGATTTTAATTGCCCTGTTGTCTAAAGACAATACAGGGGAAGTGTCGCTCTGTGCATTATCTGTAAATGTCCCCTACTTGTTGCTCTCAGAAATTGCAGGCTGAGCAGATGGATCTTTGATCTGGCCTGGTATAATTGTTCTTTTACTTTTACATGGCTGTGAACACGGTGTATTTCACAGTGCTTAGATAAACGTGCCAGCATTTCTGATTCAAATACTCACGCATGAGACTCCACTGTTTTGTCTGCAGGAAGTCTTCTGCAAGGGACACAGAAAGTTGCATTTTGTGAATTTTAGTAGTAAAATTAAATAAAGAGTCTTGTCTTGCTTTAATTTTCCTTTTTCCAGTAAGAAAGGAAGAGGAAGAATTACAATTCTCAAAGAAGCTTAAACTGTGGGATAACTTTTCCCTTTTTATTTCTAAGCATTCTGGCCAAAAAAACCCAACCCAAACCTGTTTGGATGGATGTGACAGTTTAAGCTTGTTTTAGAATTATAATCCTCATGCCAAGTGAGCTGGATCCATGGATTTTCCCACTCTAAGAAAATCCATTTTCAGATGAGATAAATTTTCTCACTCTTCTTTGCAGTGAGTGTCTTTGAAACTATTAAATAAGGTTCCAATAGCGACTTGTCACCAGGGAGAAAAGATGAATAAGAAATATGTTTGTCTTTAAAATATTTCAGTTCATAAAAGAGCAGAATATAGAGATTCCGCCTTTAATGAGCAATCCCTTATACCCATACTGGGGTTAGTAAAGCTCTGTTTGGCATAAAAAAAAAACCATTTGAACATATCTCTTTCCAAGGAATCTGTTTTAGAGCTGATTATTTCATTAGAAAAGCGAGAGGGAAGGAAAAAGAGTTATTGGTGGCTTATGGACCAGACCTGCTGTTCAGATAGCATCAAATTCACAAAATCTAATTTGAACAGATGTTGTCTGGCTAGGAGTGTGAAGAAATGCTGTCAATTACTCCTTTTGCCACGATTCTCTTAGTCCCATTCCTGGGGCATGTGGACTAAGTCACTCTGCTGTCTGTAACCTCACAGATGAACGTGTTCTGAAATTCCTAGGCTGCAATTCCCAGCTGAAGAAGCTTCAGACATCAGGTAGGAGAGTCCTTGGAGGCCATATGTTGCAAGCAGTGTGTCAGGAATAACAACCCCAATATGGGCTCCTTTGCTGGCACACACAGCCTCTTATTGACTCAAATTCACACTGAATTAAAGTCTGTCAGTGTGGCGGAGATAGAGAACAAGAACAACCAAATTCTAATCCGGCTTTTTAAAACCACCTTTCCTTTTTGGTTATTCTGTGCAAATGAAAGGAAGGCAGTGTGTTCCCACTGCCTTCGCCTTGGTCTGTGACTTGTGTATATGAGAATATAATTTAGGCATTTGCTTTGCATATTTTGACTGTCTAAGTTAGATTCTGGTTTTGGTTCTGTCACTGGGCCTGTGGTGCTGGCCCAGATCCACCACTGAGTTTGAGAGTGATTCTGCTGAGCATGGCTGCACTTAAATTTTAGCGAGCTAAAATTCCAGGGCTGGAATTTGAAAAAACTTCATGCAGGTGCTCAAATTTCCTGCACAGTGCATGAGGGGAGATCCATGCCCCAAAGGAAAACTGGGAGACAGCTCCAGACAGCAGGGGCAAGTCATGCAGGAAAGTCCAACAGTGCATTTTGTGACTGCAGGAAACACGGCCCAGGTGTAGTCTCTGCTCACGACTTTATTTTCATTGGAGTCCCGGCCTGTGTTACCTCAGCAGCACCTTGGGCAGGTGGTCTGTGGGTGCCAGGGCTGGGGAATCCTGGCTTTTGTTCCCAAAGCCAAGGAGGTCAATATCTCCTGCTGTGTGGCACGTCACAAGTCACCTCCAGGCAGCGAGCAGAGCCTCTCCTCAGGGAAATGTCTTTAGCACTTGGCTACCACATAATTCTCCTGGCTACCCACTCAGGGGATATTTCAGCTCCTCACAGAACCAGCACCTCAGGAGAGGAGTGCTTGGGGCTAAGCCCTTCTCCAGGGAGGCAGCTGTGAACACTTCTGGGGCTGGGGATTACAGGCAGTTCAGGATTGCAAGAGGCCACAGCCTCCACCCCATCTGAAGGTTTGTTTTTAGCAGTGAGAACCCTGTAGCTGCTGTGCCATTGTGTTTTAGGGTCTCTCAGCAAATTGTAGCCCGAGAGGAGTGGGTTTGTAGAGCACAGCTGCTGGTGCAGAGGAGCCAGCAGTCACACAGTTGGAGAGGTTTCCCTCTGGACTGGCACCAGTCCTGGGCTGTGTGCAGAGAGCCCATCAGCACTGGAGAGCACCAGATGCTCACCTTGTCCTCATCCTTTGGGACAGAGTCACCAGAAGGCCGCTGTCTGTGCCCATGTGTGTGCCTGCTGTGACACTGCAGGTGTGGATTGAAGCACCAGCGCTGACACAGCCAGCAGCAGAGTGCTCGTGAGACAGTGTTCCCCAGGCAGAGATAAAATAGCTGCATCACCCCACAGAGCACGGAGATGCTTCTGGTATCCTGCTCCTTGAGTATTTAAACTGCACGTCTGGAATTGCCTGGCAAAAGTGGCATCTCCAGTGCTTCTCTGGGATGTAGTCCTTACTTCAGTCATGCTTTGGCTCACTTGTCTATAAAGGATACATACAGTGGTATTCTCCTGTTCTCATCTCCAGGAGCCCAGGGACAATCTAAGAAGGATATTGAGATCATACAGAAAAGGAATTTTTAGTTTTTCTTCTTCCCCCCCGCCCCACTTAGAAAAATAGTAGTGTTAGAGTTGTTACACTTTTCTAAATGTTCAGTACAGGAGATGAGCCTCCTTCCAGCAAGAAAATATGAACTGCTGGTGTAACCAAACAGTTTCCAACTGTGCAGTTTCTGCTGTGGCAGATTGCCAGTAAGTGATGACATGGGGTTGGCATGGTACTCCTGACTCTGGCCTTTTCCCAGACTTGAATGCATGCTGGGAATCCTGGTTTGTTTTGGTTTTTTTTCCTGCAAACTCAACAATTAGAAAGGAATACCCCACTTCACTCCAGCAGCTCAAAAAAGGATGGATGAAAGAAAATTGCCAACATTTCTTTCATCACCGATTCCCTCTTCTGCAATTCAAACCAAAGTTTTAAATCTAATTCTAATACAGCTAAAACAGAAGAAAATCTTGGACCAGGAATTCAGTTTTCTTGTTACTGCAGAGGACATTGAAAGCAAATGCTCTGTGCTGTGCTGATGAGGAGGAATCCCTCTATCTCCTCATCTCCATCTCTTCTATAGCACATCCTCCCTTGCACTCACCTACATGAGAGGGGTTTAAACTCTATGACTACCCAGCCAAACCCTTTCCCTCTGCTGCCCAAGGCTTTCTCCACCCAGACACACACCAAAGCTCCAGCATCGTGCTGATTAGGAGGTGTTGCTGTTGCTTCCTACCCCTCTGAAATCATGTATGCACCAGTCTGTCCATCACACATTAAACAAACCTAGCTAGGGTAGAGCTGCAGAGCACTTCTAAAGCAGTGAATGAAAATAAATACAAGGGTTGATGAAAACATAATGGGATAATTTAATGAGTTTTTCAAAATTTGAGTTATCATTTGCTTAATGTAGACCCGCTCTTAGTTTACAATTTAAGAAATTGCCTCTTTTAAGCATTTTAAGTTGGCCCTCCTTAATTTCCCCTCAGCTGCCCTAAGTCAGAATCCAGGAGGTAATTGCATCACTATATGAGAAAGATGTAACTGCAGATACTTTAACCCATGGACACAAGTGCCTGTCCTCCCCTTGTGTTTCTTTTGGCTCTGATCTGTAAAAACACCTGTCACAAGGACGGTGTGTTTTGGCGGGGTGGATTCTCAGAAGCTGGTGTGAGAATTGTTCTGTGGATTACTGCTCATGAGCTTCTGCTAAACTCAGTTGGTCTGCACCCTGAGCAAATAAATCCTTTTATTTGGCAGACTTTAAAAAACAGAGAAAGAGGGAGGGAAATAGAGGCCATCAGACTGTTCCCAAACAGGAACATTCAGAATGGTAACAAAAAACGTTGCTGCTGTGTTGCACAATTATTAGAACTGCTCGCTGTCAAAGGTCAAAAGCATTAACCACATTGGCAACATTTATAAATAGACCCTTTATGGGGTTTTACCTAAAGTGGAATGGATAAACACTTTGATGCAGGAAGACCAATTAGAACTAGTAGGACCTTTTAATTTAATAGCTGCATTAGGCAAGAATGGATGAATGTTGGTACAGACACAGACATAGAACACTAGACAATTTCACTACTTATGGAGTCTGAAATAAAATGCAATTTCAGCTCGATCACAGAAGGCCACGGTACAAGTGGTCCTGGTTGTGGCCCTGTAAGAGAATGAAAGCAGAGAAAGTTTTTCTAGCCCCAAGAGAGCCGTGTGACAAGCGTTGCACCTCTTGCCATTAAGGTCTGGAGGGATGATCTCTGTATCCACAGGGATAAAGTGACCCAAAAAGTGACTGGAAACTTCGACCCGCTGCACAGATGGCATCCAGTGGAGTCCAGACTACATTCTCCCAAGAATTTAGTATGCAGGTATTTCTAGCACATCATTTGCAGTGTTTACCGTTGCATTCTGGTTAAAAATGTTCATCAGGTACTCAGAAGCCAAAAAACGTTTAAATTAAGTGTGATTTGGGCATTTTAATTTGTTGCACTTTGTCCCTGCCTTGCATGCATGGATGATAAATGTTTGTTCAGTCTAGGTTGGTCTAGGTTTGAACTGGCTACTGCCTAGCGGGAAAAGCCTATCAGGTGAAAAAGGATTACTAGGGTTAATTACTTTGGAATCCGTTTTGTGCAAGTCTCTTTGACTGTCCAGGCTGGTTTATTGCACTGGGAGCAAGGAGTCAGCTCTTTCAGGAAATAGGATGCTGATGTCTCCTTGTTGAGAAAAGGCGGAAGGGAAGTGGCTCTGTTCTGTGCTAGGAAGAGCATTCCCTGTCTTTCTGGGATGCCAGGTGGAACACAAAAACCAGCTCTGCCTCTATAGAAGCATCTTAACTTTAGTTTCAGTGTTTTCATTGTGTCAAGGAAAAGTAATATAGATTTATGGTTCTTGTTCTCAGTCTCCTCCTTAAGGTTTTTGGTGAGAAACTCTTGTGATGAAGATGCACGATCATTCCTGGTCCTGCATTCTCCCTGCTGCAATTCAATGCTAGATGGTAGGAGGAAGCTACTAAGAGAGTCATGTTTGGAGACACTGGAGATTTTTGTTAGTGTGAAGAACAGGAAATATGCTCTCATTGAGAAGGTAAATTTGCAAAAATATTAGTAATTTCAGGTAAATTTCAGCTTTTCCTCTTAGTTCTTTTCATTACAGTAACATGGGTCAGGTCAGTAAGAATGACAAGAAATTGAGAGATGATGGTTGAATGCAGACATTAACTTGATACCAGCAGTTGTTGTGTCTTCATTTGGTTAAACATCCCTCTTGTAGACAAGCAATTGCTTTAAATGAGCTACAATCTTCCATATGCACAGTGGTCTTCAGAGCTGATGATCAGTTTGTTAAAAAGGAACTCGAAACTTCAAAATCTGCTTTCACTCAGGATAGCTTTACTGTATTTTTTCTTTGTACCGTATTTGAATTCATCCATCATTTGGATGAGCGGTGTTTGTGCTGTTCAGAGTGTTTTCTTGTTTTTTACTATCCTCCCTTTCTAGTCATTTTTCCCTGCGTTCATTTACTTTCTTTCAACTCCTTCCTACCCAAAGGGACTAATAATTTTTTTTTAGTATGATTAAAACTACCGCAGAATTGTGGTATGTTGCTTTTCTTACATTAATATAGAAGAATAAGTTCCCCTTCTCTCGCCTTTCCTCTCACCTTTGAAGGTTCCTGATCCACTGAAGTGATGCCACACTCTTGTTGCTAAATCACCTCCATTTGTCCATCTGTTTTGATACAATTACAGAATTAAAACAGACAGGACAGGACTGATAGTCCCAATTTATTTTTCAGCCGTAGGTTATAGGCAGGTTCTAAATGTAAACAACAGAGTACAGCCTAGAGCCTGTGTTTGTGAGCATGTAGGCTGTTTTAAGAAGGATAATCAGTTCTAAGAATTTCACTTTTAATTACTTTTTAGCCCAAGCTTTTGAAACAGCTAATCATTTTGTCTGCTAGGCTTGAGAAAACTGAGAGTACTGTGCTTTTCTAGAAAATGTGAAGCACCCCTATTCTGAAAAGGGGGCTTGTTTACTTGTTCCTTAGGACAGGGGTTTTGGGAATTGAATTGGGATTTGGGTCACCTGTCCATTTTGAAAACACAGGCCCTGCCACAGCATCCTGCAGTTGCCTGTGTTGAGATTTTAAAAGTGACTCACTGGGAGTTACTTGGTTACTTACATAGCTGAGACAGGCAACAAAACACTCAACTCAAATTGATGAGCCCAAATTTGTCTCCTAAACAACTTGGAGAATGAATTAGGGAGTGATATAATCTTCTAAATTGCATCTATTATGATATGATAATGCAACATGCCAGAAGGAGTACGGAGCTCTCATAAAGGCTCTTAATTTAAATTTGCTTTGAGTTGGCAAAACACACACAAAACCAACATACTCGATTTAACTCATTTAAACAATGTCAGCATTTAATTAGACTATGAGGATAAAGTGGTGGGATGTTACAGTTCAGATTTCCATGAAATTTTACTACTCCAGAGGCAAGAACTTATAGCACTTGGAACGTAAAATAAGGTTCTAAATTTAAAATATAACCCCATGCATATTAGCATAATTAAAATGCCAAACTTTAAAATGCAATTATCAAGTAATAGGGATGCCATGCATTTGTAATGCTAGAATTTCCTTAAAGCACATTAAGGACATGCAACACTCAGCAGATTTCTAACTACTACTTAATTACCCTTTCCACTTACTGCTGCAAAGATGCAGGGGGTGGAAAAGATACACATTTGCCTGACCAAAAAAAGGATTAAGAGATTTTCTTTTGCAGTTCTAGTACAGATAGGCTTTTAATATCTACTGTGTACCTTGCTCAGTGAGCAACTAATGAAATCATCTGTAAATCTAAATTTTAGAACTGTCTTTTAAATACTTTAGTTAGCATCAAGCACTCCCTATTTTATGGATCTCTGTTGCCCTTGCACAAAGCTCTTCGGTGTAAGAGTTTTGGGGTTCTCCTAAAAAGCTGCTTTGATCTTGTACTCACCAACCTGTTGCCTTTCAAATGAAAGCCTTGCCTTGAACAGAGTATTCCTTTAGACAATATCTCCTTTATGATCAGTGTTGCGGTTTTTAAGAAGACAATTCATGTTTTCATGATATTCTAATGCCTTTCATGTAATTATTGTAGGTTTTGAGTTAATTTACAGCCTGATATCCTTCCTCTTAAGGCTTTTAGGAAGAGTTATATGTTTGAATCTTATGATTTATTTTTTTCTTCTCTGACTTCTCTGAAAACAATGGGAAATTCAATGCTTTGCTAGTACAGCCTTTAAGATCAGAAACAGCTACCTAAGATAAGCTCAGATTAAGAAGTCTCTCTGGTCTGAGATACTTTCCACTGTCAAATACTTATTTCACACAGTGTGGCTGTGCCACACTTCTCCAAAGGGGGTGGGAGGTGGGAAAGAAGGGTGTCCTGAGAAACTACATCTACAATTATTTTGTGAAGTGTCTTCCCCCTGTGGTGTCTGGGCCTGTGAAGAACTTGCCGGTGTGTGCCTGGTGTTGTTACCTGGCCAGGAGAGCTGGGATGTCTGGGTCTCATCCCTTGCACAGGGGACATCCTGGTGGAATTCAGGTGAGAGCTTTCAGGGTCTCCAGGTGATGGTAGCTCAGTGGTCTTGAGAGAAACCTTGTGGTAGTCACTGAAACCTTGATTTCAGATTTGCTGATTCTCCATTAGAATGTCTTCACATCTGTGCTCATTATAAGATTATAAAGTCCTTATGCTGGGAAGATTAAAGATAAATAGGAAATAAAAAAGGGGGGAAAAAAAGAAAGAAAAAGAAAGAAAACTTTTGTAAAGGAACAACACACCAGAAACAACAATAGAGGAATTTTGCTGAGGGGAAATGGTGTTTTGAAGAAAAGGATAATGGCATCTGGGGAGTGGGGTTTGCCACAAAACCTCACTCCCTCTCAACACTTGTTGAATTAGCTGTGTGTCTCCTCTGTACTGCCTTCACTTTTAAAAAGGTAAGAGGTTGAGTTATTTCCTTCGGCACCAGCCCAGAGACTCTCTGAGTTGTGTTGGCCTCAGCTCCTGGAGCACACTCTCTGTTCTCAGGGCAGCTATGAGGCATTAATTTGGAGAGACAGGCGGCTTATGCCTTAGTGCTGGATTGCATTTCTCTAATCACAAATCCTGTAGAGAAGAAGTGTTGAAAATCTTATGCAGGTCCAAAAAGTAGTGCCAGTATGAAAGACTCAGAGCCTGCACCAAATGTGTCATTTTTAGGTCAGACACCTGGAACAGGCACAGTGAATGAGAATGGAAGAAGGAAATACTTCGAAGAACCATTGGTCAGGGGTTTGTTTCATTTCCCCTACACTCACTGGACTGATGAATGCAATTAGCAGCTGCTTCAGTGGAAAGAGTTTTCACTCAGTTATTTCCTTCATCTCAGACTTGGGCTCATTTGATAATTATTTTTACATGCTGGCTTTCACATCATCGACTGTTCTTCCCAGCCTTGCACTGTAGTGACAAAGGAATTTTAGCAAAGTCAAGCCATTGATTTTACTCTTTCCTTGCTACGTGCTTACTTTTTTTGTAGGTGCAGTAATTTCTCTCGCCACGCTGAGATGTGTTCTACATCCTTCCGAGGACAATGGATGTATCTGATCAAATCCATCAGCCAGGTAAGCCGGATGAAACATCTACTGCTGTTCAGAAAATGGATTCTGCATTGATTTAACTACTAGAAAAACGAATCTCCATTATTTCAAAGAGCAGTAAGATTGCCCTCAATGCTCATTTCCTATCAGTGTGGGACAGATAAAGCACTGAAGTGGAATTCAGAAATCTATCAAATGGCTCATTGACTTGGGACAATTTTGAATGTTTTTCCTTTTGCTTCTTGACTGTGTGCCTACTTCTGTGCTGTAATAACTCTGTGGAGGAGAAACCATTTCTGTACTTGTTTGTGCAAACTCTGTTTTGCTTGGAGTCTCCAGGTAACTTAAAATATGCCTCATTATAAACAAAGCTGTGAAACTTTGCAGCTCCCACCTGTTTCCTTCCAATTCCACAGGAGGAAATAGCTTTGCCTGATAGCAAGTGCAGTTTTGTGGTTGGGATTAAAATGATGTGCAGTTCCAGTTGTTGTTTCATGTGGCTTTAGGCTGTACTTCCTTGAGGGCTACTGCTTTAAGTCTTCTAAAACAAAAAATGCTACAGTTCAGGTGGTGGGCTCAAAGTGGACAATTGTGAATGTGAATTATTCCAGTCAAAATAAGCTGACTAAATGTGGTGATATGTGAGTGGTGGGTAAATAGCTGGTATGTAGATAAAATTAATGGAATAATATCGATGTGCTGAGAATTCAGTTAAATAGTAACTAGAGTGATGAAAGCTTGAGATGTTTAATCCATCATTCCATCTTTGTGTCCAGGGAGAAACAATGCTTCTGGAGAGTGCCAGAGGACAGTGAGGTTTCACATCAAAAAGACAGCACAACTGGGGGCAACACCCTTCTCTTGAACCACGATATCCTTGCTGCTCTGAGTAGCTGAAAGGAGCCCACGTGCCACCAACATCTCCATTGGCTTCAGCAAAATTCCAGTCAGTGCCAAAACACAGGACCTGAAGTCCTAATCTTTCTTTCCATACCCATCCTCCATTTTTTGCCCCCCTATTTCCCAGTGTATTGTATTTCTTCACACTTTTCTTCATCTCCTTTTACTTTTTGTCAAGAGTTGGGCTTTGGGAGCTGGGATTATTTTGCAGCATGTCGAGAGTTTGTGATCACAAAAGCTGCTCGAGCAGAGTTTAAAATAGCCTGATTTGTGGGGGTTTGTCAGATCTAATCACAACAGGTAAGACCTGGTGCTGGGAACTTGCCACTCTCTGATAGCAAGTGAGAGACAGCCTCAGAAACAGCAGCTGCTTTTTTTTAATCTCCACAGTTCTTTTCATTTTCTGCCCTTTTCAAGCTTGTTTTGTCTTTGAGGATAGAAGATCAAGCTGCACCAGAAACAGCAGTGGCAACAATGCATCCAGCTCACTTCAGCATCTGATTTTCTCTGCCATCAGAAGGCCCATTAGTTATTTCCCTTGTTAGCACCCTCTGATAGATTTGCCAAACAGCATCTTTTGTGTGTTAAAACTCTGGTGACAAAATAGGAAGGGAATAACAGAGGCTGAAAAAAATTACTTCACTCTCTACCTCCCATGTGTTTTCCTTGAATTACGTTGTGAGTTTAATTTGCGTGGCAGGAGTAATTTGCGCAGAATAGTAAAAAAAAAAAATATTTTTAGTGTTCCTTGTTCTGAGTGTTAGGGTTGAATATGGAGCTGAGCAGAATTTGTTTCATGTCTTTGCAGCAAGCATTTGAAAACGTCACTGTTGCTGGTGATTAGGGTAAGGGATGATAAAGTTTTATGGCTTCCTCAGAGACAGAGGATTCCTGTGAGATTGGGGGAATAAGTGAACTGTCAATATAGACTTGTCAGGAAAATCTGCAAACGCCGCAGATTTATGTCCAAAAAGGAGACAGAGGAGTTCTGCAACTTTATTTGAATAAAAGGCTCAAATGACACCAAGTAACATCTGTGACCAAAAGTAACCCCAATTAGGGTCTCAAATGACCTCAAGTAACCCCTGTGACCTCAAGTAACCCTGATCAGGGCCTCAAATGACCTCAAGTAACCCCGATCAGGGCCTCAAATGACCTCACATAACCCCTGTGACCTCAAGTAACCCCAGTCAGAGCTGAAAATGACCTCACATAACCCCGAATGACCTCAAGTAACCCCGATCAGGGTCTCAAATGACCTCAAGTAACCCCTGTGACCTCAAGTAACCCTGATCAGGGCCTCAAATGACCTTGAGTAACCTCTGTGACCTCAAGTAACCCCAGTCAGAGCGGAACATGACCTCACATGACCCCCAAATGACCTCAAGTAACCCCTGGACCAATTAAAAAATACTCAAATGACCTCAAGTAACCCCAGTGAGGACCTCAAATGACCTCAAGTAACCCCTGTGACCTCAAGTAACCCCGATCAGAACTGAAAATGACCTCACATAACCCCAAATGACCTCAAGTAACCCTGATCAGGGTCTCAAATGACCTTAAGTAACCCCAGGATCAATTTTAAAATATTCAAATGACCGCAAGTAACACCTTTGACCTAAAGTAACCCTGC
The DNA here is from genome assembly GCA_013397845.1 of Melanocharis versteri. Lineage (NCBI taxonomy): Eukaryota > Metazoa > Chordata > Aves > Passeriformes > Melanocharitidae > Melanocharis > Melanocharis versteri. The sequence continues at coordinate 358,417 of VZTG01004991.1, read as the reverse complement.
TCAGGGTCTCAAATGACCTCAAGTAACCCCTGGATCAATTGAAAAAGTCTCAGATTGCCTCAAGTAATCCCAAAGGACCTCAGGTAACCCCTATCAGGGCCTTAAATGACCTCAAGTGTTGCTTTCCACTGTCGCAAGCTGTGAGGACGTCTTTTGGTAATGGTCAGCATCAAAATGGAGTCAACTGAGACAAACATTGTGTCTGAGAACCTTTTATTGGTAATGAAAAAAACCCCAAAATAAAAAGGAGTTACCCTGCTAAAGAGGGCTAGAAAAGAGCAAGAAGAAGAAAAATGGGAAAGGAATTGGGGAGGGGGAAAGAGAGAGAGAAAGAGGGGAGACAGAAGGAAAAAGAGGGCGTTACCACCAGAGGCTGGGGAGGGCCATCAAAGTCTGGAAGGCAGGGGGTGTGCACCAGGGAGTCCAATAACCTCAAGAAACCCAAAAAGGACCTCAAGTAACCCCTGTGGCCTCAAGCAGCCCCTGCACCCTCAGCTCTCAGGGAGGAGCAGCCTGCAGCACCCCACAGCAGCTCATCGTACCCAGGCTGGCAGGGCGGGGATGCGAAGCAGATTCTCCCACAGCTTCCTTCCAGCCTGGTCCCTCCATTCATCTTCTTCTCGAGGAGTTGGCTCCTCGGCAGCAGGATCTGAGCAAGCCACAGAGCTCACCTGGCTCATGGTGGCCCTTCAATCTTGCTGCACACACTCAGTACAGAGTCTCAAACTGGGTTAAAAAAGAAAAAAAAGAAGTATTAAATGTTGTTACACAGAGAAAAAGTATAAAACAACTCAGTGGACATAAGGCAACTGACTGTTCATGTCTCATTCTTCCTGGCTTCTCCCAGTCCTGTACAACATGTTTGAATGGAATGGGCAAAGGCAGCTATGGATATAAAACACACACAGAGTGGTAATTCCCATCCACATACACAGAGCCATCAGTAGTGGTTGAATCAAATGCACCTGCTCATCTTTCCCACTTAGCAAAAGAACATTTGAACAATTGTTCCTCCTTTGGCATAAAATTCAAATCAGACAGAGAAGTTCTTGTGTCTACTAGGAAACACGCTTCTCAGGAAGGGCTCCAGAGTGGTGAGCCTCTGGTACAGCAGCAGATCCTAACACCCTTAACAATCCAAACCAATTGTTTCCATCAGAAACAATCATTTCTAATGCTCTTTTTGCAAATGGCACACTGATTCTTTTCCAGTTGCTGTCCTGGTGGCCGCCCCCTTCCCTTTGGTCCTGGGGCTCCCTGCACTTTTTCCCGTCAGGGGTTGTAAAAGCTGTGCCACTATTCTTGCCTGTACCTTTACCTTTTCCTCATCCCTTCTTTCATATCTTTTATATACCTGAGACGCCTTTCTAACCAGTTCCTGGAAGGGCCCACTCAGCCGCCTCTCCAGCCCCTGCTGCTGCTGCCTGTGAGCTCTCACACCTGGACTCGGCACTCCTCACCATACAGAAACCCCTTCAAGCCCTGAACAGCNAAGTCCTGAATAGCAAGCAGACAAACTCGAATCCTCCACCCTGGCTCCATAATGGCCCGGGGAGGAGTGGGGCTGCAGGGACAATACCTCCCTCTTCTCCCTGTCCTGGAAGCCAGGAACACAAAAGACTTGCAGCTGGCCCTGTATTAGACCACAGATTTATGGGATCAGGCAGAGACTTTCCCAGACCTCACTGTTCTTTCCTTATCACATAACTCCCGATGCTGCTTGCCTTAATCGCATTTCTCCACACTCCCCTTCAACCAACCCTTTCCCAAACTAACACCGTTCCGGCCCCTTTGGGCGTGAGTTGCCAAGACCCTTTCTTGGCTCCCCTTATTGCCCCCTCTGGGCATTCCCGTCCTTAACTACCTCTGTGAGAATGCACAAACCAGCTCAACATTCTCCCAAAGGACCCTTCGGAGGTATTTTGGGATTGTCATCTTTTCAATTTTCCTTTATTGCCCACCCTGGGCGTCCCGCCATGTTTTACTCCCCAGAGTTGTACTCACCGGTGAGATTTGCCAAGACCCTTCTCGACTTTGCCTTTCCTCCCTCTCTGGGCATCCATGTCCAGTGGATTCTTCACGGACCCCCTTGGTCCTCCTCTCATCTGCCTCCAGGAAGCTTGAGGGAATATGGAAGAAAGACAATTAAATTACTTGAGGGCTAGAGAAAATTGTCTTTGTTTAATTTCTCTAGAAAAGCCATCTGCATTGTGATGTGATTACAGTTCTGAAAGCATACAAACAACAAAGAACAAATGCCTGGAATTGGGAGCTAGAGAATGCCCAGGTAGAAACCCACCTTTGCAAGCAGAGTAAGACACTCCATCCATCCTGGGTGTTTTTGGGGGTATGGATTTAAAACAACTCCTAACAACAAAACCCCACACGGCATGAATATATAAGCTAGAAAATATCACTGAAGATAAATTTCATCAGGCATCATGCAGATCAAAATGTTGAACAGTGTGGTCATGGTCCAGAGGCACAATTATCCATTAAAATCAAGTCCATCACCCTCCTAATTATTTTTTTTCCTTCCCTTTGAAAGAACTATATTTACTAAATGAATATGTAATTTCCAGGTGGCAACCAAAGCTTCTGATGGGATCAGCTTTAAGTTACAATTTTGGAAGTGATGATGACAACCTTTCAGACACCACATCCTAACTTTAAACAGGGAGTACCAAATTTTTGAAAGAATATTATTTTGATTCTGAAGAAAAAAACATTTTTTGCCTTTTTTGTGTGTGTGTGTGTGTTGTGTGTGTGTTTATATTAATGCTGGAAATGATGACTATTGAGTGACATCTAGTGGATGTGAAGATGCCGAACACCAGCGTTTCAAAGCTACAAAACCTTTTGAAATACATCACAGTTGTAGTGCTGGCAAAGGAACCACATAATTAAAACGTTGTGCATTGTAGCACGATTTAGGTAACAATCCAGAGAGACAGAGTCCAGCTCTTCAAGGAAACAGAAACTTAACAAATCAAAATGTGTCAGATTTCTCTTTTTTAGATCCCTCCAATTCTTATGTAAAAAAAAAAAAAATCCCCATACTCCTGCCTGCTCATTGTCCTGCTTCCAGTTGTAATTTATATAATCTCTATACAGAGACCATTTACCTGCACACTCCCTGAAAACCACAATCTGTCACACAGTAGCCCTGGTATGGTGGCCAGGGCCTTCTGATATGTTTTGGATGGATATTTATCCTTTTTCATTTCCGTTTCATTTTTCACAATTTAATATGTACTTATCCTTGAGGCTTACTGGCCACAATAAGTCCGGAGTTGCTTTATAGTGAGTCCGTGACAGAAAAATTGTAGCTTTTCATGAGAGATTATTGAAGAAGAATACCTGAAATGCTTGCCTGCCTTAATTCTCTTTTTGGGAAAATGTATTTCCGAGAAGACCACATTTCAGAAACTGAGATACAGAGACTTCAATTTTTGGAGCTGAAGGGAAAAAATGCCAACAGAAAGCTTTTATATTCCAAGGGCATGATTCATCAGGTGTCTTACAGTACACTTACCTTTATTGATCTTTAAGTGTGTATTTGTGAACTCTGTATTTTTCACCTTGTCCACAGAACCTTCACAGGTCTCTGTAGGAGATATTAAGCTCCTACTTATTAACTTTGTTTCCCACGTTCATAAACTCTTTTTTTTTTTTTTTTGCATTTTCATCAGACACAATTTAAACAAGTCCCCGGATACAAAAAGCCACTGATATTCAATTGATAAACTAAATCCAGAAGTCTGCCCAAAGCAGAGCCAGAAGGGCTCAGCCTTGCAGCAGGTGGTTTGCAAAGCTGTAGCCACCTGGCAGCAGGATTTCAAATGGCTGCTCACAATTCCCAGCACCGAGAGTGCCAGAGTGCAGCCCTGCTTCACCCACAGTGGCCTGCTAGGGTGGGGAAACCAATATCACATACCCACAACAAGCAGAGGAGTGAGCTCCAGGCCACAAGGAGGGATTTAGAAGTCGTTCACATTTTAATTCTCTTCCCCTGCTCCTCATCCACCCCCTCTGCAGCGGCAGTTTATTTTTAAAATGGCTTTTATTTGATTTACTTTTGTCTTTCCATATAACCTGCACTATATTTGCATGCAGATATACTTTTTGTAGTACCTGCTTGTCTCTCTGTGACATCTTATACTTGTGTGTGAGGGCCATGCTTTTAATTTAGAAGAAATGACACTTTTAAGATTCAAAACTGCTTTCTCTTTCATCGTATACTATGTTCAGTTCACTAAATAACTAAATTTAGGTAATAAAGAATAATTTAAGTCGGGAAAAGCCTCTAAGATCATCAAGTCTGATTTTTGACCAGTTGTCAGCTAGACCTCAGCACCTCCCGCCCCTCCTTCTGCACTGACCTGAGTTCCTGCAGAGCTGTTCCTCTCACACATTCTCATCCCACTCTGGCCACAATTACATCTGTGCAATAACTTCCTTTCTTCTTCTTAAATCTGTTTTCACAGTTCCCACCATTCCTGCTCGGCAGAGCCTTGGCCAGCAGCACACCTGTCTTTGGAGCCACCAGGGACTGGACACGGGGGAAGCTTCTGGCAGCTTCTCACAGAAAGCCACCCCTGCAGCCCTCCCTGCTACCAAAACCTGCCCATTCAAAGCCTTCTGGTTCTTGTTGCTGCTGCAGCTGAAATACTTCTGTAGTCTTTTAATGAAATAAACCTGGGAGAACAAATTTAGCCTTTCAATTCAGCTACACGGTATGTCCCTCTCAGATTACTGAGCATTATAGGCAATTTCTTCCTCCCTCTCCCTCTCTCTCTCTCTCTTTTTCTCTTTTTTCCATTCCGGCCCTGAGCTCTGGTCTGAAAACTGACAGATATATGGAGATATTTCTGCACATCTGGAGATGTGCTAGGAGTTTGCTGAGCCCTTGGGGGCAGGCGTGGAGCAGCGCTGAGCCTCGCAGAGCTGAGGGCAGCTGTGACCTGCAGGACTGTGGGCTCACGGGTTTCAAACCAGCGCTGCTGCTGATTCCAAATCACTGCTTAGCTGCAAGCTGAGTTATTGCACACAAACTCTGCATGAACGGTGGCATCCTACCGAGGAATAATAAAAATGCTAATAAAAATGCTGCTGCCACGAGCCGGGGCAGCTGGATGCCGACAGCTTCTCTTGGGCTTTACAACCTGAGAACATGGAGCTTGGTATGAGGCACAAAATGCAGCTGAAAGGTAAAGGACACTGGCCTAGGGCTTCAACACATGCTTGTGTTTTGTGGGCTGGATCTGATTCACAGCTGGAGAACACGGAGTGTGCAGCACTGCTCAGATCTGCTGTCAGTCTGAAGCATCTCCTCATTGCTCTCATCAAGCGTATGCTACCAAATTATCAGTATTCAGTTCCCAGGAACAATCCAGGGAAAGGGTTGAAACTCCAGACTGAGTGAAATTTGCTGGAGGGTTGGTTTTTTTTTTGGCTGTTATTGCTATTTTAGCAGCCAGCCTGGACACTGACTGCAGATTTTTAAACATCTTTGCTTATCAAATTGATCTGACCTGGACCACAAAGGCCAGGAACCACTCCCGAGGTTCTGCACTTTTCCTCCAGCCATGCATGCTGTTGTCCTCAGAAAGGAAAAGTGAGAAAAATCCTATTTCATAGCAATTGGATAGAAAGGACTTTTTTTCTTATCAGTGACATTGTTAACTTTGCAGATAGCTTTGAAGTTTAAAATGTTTGGGCATTTGTATTTATTTATTTATTTTGGGGAATCAATATCTCATCCACTTCAAATACTGTTAGACTCATACTTGCCCAAAAAGTTTCCACTCCAAATTTATTTTTTCTCTTCATGTACGTAAAGAATTTCTACTTTCAGCTATTGATGATTCAGAGTAAAAATATATATATTTTTTACTGCTACGAAGCCTGAAATACCTGTGGTTTTAAGTGTTGTCTCAGCGTACATGAAACAGTATCTTGATTCTCAATATCCCAGTGTAGATTTGTGGAGGGAAAAAGACTCTTAATGCTACAAATTCCAGTTTTCAGAATGGAAATAATTGTCACCTTTCTTTTCATTAGGCACAGTTTAAGAAACAGAAGTGGATGAGCTATAAAATAATTTCCCCAATCTAAACTTTTCTTTTTTTGGTCAGAAAACTCTGATCCTGCAAACGAAGAGAATTCCCATTGCTGTGCCAGATCTTGCTATCCTTAAAGCCAGACAGACACCAAGATGTTGCTCACCCTTTTCTGATTTTAGCAAACCCAGCTTTTACTGCAAATGCTTTGCTGAGAGCTACTTTGGCAAAGCTCAGGAGCACCATGGCATTGCTGTGCTGGGCTTTGCAGGTATCCAGGCACACACAGAAGAGCCCTGCTGAGAAAAATACTGCCCACCAGAAATGCCACGGGGGCAGCTGATGCAGTGCTGAGATTGTGCTGTAGTGCTGCTTGCTTTACTAACATCATCTTGACCCACACCCATGATTCCAACAAATGACCTGGAGGAAGGGGCTGCTCTAGAAAACCTGACTGATCCCTTGTTTGGGGGTCACAGATGGTCAAACATCTCCTCCCGTTCACTCTCAGTGACTGGGGGAATTCTAATTTTGTACAGGACGGAGAGTTCTTGCAGAAGTTTGATACCAAAAGCCACCCACATTTAACCAGCACAAAGGAATATTAAAAAAACCCCATTAATATTATTCTCCTTTTGAAAGTCAGAAATATTTTCCTTATTAGTCAGTAAAAGGTATCTTCTAGTGCATATATTTATGTTTTATGGTACATTTTGTCTTACAGACGTTGCCAGAGTGAAATCTTCCCATTTAAATACGTTTTACAACAATATAGTGACCATTTTATCTAGCAAAGGTACATGTAAAGCAAGACAGGCCTATAAGACCTGAAAATGAGATAGATAAAAGTTAGTGATGATTATTTTTGATTATTTTATGTTGTACAAAAACTTAGGAAATGCTTCTTTCTTTCATTTCAATATACTTCATAAGATCATCATTCAAATACCCAAAAGAAGAAAGCTGGATTTTTTTCTTTGTTCATTGTAAAGACACCTTGCTGTCTTTCAAAATTATACTAGAACTGCAGTTCAGGCAGGCTCAGACCCTCAGCTTTGTCAATTATGAACATAAATAGTTTGAAAATCTTTCAAAGTGTGCAACATAAGGAAAATGAGAGTTAGAAACTTTCAAACTGAGCTGTGCACAATTGTCCTGGCCCCAGGTGGCAAGTCTCATGCACTTGAATTTACTTACGTGATTTACTTGTGTGGGCAAAGCTGCTCACACAGAAAGAGCATTTGCACTTCTGGAGCCAGAGTCCTTCCCTGCAGAGAGAAATAGAAAAAGGTTGGTAACTTTAGCTATGGCTGCATGAAGTGCCAAAAGCAAAAATGTGTTATTTGCACTCTGATCAATGATAATAAATCATAACAAGAAAATCAATTGTTTCTTTGAAGCAGGATTAAGAGCAGCTAGAATTACTTGCAAAAATGCCACGAGCAGGCAAGAAATACCAACAGCATAAGCAGATGAACAAATTAACATCAACTGCTGTAGCATCCTTCCCCTTTTCTGATGGGGAGCAAATAAAAGTGCAGGAACAACACAGCAACTAGTTTTTCTGTGTCAAGTCCCTCCAATGTTTAAATTAGGTTCATAAATTAAATTAGACATGTTATTCTATACTAGTTGCTGTTAAAATCGAACACTGTTTACTGCTGATATCAATATATTATCCAATTCCATTTGCAGCTCCACCAGTGGTCATTAGTTTGCCTTTGGCATAGCCTGCAGGGATTTTACACAAAAGCTATTTAAAACATGTACCTTTCCCCATAAAGTCCAGCCATGAAACCAGTGATTTGAGAGCGTAACACGACAGAATTGCATTTAAGAATAGTGTCCTGAAAATTTACAGGCTGTCAAGGTCAAATTACAAAGTTGCAATCAATGAATATGAGACTCGACTAGACATTATTTAGTGGAGGGAGAGCACTTGCACATCCAACTCCCATCAATATGCAGTGCTCTGGTATTCACTGCAGCTTTCTCCAGCTGGTTCCCACTGTGATCTCCAGAAGACTCCGTAGGAATTTATTGTAGCAGTACAAGCAGATCCTGTGAAAAACCCCTGGGCAAACCTCTGGCTCCTTTCCCCCTCCATATTTTGGCAATTTTCAGGATGGTTGGAAAAGCTAAATGGTTATAATCAGGATTTAAAAAAATAAACACTTTTCTTGCTTGGCGGTTTACTTTTTCCTCCCTTCCCCTTTCCTTTTCCTTTTCCCTTTTTTCTTTTTCCCCTTTTCCCTCATCTTTCCCTGTATTTTTCCTTTATTCTTTTCCCCTTTCCCTTTTGTCCTTTTCATCTTTTCCCTTTCCTTTATTTTTTATATTGACTCTCTTCCCTATTTTTTTTCCCAATTACTTTTACCATAGCACAGGACAAATCAAATTTTGGGAGAGAGGTTGTAGGATCTTTGTCTCTTGTGGCAATGACCATCAGGGAGGGAACGTTTCCTGCAAGGACTCACACTGTAATTGATGGAGGTTGTTGAGCTATTGGCAAAGACAATCTTTATCTTTGGCATTCATTAATGAGTGAGGTTAAACTTGTTTTAACAATGTTAAGCAAAAGGTTAGAGGTTAGAAAAAGTTTCTGAGGTTAGAAAAAGTGGGCAAGGCATGTAAAAGGCAAGGGAGCCCACCAAGGCAAACCAACACCTAACCACACACAGTTTCTCAGTTCAGAAAAAAGACATAGTTAAAGAAGCAGCAATTTATTTCACTTTAGTTTAGTTTCCTGCTTTGTTGAGGTTCTTGTAACAGCTTCACCAGCATTGTTTCTAGACTGCAAGTCACTGCAAATCTATTGGTGTGATATTTTTCTAATTATTTCCTCAGGAGAAAAAAATCCTCAGTATTTTTTCAAGTTTTGGGGTTTTTTGAAAGAACTGGGGTCCATTCTGTGTTTATTTTAAAATGTATGTGTTTTCGTGTATTTGTGTGACAGAAGGCAAGGACAAAGAAAATCGTGGGTTGCATAAGTAGCACTAGATGGTGCTGTGAAGAAAAGTATCCAAGCTATGTCTCAGTAGCCCAAGCTGAGTGCTGAAATTTGGACAGCCACCTTTGTTAGCTGTACAAAGCAGGGATACATCGCTGGTTAGCATTGCACTCGATCACTTCCCTTAGGATTGGAACCTGGTGGGAGCCATCATCTGACCAGCACATGGAAGAGGAAGGGTCTCCAGGCAAATGCCAGGAAATGGAGATGTTTTGTGTGACTCAGTCCCGGGTGGCTGCTGAGACCTTCTCAGATGAGAACCGAGAGTGGGACAGGATCTTAAAATCTATGGGGCATCACTGTAGAGAGCAGAGCAAAGCTCCTACGGGTCTGTTGCAGCCCAAAAGATGCAGAGCACTGTTCTGAACTAATTAAGGCATCAGTGATTTCCTAGCCTGTCACAGAAGCTATGACGGGGTGCCTACAATTGTTGCCAGCAGAGAGCTTCACATCAGGAGGGAAAGTACTCCCCTAGCCATTATTTATCCTCCTTCCTGACAGACGTGATCACCTGCTCAGATCCAGCCTCCGGGCTTTGCCTCCTTTTGAGACTTTCCCTTGGTTCTGTCTATCAGCAGAGGGAAAGGCCTGAACATGCAAGTGCAGCTGGTGCTCCTGCCTGGGCAGCCAGTGGTGCTGAGTGCCTGCAGAGCCACTGGAGCAGTGTGGCCAAGGGCTGCAACTCGCAGCTTCAAGCCAAAAACCTTGAAAGTGGCCCGGTGCTGATGGTGAGATGCCTGCACTCACCACCCTCAAATCTGCAACTACTTAATTCCTGAATTTAACCATTCAATTAATTTTCTCTCAGGGCTAATGGTGCACGAGCTTCTCACCTGAGGGACAAGGCTCAACCCCTCTGACACCGTGTTAGACATTTCCAGTGGCATTGCTCTCTTCCTCGTCACCATCCCTTCATCCCGAACAATCCCCTCCTACTCTTCCTCTCCCTCACTGCCAGAGTCCCAGTCCATGAAAAATAGATTCATACAATTTTGTTTTATGTCGGTGTTATCCCTAAGCTTCAAGAGGCATAATTTATTTTGCCATCTTCATGGTGTTCCCACTTATTCTTAAAACACTTCAAAACACAGCAGATATACAGAAGGGAACTTGAATGTCTGGTGAGTGGGGTTTTTAAGTTAAAATTATAGTATTTTAATGCTTCACATGCAATGATCTCTTTGTAAAGTTTTCATAATGTCAGAGAAGTTCATAGAGTAAATTAGTTTGACTTCACTCAGAGTGCTAACATTTATAAATCTACAGCGTTGCCTTTCTGAATATATTTATTGCTGCAGAGAGGAAGGGGGATCAAAGGGCTCTAACACTTATTTCTGCCACCATTTCTCATCTCCGGCACAGTTTGAATTTCGTATACATAGCAGTTTCTTGCTCCAGAGATGTCAGAAATTACCTGGAGACTGTTCACAGGACATTAGAATAGAATATGGACAAACCTGCAAAAGAGTAGATACGGCATGCATTAAATATTAATGGCCCACGTAAGTCCTGAATCCAGATTTGCTTGCAGATTTGTTGTGTGCTGCATTTTGCAGTGTGAGCAGAGGAATAAAACTAGAGCCTGTCTTTTCTGAGCGCATTTCTCTCACACATATTATTTTAGCCTTGACAATAATAAAAGCAGAGAAATAAACAGTGCAATATTAGCGATCAAAAGCATAAAAACACACGAGAAAAATGTCTAATTGTAAAAGATCACTGAAGTAACAACAGTAATTTCTGGTACTGCAAGGACTGAGGCCTTGAGATGTTAAATTCCCAGAACTCGGGAGGAATATTGAGTTCTCAGCTTATCATACCTATGAAGCATCAAGCCACCCAACAATATGCCCTTTTTCCCCTCGGCAAAAAGAGAATTTATTTTTAAATTTTTCATCAGCATGGCTCACTCTAGGATAATGCTGTTTGAAAAGCTCCACCAGGCTAAGTCAGACAACCTCAAGAGAACTTCATGGTTTTAATAAAAAATGTTGATGTTCCCCCAAGGAGTTTAACTTCCCCACCTCAAGTGAAAGAAGAGAACCCACATTTTCTCAACCACTGTTTCTTGGCGTGGAGTTCATAATTTTTTTTGTGTTTTGGGATGCTAGTACCTGGAAGACTACGCCTGAGACATCTTATTGTCCCAGTAATTTCCTGTGAGATTGAACAAACCTCACCACAGCAATTTGAAGAATCACAGATGCCTTATTTCTGGGTGAGAGGGGATGGAGTGAAGATGTGCCACACCCGTGGTGTCTGGTGTTGGGCAATATTAAGTATATCTGTAGTTAAACAACGAATAAACAACTGTTGTGATGTATTCTGCGAATCTGGAATTATTGGGGATTATTGCAGCTGTAGGGTTTGACCTTTTCTGCAGCACAGAGCACAAATCTCCTCATGAATCTCTTCTGGAGCCCCAAATATCTGAAGCATAGCATTCCTTCTGGAAGATAGCTGGCCTTGGCTTGCGTGCTTCCCATATTTGTGGTTAAAAAGACAAATCTTTTAGTGCAATTATTACTAAATGCTATTAATAATATTAGAAATCTAATGACGGGAGTGAGACCAGGACTTTTGGGTTGCTTTGAGTTCCAGCAAGGATGCCACATATGCATCTTGCCTATGTCACTCTCCATAGCTCTGTCTAATCTTTTTGCAGAATTCCAATGCTGGAGGCCCCACAGCCTCCATAGGAATGTGGCACTTAGGACACAGTTGGGCCTTGGGGAAAAACAAACCTACCATTTCTTTTTTTTAAATGTCAGAAGACAGTTTCACCTGGCAATGAACTGGGGAGGTTTTAGATTGCAACTTTTTCTACAGGTGTTCTCCATTTCTACATTTTACAGCCTTGACAGAAACTCCTAGTCCTCTCCTAATTTCTGGTTTGCTATAATCGAGGAGGGCTTTTTTAGGAAGTGCATTCAGTGGCTGTGGACTTTTGTGGGAATCAGAATTCCTCGATCCTCTACCATGCAGATTTTGCTGTTTCCTCAAAGCCAGAGAAAGGGTGTTCTAAAGTGATTTTAGGGATCTATCTTTTTTTTGGTAAGAGTTATGGAATAGAATTGATGTAATCACTCACCCACATATCAGCTAAAATTTTGCTATTACCCATTGGTGTTCAAAAAATGTTATTTGCTTTCTTCTGACCTTCTTCAACAGTTCTGAACTGCCAGTTTCAAGCCTTCAGTCAAAAGAGGCCACTGAGAAAGCAAATGAACAAGGAGTGGGTACTTGTTGTGAAAATCATGTTTCAGAAGTGGCTGCGCATACATTTGGGAAGGTGGGAATTCAATTTCCAAGCACAGCTCCCTGCACAGCTCCCTGCACAATCTGGCATCAGTGGGGAGCAAAAGAGATATTAGGGGTCATCTCACATAACTGCTACATTCCTTTAGTCACAGAAGCACCCACAAATCAACAAAACCCTGGCATTTCCAAGCAGCCTACCACCTTCTGTAGAGCTGTCCTTGTTAACAGAGAAGGCAGAAGTGAACTTGTTAATCCTCATAAAGTCGGGAAGGAATGACTTCGTAAAAGAAATTTGCAATATGAGGAAATCAGCAGATACACTTTAAAAACTGCAGCATGGTGGGTTTTGGTCCTTCCTCTTTTTAATTATCCTTTTTATTTTCTGAGGTAAATGTTAACCAGTAATTTAATAGAGCATTGTGGTATTTTATTCATTACTGAATTATGATCCTATCAACAGTATTACATTTGTTATTATTGTTATTTCTATTATTATTCCTTTATCTTCATGACCACACAATGCAGCTTCTGGAAAATAAGTGAATGCTGGCACTGCACCACCAGCAAAATAAATACAGAGAAGTGTGACTAATATTTAAACATATTCACTTATTTTCCATGCAACACTTTAATATAATTTGATTTACTACTTTATGTGGTAATTTTATTTCCATCCACTGATAATTTAGAATTGCTTTCTACTTGAATTTTGAAACTCAGCCTGAATTATGCAACTTGTGTCTGAGATCACCTGTATTCTCACTTTACAGCTTTACTGACTCTTCTTAAAATATCGCCATATTTCCAAGGAAGGAGTATGAAATATTTACTCATAACCTTACTTGGCACCTTTTGGAAAGAAAAGAAAGTTAAAAAAGAAAAGAAAAGGGGATAATATAAAAAAATGTTACCAAGGATATTGCTGTGGCTAGACAGCAATACAGAGGACAGACTGAAACCACTAAAATGTGAAACTTAATATCAGAATTGTAATTTAGTTTTGAAAAAGTGTTTTTCAGTCTCCTGGTATCAGGAAATAGTTACCAAGCAACACCGTAGATATTGGTAAAGCAGGCAGATCTATTCAAATAAAAATTATTCAAAACATTGTCATTATCAGCGGAGCTATGTTATTGCTAGATTCATAACCCTTGGTATCTGGGCCCTTTCATATTCTACCTCTTGAGCAGAAATCTGCTTTTCCTGAAGAAGGTGCCCTTAAAGCTGCCTCTGTTAGATGAAGCTTGCAGGGATATGCCACCATCTGCTGTAGTTCCACCTGTATTTTGCTGGGCTGAATGCAGAAAAGGGTGCCAAGCACTGAAGGGAGAGTAGGTGGTGAGTACATGCACAGTGTGTGTGAGGAGCAGCAAAGGAATAAGAACACTTCTGCAGTGTTTGACACGGGATTTCAGCAAGAACCTTTGGACTGAATTCGAATTGTTCAATTATTCCTCGGGGAAACAGCAAATAAATGGTTTAGATCCAGGGTGATCTCCCTGTTGCCTAGAATCAGCCTACATTTTTTAAGAAGCCGACAGCCCAGCTGCTAAACGGTGTCTTGCGAGCTGGCTGCGTGGCACAGAGCCAGGGATTGCCATTCCCTTGCCACGTGCCTTTGGGGACATGCACCACGGATGTTGCTGCAGACTGGGTCAAACTGGTGGGAAAAATCATTGTCCTTTGTCCCAGAACATCCTTCTTGGCTGCAAGAAGTTCTAGAGCACCTTAAAGCAGGCAGCTGAGTTAATGGTCATCTCCAAAGCCCGGGAAGGAGCCTCATCCCTGGTCAATCCAGAGGTGTGTGCACCTGGAACCCCACTGGCCAGAACAGTGGACTTGCATTTCAATTCTGTAAAGAGCTGGAGCGTTTAGGTGACACACAGACACTGTAAGGCTCTCAGGGATCATTGTTCCAGCCCTGCCCAGCTGTGTAAAGTGAGTCTGGCCCAAGGAAAGGCCCTGGGAAGCCCTTTCAGAAAGGAGATTTGAGTGTATAGTTTTCAATTCCCCATGAAGCGGTAAAAAAGAGACTGCCTTTTCTTGAGAAGGTGCAAAATGATCTCCAAGTTATCTGATGCCCTTATCAATTTCTTCTGATGAAGCAGACTGTAAGACCCTGAATCTTTTGCTTGACGGCTTGGTCCAAGCATGGAAATGGTCCTGAGACCTGTGATAAATGGAAGAAAAAGTGTCAAATATTCAGGATAGAGCTAATAAGAAATAGCAGCTGCTTGGAATGTCTGATTTACAGCAAAAATACCCAATCACCTCAACCTGTGTGTTAAAGAAGGTGCTCTAAAGACACCTGGATCACTCTCTGCACCTCAAAGGAGGATCTCCTGTGCTGTGCTTTTTTCTGTGTGAAATGCTACAAGGAGAACATTTACTTGTGGAGTTTGGGACATCCCATTTCCAGCTGGCGTCTGACTCTGTAAAACAGGCAATATCTGGCACAAAAAAAGAGAAAGACTTGAGCTTGGGCTAAATCAGCAAGTTGGAACTGTCAGCTTCTGCAAAGTGTTTTGTGGCTGACACTCATGAAAGGCTGGGGGAGACAGGAGGGGTGTCTGCTTTTGCTGTTATCAGTCTCCTGATCCAACAAGCCAGGACTGCTAGACTCGCCTCAGTAGTGCAAAAAGCAGAAAATAGCAAAAGCTAACAGGGCAGAGATATTTGCTTTCTAGCTCCTCTCTCCTCTGAGGACAAAGGAAGCTGGGGCAGCCAGAAACCTCTTAGTTCCATCTTTAAATTTAGGTTGGAGGAGATGCATCCGTTTTAACACGTACATCTTCTCAAACGATAGTGACATCTTTCTTTCTTGGTGTAAATGCTCGTAAGGACCACAGTTGAGATCCTCAAGGGCTGCCTGCTGTGGGCAATTAAAAGGTTCTGATAAACACAAAGACAGTCTTTTATCACAGACACCTCTCTTCATAGGCAGTGGTAAGAGTATCCCTCTTACAGGATGATAAACGTTCTAAGCCGATGATTACAATTTTTAAAGGCAAACCCTGTGACAGAAAGCCACAGTGCTGATCTTACCTTGTAAAGATGCTACGTGCTGTATGTTTCTGAACTTCTGTCTGTGCCTATGTCCTTATAATGTAGAGAGAAAATTATTTGTTACAGTGTTTGTACCCAATTTAATTTAAGATGAGAAATCAGTGAGTAGGAGGAGAGGGTGGAAGGAGGGGGGCAGGACCTGCTCCATTTACAGCTCTTAAAAATAGCATGCGAAGCCAGAAACACATATAAAACTGAAGTAGCCATACCCACACGCAATGCATTTCCAAACAGAGGATATCTACAGTACTTCCCAATTATGTTCAGTTCACTGCAGCGGGTGACCCCAATTTCTTTGAAAAATCTTTATAACAGTTCTTTTTCAGAAAGCCCGCATGGGGTGCTCAGAATAAAAGTCAAGGCCACAAGAATTTCACTTACTTGGGCTTCCTTCAGATTAAAGTGCGTGTATTACACGACCAGGGAGAAGGCTGGAGGACAAAGACGTGTCACCTGCATGTGAGCATTTAAACCCGGTGGCAAGATGAGCTGAAGATCACCAAAATGAAAAGCTGAGACACCTGTTGTGTTCACCACCTGGGGGGCCTGTGCCCCACCTCTGTTTCCTTCTCTGACTGCTCCCACGTGCCCTGTGGCTGCTGGGGGCTGGCCCTGCTCTTGGCAGCCAGGTGGGGTTGATGCTGCTGGGCCCCCCAGCACCGGTGATGCTGCCCTGGTTGGATCTGTAAGGCTTGGATCCCAGTGGATCTGTAATGGCAATGGGGGCCCTTGATGGGATGTCTGGGATGTCTGTACTTGGCTAAGCTCTTTTCTTGCCCTACATCCTTGTTAAAGGAATGGATTCACCCTGTTTTTGTAGCTGTTAATAAAGCAGTGCAATGGAGAACAGGTCTGGATTTATTCAATATTCGTTTTAATTTTTATTTTAGGGGCATTGGCATGTGACTGACACGAAGGGCACAAATGAAACTCGCTGATGACACCATGAGGAGGCACCAGTGTAAAGAGCATCAGGCTGTCACGGGAGGGAGAGCTGCACGACCTCAGGGGAAAAAGTAATAGAAGTGGAATTAAATTTTATAGTGCAGAGGGTGAATGGGCTTGGGCTTGGGGACTATTATCACTTTTTTGCTCTATAGTGGGAGATCATTAGCTAGGGATGACTGATGCTGAGAAGGATCTGGGGGGTATTGGCCATGGGACAACTGAGAGCCACCAGTGCTGTGAAAAGGCAACGGCAATCCAAAAATGCCTCTGACAGGTTACTTTCAGTAAGGATGAGGGAGAGTTCATGACATTTCACAGGGTACTACTTAGACCTCATCTGCAATATTGTCTCCAGTTTTAATCAGCCATAGCTAAGAAAGATGAATTCAAACATGAGCACTTTGCAATGAAAGGCTCGGATGTGTCTGAAAACGAAGGAAAAAAAGTGCTTTAAAATCATCATGCTGGAGGAAAATGCCAATCTATGATGTTGCTTAGTTTGTTACCTCAGGTTTTGTTTTTTTTTTTCTGTATTTCTTAACCCTGGACATTTAAACGCTGGATAAACAAAATACAATTTGCTTTACAGTGGAGAATAACTCCTCTACCATTTGCTATAACAAAAGTGTGTAGCTTTGTGCTAAAATGGCCAATTTAAATTGGATTCCAAATCTATAGTTGGGTCATCAATTTGCAGTTTGTAGTAATATGGGTCTGAATATCTAAAATAATTTCCAGTGGTGCATAAATGACTTTATGGCATTTGGGAGTGTGTACAGGAATGGCTCCCAAGCCAGCTGAAGTTAATGAAAATAAAATTTAAAAAAAAATTAAAAAGAGGAGAATTTATGTATTTCCATTGCAGCCTTTCATTGCTATACCTACTAGAACGTATACTATTCTTATGCAACCATGACTGTATTTCATCATCTGTGTTATGCCACTGCACACTTTGTGGCTACTTCATCCTCTTTTCACTGCTTTCCATGCAGGTTCCATCTGCATGGCACAGCAGGCTCCAGGGAGCTGGAACTCTACATCTTAGCCATAACCTGAAAACAAGCAGGAGCCAGAACACCACAGCAGCCTCCTCTCTCACCCTCTGCCCTGCGTCTCTCTGGAGGTCTGGGGCCAAGTGCTGGTGTTGGGAGGGGTCTCAGCAGTGCCCAAATCACTTCCCAGCTGTTCTGTGTTTAGTGCAGGACCTGGGCATCTCATGGCTGTTCATCCTCAGCTCCTGCAGAGCCAGTCTGAGACATTATCAGTGGGCGATGCTCTGATTTTCAGTTCTGTTAGTTCCAGGGGGCTGGAGGGAGTTGAACTATTCCTGCTGCCTACCTACTATTTCCTAGAATTTCCATCCATTTTCTGTAGACTGGTTGAGGAAGGGAAGTCTCTGAGGATGCTATCACTATTTTTCTTTCCATGGGAAGTGTGAATTTTACTTCTGGCACACAGATCTTAATTCTGAAAACTGATGCACTCCCTGACTTTTGGGATTGGGCCATCTGTTTACAATAAGAAAGGTAATGGATGTTAAGACCATCTGTGATCTCTTGTCAGAAGCTGCTTGTTTTCCCCAGATCTGCATCCCCCCTGTCTCCTCACCAGCCTTGGAGGTGAGTGATGGTACCTGTGGGACACATCACAGTTACCTGCTCCTTTCACTTACTGACAAAATACTGTTGTTTAAAGGAATTCCAGGTGATTTTGATGTAAAGATTAAATGAATGAAAAGTCTGAAAGGTCTGAAGTACTTTTTTATTAAATAAACAATGGGTGAGCAAAGATTTTCTTACAGGCATCTCAGGGCAGGGAGCAGGCTGCAGCCCACGGGCAACCCTGTGCCCAGCTTTCCTCTCTCCTTTTCCAAAGGGACCCTCACAGTCTCTCCCTCCTCACAACTTGATGAACACTAAACTAAAATTTGGGTATTCCACTTGTGTGACAGGTAAGATCATGGCTATTTTTAAGAAGCATCAATGTACCTCAAAGAATGTAGCAGAGAGTTCCTCCCACCTGTCCAGATGCCTTACCCAAAATTACTGGGGTATCAGCATATCTGCATTTAGAGCAGCTAGCAGCTGACGTTCTGTCCTGTAAGAGAGGCTTGGAATGGTCAGACAACCTTCCCATATTTTCTTACAGGGTGCAAACCCTGTCTCAGTCAAAATGTTGGGCTCCAGTGGCCAAACTTGACAGCACTGCTGTTGAAGACAGAAAAAAGTTTCAAGGCTTTAACTAGCGGGTATATGGAAATATTTGCATTGAGCATCACTGTGCATAGTCTAGAAAGCACCTGCTGCAACATTTTGTAAAATATATTTCGAGATTGAAAGGCCAAATGCTATAGAGTTGCTAACCAGCTAAACCCATCAATATCTGTTTTCTGAGCATGGACCAGAGAACAGTATCTTGGATACAGCACAAACTGACAGACAATATTATTGTCAAGCAGGGAAACTATCAGGTCATACTTTCATTCTTCTCAGCTGTCCAGGGAGTTTATTTAATCTCCAGTGCAAAGGGAGGATTCACAGATATATCTGGCCGAGGCAGAATAGATGTTGTAAAGGCATATTTAATGGCATGTTGTTAAGATTTTATCATGCCCACGTGTGAGCTTGGAAATGTGGAAGGTTCAACCATTCTTTTGCCGTAGCAAAGAAGATACCCCTTTTTAGCATAGTTTGTGATCTGCAATACATAATCTTTACTGCAGATAGCAACCTGAAGATTACTGGTTTTATCTATTTCTTGGTCAATTTGAACCCTCTATTTTATAGTCTGTGAAAATACCTGTATGCACTTTTGTACATGTCATCCAAGAGTGTTTATAAAGTGCAGGCCTGCTCTCTTTTTTTTCTTTTTTTCTCATATCTTCAGCAGCATGAGGGATGTTGCTGTACTAGAAGATGAGTTTCAAGTAGTTCTAGTCTGAAGTATCCCCATATAACCAGACTCAGATAATCTCACAGATGGAGCCCTCAGGAAAATATGTGGATGCCCAAACCTCAGACTGCAGGGAATGCCAGAACCTGGCAGTGGTATTGGGCAGCAGGAGAGATGAAAGCTGTGTAGGATGTGACCAGGTGAATGGCCTATCCTAAGCCTAGGATATCAGACATATCAAAGAAAATATTTAGCCCATCTCATACTCAGTTGCCCAAATATCACAGATTCTTCTTGGCTAAAATTAAAGAAAAAAGCCCCAACCCATATTTGCAATCATTTTATCTATGTGAAATCATCATGTTAAGCATAAATTATTTTACTTGTATCTCTAAAAATTCACAAATCTCAAGAATTAGCACACTAAGAATAGATAAATTATAAATTCAGTACCTTCCCTTGTGGGACAGCCAAGCCTAACAAAAGCCATGTGTATTTGAGCAGTACTCCCAGACAATAAGATGAGCAGCATTAAAGCTGGGTGAGACAGCGTTGTCTCTGCTTCTGCATTTGTTAAGATTTCTGATGTGCAGAGGAAAAATAAGGCCACAGCTGACAGCGCTATTGTGCTGGCTTCTTTCTCAAATCCTCGTGCTTGGGGAAGAAGAAAGCACAGAAACCATTGTTGACAGTTCCATTGCATAATACTGAAAATGCTGTTCCTAGCTTTTCTCTAATCACTTTTGCCTTTAAACATGTGATTTAGCTATAAATTATCACCCTGACCACAAGCACTTCCTCCATAAACTCACTGAAAAGCAAATTAACCTTTTCTCTCTAGAATGAACTCTCTAATTAATATGAAAATCAATTCAGCCCTTTTTGCTTTGGTTACCCCAGCCTGTTTGCACTTTCCAAAAGTGACTGTCCAGTTAGTCGCTTAAGCAGAATTCATTTTAAGAGCCAGTAAGAAAACCCCAACCCAATAATACAGTAAGTGATGCCCTGGAAAGCTTTTCATTACTGCATGTGTTGTTTCTAATTGAAAAACAGAATGTCTAATTATGGCCCTGATTCTTCCATCCTGACCTTGGAGCAGCTCCACAGGTGGTGAACACAAGTGCAGTTTAACACACCACCACAACTTAAGAGCAGCCCATGGCACCCACACACTTTCAGCTGGCTGGAGATTCAACACATTCCTCTGAGGTCATTTGTCCATTGGATGACTTTATCAGGACCAAACTTTCCTTTTCAAATTGTAAATATTACCATTTAGCACCTGCTCTGAAGTGGTATGCATAAAATCTTACTCATAGAAACACGCGGGCTTTTTATTACGTAAGGAAAAATTTGTTCACAGAAAAGAAGTCCACCAAGATCAAAAAAGCAAAGTCTGCGTGCAGCAAAGACAGAGCTGCAATAGAATCCAAATGCTGGATGGGTATGGATATACGGGGCAATGGGAAAGGATACCCAGGATTTTCCTTTGTTCTCACTATCCTACAGCCACAGCAGATGCTGAGGAGTATTTCCTCCCCTGTTTGTCGGGCTATCATCTCTCTCACCAAAACCCAAACAGAGTTAGTAGAAAGATATTTCTGCTTTCTATGCTCTCTCCTTTTTTCCTTATCTCAGAAACATAGCTTTGCTTTTCCTATCCCCACCACCATCAGTGTATTCCTCTTTTACAGGGAAGAATGCAGAGCAAGATGCAGCCGTAACCAGCCTCACTAAAGAATGGGCTCTGAAAAGTTAATGCATTCAGCCTTCTGATAGCAGCAAAATAATTAAATCCGCAGTAAAGCACTGACTCATGTGGTACCTTAGCAAAATGTCAGATTTCATGGTGCCACAGCATCACTTCTGTCCCCAGGTTCTCTGGAGTGTTGTTTTAAACTCTTTGATGACTCAAAGGAGATTAAAAGCATATGTTTTTAGGACGCTTTCAGAAACATGTAAAAGGTAAAAAGAAAAAAAAAAGCTGAGATTCTGTGGCAAAGGTTGAAGGTTCCTGCAGTGAGAAATGCTGAGGAGAGCTCTGTCACACAACTCCTGCCCACGTGCAAGCTTAGGGACATTATCCAAACCCACATCCAAACCCACTGGAGCAAACCCACTGATTAGCATCCTAATTTTGGACCTGCCCAAACACCACTGGCAACTTTCTCACGTCTCTGTAGGTATATAAAGAATTGCTTCATTTCTCAAAGGCTCAAAGCAAAGCTTGTGTCAGCTGGGACTTAGAAATAAAACCTCCCTCCAAATGAGGACTGATCCGTGGGTTTTTGGAGGGCATGTAGAGGATACAGAGGCAGCAGGTTGTATTCTTTTAAGAGGTGGCCAGAGGAGGTGGGCCCCCTTTTCACACAGCAGCCTTGTTGTGTGGGCACTCACCCAACAGACAAGAAAATGGGAGCTGCTCCCAGGACTGTAGCAGCGTTTTCTGTGCTTTGGAAAAAGCCAGCATTGGATAAACACCCTTGGAAATGAGGGACCTTCTCTTTCTTTTCTGGCCCACTGCACCTTGGGTTAATTTAAGAGAAACGCAGCACATTCACTCTCTGTCTGTGACCCAGCAAATATTTAACTATTTCTCACCAAGGGAAATGTGAGATCTCTTCCATTTCCCAGGGAATAATTGCCACATTGCAAAGCCAGCAATATCTTGAAGACTGAAAAAAAAAAAAAAAAAAAAAAGGGAATTGTGAGAGCTCTCCTGGTTCCTGGGGGATAATTGAAGATCCCAGTGCACACGTGGGCTCACGCTGGCTGCCGTCACAAGTTCTTGCTGCCAAGGACATGAAACACTTGTAAGGAGAGCAATGTAGGTCTGGATCAATTTTCTTGGTGGTTGGGAAAAGGAGAGGGAACCTGGGTACAGAATGGAAAGTTAAAAAAGAGGCAGGGTAGGGGAAAAGTAAGGATGAGTTTTTCTGCCATTTCACACCTACGTTCTGCAGAATTTTGGGCACGAATGCTACTAAAATATCCTTTTTATTATAGTTGTCTCCTGAAAAAAAAATACCAGCCATCAATTCACTGCTCTGAAATTAATCTTTACCTTTTTGCCAATGTGTACATTTGTGAAGGGAACACATGATACTTTCCAGAAGTATAATGTAAGTATCTGTAAATATATTGCTGACCTCTCTATCTTGTTCTACCACTTGTCATGTGCCCCGGGCCAGTGTTGCTGCAACAGCTGTATTGAGTAGTACAAGCTGAGCTGGAGCTTTGAGGTATTTTTTTTGTCTGTTCCCTTGTTAAATGTGTGCTCTGCTTTTTCTAATGGTGTTAAACTGAACTCCCTGGATTAAGCAGTTAATATAGGTCAAAATTAGTCCTTCAGGGATAGGCCAGACTCGGCCTGCTGCTTCCCTCACCTGCGGGGCTAAGCTGTGGTGTTTGTCTCCTCATGTAATTTTGTGGTGTTGCTGGGAACTTTGCAGTAATTTCAAACACTGGTGGCTTTGCTAAAATCATCTGTCTATAAAGCTCCTTTTTAATAAGATGCTGCTTAATTCCTAACTTTTTTTTTAATGCTGATTCAGACCTATTTTATTAAGGAATGCCTACGTTTTGCCTTCGACCTCATAAATAGAAATACCTCCTCAAAGCTTTCAAAGTACTTAGCTGCCCTGCATAGTGTGGTGAAGAGGGTGAACTAGAATATATTATGAAATGTCATAGCCAATTCAAACTAGATGAGCAATTAGTGAACTAATAATAATGTTGCAGCACTGTTTCTTCAGAAACCTTTAATTTCGACATCAATAGGCATCATACATACCTCAGTGTGAAATAACAACTTTATAGCTTTCTAACGTCCTGATGATAGCCATGCTTAGAGAACAAAATAAAGGCATCTATGACACTGTTAATGGAATGATTAAAGCTGCAGATGAAAATGCTCAGGAGAAGAAATGTTCCGTTAGCTAATTTGCTTTGTACTTTTATAGTGTCTCCTGTGGGAGAATGTGGAATTCTAGGCCTGGTTGCACAAATACAGAACGACTGCTAGCTCCACTCTAGTTGTGCTGGTCTCCCTAGGCTGCCTCTGTAGCCAGAGAAGAGGCAGAAGCCTCGTGTTGCCACTCAGAACTGCCCTGTCTCATCAGGCAGAGTTAGCTTTGGTGAATTAACCCTTATTTATTCTAGGTTAAAGTTATTACAGCTCATCCTCACTGTTTCAGTTCCTGATAGCTGAAACTTGTTCTGCACAAACATAATCTCTTGAATTGAACTTCCTTGTTGTTTTTTGAAATAAAAAGAAAGGGGACTTTGTCCAAGTTTAAAGGCAGTTTAGCTTTATAGCCCTCAGTACAGGATCCATCATTAAAATTAAGCTTGTACTTAATTGGTTTCCTGAATACAGATGGATTTTAAGCACATGCTTAAATGCCTTGCTCACTTGAGGCCCTAATGGACCATGCAAATTTAAAAGTTCACTTCTCATTGAGATAAATGGAGTGGATAATCATAAATTTATCAGAACAGAAGCTGCTGCTCACTGTATATGTTGGCAGCATCTTGCAGTATTGTCCTCTCCCTCTGCATAGAATATCTAGAACTTGCTGAAATAGAAAAGTAGCAACAGAATAAGAACTGGTTTTCCTCACTCAGAACAGATCACCACTACAGTATTTGATGGTAAGATATCTGTGCATCTGCCACAGAGAAAAGAAATATTTTCCTATGAAACTTCATAGTTAAAAAAAATTAGTGGAAATTAGGTGGAAGCAAAAACCCCAAGAAAACAGAAAGGATATTTATGACTGAAAAATCCACCAGCTACTTCATGGCTTTGCACTGTCTTTTCTAGTAATTTTTTTTTTTTTTTTTACCTGGACAGGGGTTGTTACAATAGTTAGCACTGAACACTCTGCCCAGAAAGCTGCTCCCTGAGAAACAGCCCAGCAAAGACCAGTGAGATGCAGATTTTGTCTGTTTTTTTCTTGTATTTGATGGGATTTCCTTGTGTTTTACAAGGATGGAACCCATGTTTCCTCAGTAAGAAAGCAGTGTTTTCTGGGATGGGTTGCCCTGTTTTGAAATAGACAAAGTATGGGAAATAGTACAAAAACTTTCTAGAAGGAAGAGGAAACAGATCAAAGCAATGTATTCATAGAGATGCCATGATTTCAAATGCCATTCCTTAGGAAATAAGAGTATGAATTTTCATTAAATCTAATTGTGGTGGACATGTGCTGGATAATCCAGTGATAGGCTCTGGGCATGTGCTGCTTTTTAAAGTAAAGTATACAGAATATTCTCACCAGTTGTTGCCTCTGCTTGTACGAGGCTCAGCACCTACCAGCTTTTTTCATTTCTTTATATGTTACACCTTCTAGGTTTGTTTTGAGCCATATTGGATCACAGAATTAAAACTGCTGGAAGCTAAAATAGCAAGAAACACTGTCTAGAAAGGTGACAACCAGGAAATTTAGCACCTTGTCTCTTATGATACATTTCACCAAGCTATGCACGTTACATTATATAACTCTTTTGTTATCACTGTCATTTTACTGAAGATCACAAAACAAAGTAAAGTATTTATAAGAACTGCAGAATTACTGGGGGGGAGGGGGGTGAAATTCATGTTTTACTCTAAAAGCATAAAGGAAATAAACCTGCTTCATGTTTCTAAGAAAGGTGAAAAGACATTATGTGAGAACACGCTGTCATTATATTGAACTGTAATACAGCATTGCCATGGCCATAAACTTTGCACTGAGTCTGCAAGGAGTCAGGACTCACTCTGTCTGAACTTTTCGTGACCTGCCTGCAGCCTTTTTTCAGTTGGCTTGGTTTTGACAGCAGTTTCTCCAATTCTTTAGGACTTCCTGACCGATCTGCTTTACTTCTGTTTATCTCTCTGTGGTGCCACCATGGTTTCACCAATACTGGTAAATATGGGCCAGGCAGGATAAGAGAGACACGGGGTTCAGTGTGGAGGGGTAGAGACTGGGGATGATGAAATATGGAACACGGACTTGACACCAAAGGCCCCACAGCTAAAGAAATGCAGACCTGGAGCCGGACTGCTCCGGTTCTTAGGATAAGCAAGCAAACAAAGAAATGGTATCTGGCACATGTAAATCCACCATAAAATATGGCTGCAACTAGGAGGTGCAGATCAGTGGCTGTAAAAGCATGTTAGCAGACATATAAAAGTGACCCCGAATGAATCCAAGACAGAAAAACAGGAAAACTTGAAAGTGAACATTGTATTCCTCCCAGCCAAGGACTTTGGATGCTGACAACTCGCTGAGAACACAGCCAGCATGAGAAAGAAACCCTCAGCCTAAGGGGTAAGAGGAACTCCAGAAGGGTGAGCATAACATCATGAAAATAGGTAGAAACTACGTGCACGTGCAAAAATTTAACTGCATTGTTATTTTTATTACTGAACATTTTCTGCACAGACTTATTCTTTCTCTTTCCATAACAATTATATGTGGAATAATGATTCTTGAATGAGACTCTTAGGATTTCAATGGTATTAATGATAAATTTTGACTTTATGTATAAGATACGTTTCCTCTTTGCCTGCAAACAAGATTTTAACTACTTAAGGAAGAAATTTTGAAATCATACAGCTCTTTTACACTAGCAGAAAGCAGTGCTTTGAGATCCAATGGTCGGAACTCCATGTGATGAAATAATGAAATCATTTTTATCTGCTGACAGCTATAATAAATACATACTGAAACAAAAAGCAAACTGTGTAAAACAGGAAAACGGTATTAATAGGGAAATGTTAAACAGGAATGTGCACACTGTAGGATTTTGTTTTGCCTTTGTCCTTTTGCCAATGGCGAGCTTTAGGCAAGAGGGGAATAATGCATTACTGTAGCTCATGAAAACAGCCTGTCCTCCCTTCTGCATTTGCTGGGGTGTTGTTGTTGCACTGGCTGCCTGCTCTGTCAAGATCCCTGTTTGTGCTCCCATGAGCTCTTCAAAAGAAGCGGCGCTTGCTCGGGCTCATGGAGGTTTTCCATCAGGAGAGCGGAGCGGGAATATCAGCTCCACACTTCTTAACACTAAAGCTTAGGCAAAAAGAGCTCTGTGCAATCCTCACTGAAAGACCTTGGCTTTTCAGGGGCTCGGAAAGCTGTACATAGAATGAGTTTTTACTGCCAAAATCGATCTTATTATTTAGAGTGGTTTAGGCTACATTTGTACAACACAGCACGTAACTGTTCTTTGGAGAGCTGCAGCGTGGTTTTATAAGAACATGGAATGGAAGCAAAGAGGTCGCATTAATTTATGCTTTCATAATGTTGGGACTGTAAGGAAATATATTTTAAATAAGAATTGACATAGGAGACCTCCGTGATAACAGCTTATATTGAAGGAAATCATTCTTATACAAAATATTTCTCAAGGCTCATAAAAGATAGCAATAACAAACACCATTATGCAGTAGCTGGGAAATTCTATTTACTTAAAATGCTTTTTGCTTTTATTATTATTCAGGCTCGTTCCTTCAGTGGAAGTTCTGATTGAAGCTTGAGCAGTGTGTGATCTCATTACAACAGGGCTGCATTAGAAAATCTGATACTGATAGTCCCAACAATGGCACCTCTCACTTATTATCTGTCACTTGGCTACAACAAGAGCCGTGCAAATTTCCTGCCATCAAATTCTGGCAGGTGGCTGGAAACCAATATAATATTCCGCATACACCCTGTTGCACTCAGGGGGAAAAAAAAAAGTGTATTCAATATCCTGAGCGTGGCTGGTTTGGAGCACGGGCTGCCCCACAGGCAGTGCTGGGTCACAGGCAGGTTTCTGCTTTGCTGGGGAGGGCACCAAAGGCCACCATGTAATATGGATACACATCAACAGGAATCTTTTCACTGTACACCTCCAAGCAAGTCACGGACAGCTTTTAGGGCTGTCATTCATTGATTTCTAGCAACCGATTCCTTGTCTCCTCATCATCAGTTTTCTACTGCATGTACATTTCCAGGGCCAGCTAGATTTTGTCTTTGAAAGATGAGAGAGGCTAGGCAGTGTCACTCAGCTACGTATCTCCACATAAAAACATATCTGCTTGCAGATTTTAGAGAGAGGAAGGGAGGAAGAGTTTCCTCTCCTTGTCCCCGTGCAGCCCTCCTAAAGTAATTCAACATTGTTCTTTACCTACCCTCTACTTTTGTGGGGTTTGTCAGTACTGACCACAACTGGTGGTGTAGGATTACGTGCTCACAAGCCCTGCACCAGCGGGGCCTTGAAATAAAAAGCAAACCCTTCCCATCAATTTGAAGCTAATAGTTTTGTAGCCTTTTGGATTAGGATTAATTAGGGGGAAAAAAAATTCTGAAAACCTCACACACAGTAAAGCAAGATAGCAGTCTAAGCAGGAAAAATTCAGAACCTAAATTGTGAGAAATAAAACGTATGAAAGGCCGGGAAACAAATATCTGTCTTGAGAAGGATGGGTCCTTTTCTCCAGGTCTTCTTTCAAATTTTTAGCAAATTTCAGTGTTTCTGTGTTTGAGATAAAGCGTCCTCTCCCCTGATTTCTCTTTGGAGTCCTTAAGGCCACTTTCCTTTCTGAGGCTTGTTGTAAGTTTGCCCTCCTCTGCAGTAGCCTCTTGCTGCCTTCAGAAGCAAATACTCACTCCTTCAGAATTTTCCCTGCTTTCCTCTTCTCCCACCACTTGTCCTGCCCTTCCCTCCAAAGCAATAGGGAGTCTGGCTTGTTTGGATGCTCTAATGGAAGGTGTAGTTCCCCTTCCCCTCTTATTTCTAGGGTGCTCCTCTTCAAACCACAGCCCAGGCACCCGCACCAGCTTCCTCTCCGTCTGCATCTTCACAGCATCCCTGTAATGGTACCACATGAAATAAATTCCACGTGCCATCGTGTAAGTGCCTGCTGAGGAACTAAAATCACATCAACCAGCCTGGCCTGCTCTAAAATCTGTTTGTGACAAGGGCAGCACAAATCCCTGGCTGAAATGGGCCCATTGTCTCCTCCCCTCCTCCTTCCTTACCTTTTTCTGGTTCCATAACGTGGGTTTTTTCTGACTCATTTGTTGATAAATCTTGGTGGAAGCCTCACGCTGGCCATTTTGAAGACATTTTCTGACAATCTGGTAGACAGGCTTGCCGAAATAGAAAATTCCCATCTTGAGAACGTTACTTTTTTTTCCCTGAAGGACTAGAAACATCAGAGCAAAGTTGCTAAAGAAAAGGTATTGCTTTCCCTTTGTTTATAAGTGCACATCTTGATTAAATCCTGTGACTAGTTAGCTGCCAAAAACATTTAACATTATGAATTAATAAACCCATGAATTTTGTATAAGATGTTTTCTGGATTGCCTTTCTAGTTGCTGATTGCCATCTTTCTTAGCAGAATAAAGCCTCCTGCTTGGGGTTGTTGCTGACACCTCAAAGTAGCTCATTTATCCAGGTAGTAAAACAGATTTAATGAACCATGGGAAACACATGATTTCTCAGAAATGACCATAATGACAATGGTTCGTAGATAATAACAGGCTATTTACCTGTGCCTGAGTTGCTTCAAATTTATTTTCTTCGGACAATTTCCTAACCCTGGCTACAGTAACAATATGATAGAGCTGTAGGTGTACGAGCAATTTGTTAATTAAAATTAATGCTGCATTATTGAGCTGTTGCATTAAGCAGATAGGTCTTCTGAAGAAAGCATGATCAGCTAACCCAGCAAATCTGTGGGTCTGAGCAGCTTAAGAGATGAAGGATTTCTCTCATAAACTGCCTATGGCTTTCCTGGTTGTGTGCACTTATAATCAGCATATCTTTAGGATTATTGATTCTCCCCTGCAAAGTGCAAAGCTTGTTTCTGTTGATGTCCAGGTTATTGGACTGATGTGTTTACCAAAGGGAGCAAGAAACCCCTTTACATTCTTATGTGAGCTAATCAGATTTACACATAATCTGATCGAGGATGATGGATTAGATGGGTGGGTGATTACTGGAGATGGAATCAACACTTTCACGCATGACAAATGCTTCCTATCCAGAGTTACTGAACTCTAGGAGTGAAGAGAAATTAGGAGTTTGGTCTCACCTTTATCAAAATTTGGTCTGCCACATAACATGGCAGCAGTTACAGGGTTAAAATGCACACATGTATAAGGAATATATATATATATAAGTAATCAGGAAAAAAACAGTAGGGAACAAAGTCAATTCAGCAGAGGCAGTTAGATATCCTGGTTTTATGTGAGATTCAGACATTTGAATTCAAGAACACAATTCACAAAACCCTTTCTTAACCTCGCCGGCATCCAAAAGGATAAAGAATTTGGACTCTCACCAGAAAGTTCCCTGGTGTTCCTATCTTGCATCTGATCCTGCTCAGAAGTGGCAAAAAGCAATCTCCCTCCTGATATTCCCTTCTGGATGAGGATTCTCCTTGCTTTGAAGACTGTTTTGTGATTTTATTTAACTTCCACAAATTCAAGACATTGACCTCACTGGGCTAGAGGACTGCACTCCATCTGCTGTCCCTTCTCTTTGTCCCCAAAATTACATTCCTTTGTAATAAAATAGGAAGAAATTGTCCATCTATAGATGGTAGATTTAGGTACCTGAGTCTTTGAGACTACTTGGGTGCTAAGATCCTTTGACCATCATAGACCTTGGAGGGTTCCAGTGTCATTGTCTTTCATTGGGCAGGCAGAATTTAATCTCGGGAATCATTAATGTGCTTTACTAATTCCTGTCTTAGATCTAATTATGGACCCGAGTTTGGATTTACTTTATATTAGTATCTTTATGCAGCATAAACACCATGATACATAATACAGCTTTCACAGACAAGCTCGCATTTCAAAATAAACTCCAGGATCTACATGACAGAAGATGAATTTTAAGCACTTTTAAGAGACAATTTTGGCACTTGTGTAAAGAAAAGGAGAGGCAGAGAAAAGAGTTGCAGTGATAATTTCCAAAGAGCCAAATAATCTTGATACTTTTTTCACATGCATCCCACACCTTCAAAAGGATACATTCCGCTTCTTCTGTAGTGGGGAGTTTTGAGATGTGCAACATTTCCTGTGTAACAACATATCAGTTTCAGGTTGTGATGAGAAAAAATTGCTTTCAAATATCACGAGTTCAAAAGTGCAGCTGAAATTTGAAAGTATTAGTTTCACATTCTGCTTAAGAAAAACTGTGAAAAGAGAAGCAGAGAGGAGACTGAGGATAAAATTCCAATAAAAATAAGATATCTATATCTAGCCAGACAGTTGGTATTATATATATCTATATAATACTGTGTGCATGACAAATATGGTAACAGAGCATTAAGGCTTCATGGTTAGGCAGTGAAAAGTTTGGAAACAGCCTAGTTAAGGTTGCTTGCTGTGCTGCTCTTCTCCCTCACATCATGAACACATTATGCCCTTTTTTTTCTTAACTTCAATACTTCTCTGCATAGTCTTTTTCAGATAGAATAAATATTTCTTTTATATAACCTCAGGAAACTTGAAATGCTGCTTATTCCTCTAAGCACTTGTGGATTTTCATTATCATAGTGGTGCAAAGAGTAACACAGATGCTCAGGCTGTTTTTCAGCCTTTTGTACCATTCAGATGGCACAGAAGGGCCATAAACCAGACACCACCAACCCACCTCCCCACCCTCCTCCCATATTTCCTTCTGTTGTGTCTGATGTAGATGATTTCCTCCTGCCTCCTTCCTTCTGCCATTTTTGCATTAAGTAAAATGAAACACAGCAGTACAGCTTTACAAAAAAAGGTTGGCAAGATCCTTCCTCCATCATCACTCCTCGGTATTAAAAAAGGTGCAAGGCAGCCTCTCCTGCAAGCTTTCATGTGGTTTGTCCTTGTCTGTCTCTCAGGCCGGGTGGAGAGCCTTCAAGACTGGGGGGTCTAGGTCTAACTCTTATTTTATAGCAGTCATGACCGTGTTTTAACTCTCCCACCCTCCTCCCACAGACACATGGTGCCCTCTGTTTGGGAGGACTACTGGGCCTGCAGGGAGCAGTTTTTTCCCACCTGACTTCTGAGGTGTCCTCAGCTCACTGCTGTCAGTCAACAGAAGAGCTCCCCAACTTCAGTGTAGCTTGGAGTCAGCCCACCTGCAAATTCATCTTCCTGATAAACACACAAGCTTCTACTGCTACTCTATTTTTCTTGGATATTTCTCTTGGCACAGAACAGGATCTCTGAATTTGATTCCTTTCATTTTCACACTGTTGGCTTGCGTGTCTTCTAACCTCTCAATTTTGAACCAAAGCACAGCATTGCAAATCTTGTGCCCACAGGAAAGGGGACAAGCCTACTGTCTCCTAAAAAATCCCCTGATATCAATGGTCTCACAACTGAGTTGTGCTGATGCAAACCTGGACTATGAATTTTAATGACCATCTTACGCTGAGGGTCCAAATAATCGTCAGACCATCTGATGGAGAGAAGAAAATATTTGTAATAAATTTAAAGATATCCAGTGCATTTGTTTTCTACGTTTCAGATGGTCTAGAGGGCAAGCTTACAGCTGCATGCATATCCCTTCCCTTTCCAGGTGGGCGTGGGCAAACACCCAGTTTTGGATGTGGTTAATAACTTTACTGCTTCCAGATGATTACCAACAGCCACCTGGTAGAGCTCACTCCTGAAACCGCAAAACCTGAACGCTCTTTCATTCATTTTTGAATGGAAATCAAAATCTGCAAGGGTTTTTTACATCGCCTTCATCATCGGTTTAAGCTAAGGTGGAAATTTTGGAGATGAGGAGTAGCCACTTTCTACCAGGACTTCTGTCTGTGGGTAAGGACCAGTGGAAGAGAAGGAACAAGTGGGGAGGGGGCACAGGCTTGCAAAGCAAAGGCATTTGTATGCCTTTATTGTATCTGCTGGAAGCTTCTTATTCCTGTATTTATTTACTCAGAGCTGAGGCTTCAGCATTAGCCTGACTCTCTCATGTTCTCTGTAATGAGTGTGCAGGGGATTCAAACCCATTTTACTGCATGGCTGACTAAGAGCCTAAAGCAAAAGGGGCAAAATATAAACTGTCAGCATGAGGTGGAAGCAACATATAAAAAAATTTCATACTGTATCTTTTCAGCTTCTATTTCATTTTGGAAGATAGCATAAAATTCTTACCTGAAGTGATGTTTTTAAAGCTTAAGGAACAAAATATGATTCTGTTATGCGACTTCATGATCTTTTATAAACCTGTGCTTAGCTTAATAGATTTCTATTCTAAAGTTATGATAGGACAAAAAGAAAATATGATGTGTTGAAAACTCAGAGCAAGATCAGCAAGCTGTATGAAAGAAAGAAAAAAAAATGTTTAACTGGGAAAGTCAGCAACTCTTCAGCAATTTTATTATAAATAACTCAATTATATTGTATAATTCCCATGATTGCCAGAGACCTCATTGATTACTCACAATAGTACTGCTTTAGGCTGCTGATAATGAGATGTTTATTTTAATAACTATTTTCTGTGTGGATGTACTAGTTTGCAGAAGCACTAGGTTAAGGATACTTCAGTTAAGTGACTCCTGAATGAATTTAACATAATAAGGAGGGCAGATGGGCTTTCAAATCCACAGCAACAGTAAAGAAAATGAGACATCACTGCAGCACAGATCCTTTCACGCTGTTCTTTTCGCAAATGAAATCTACTGCCTTTCAGCACGTTGGCTATTTCTGCTGAGGCTGGTTATATCATATAAGGAACTCAGAATCTTAATCAATAAAGGCTCGACACTTCTGGCACTTGTGTTAAGCAGCAGCTTAGTTTGGGAAGAACAATTGTCCATGTTTCTTTGACACATACTGTAATAAATGGAATCACACTGGGAACGAGGTAATGGGTACCTTCAGCAATGGTTGCAGATCCTGGCCTATAATTAGTGAGGAAAATAATGGGGTTTGATTTTTACCTAAACTTCCATGAGAAATTACATTCATTTTACCTGTTCTTGTTTCTAATCCCCATTTTGCAGGCAAATCTGGGTTCCCTTTACTGCTTCCCTAACGCCTCTTTGGTGAGCACATTTCAATATGTGAGCTTTCAGCCAGTGTAGAAAGCTCTCCTGGGATCCAGCTGCAAGTCCATTTCTGTGCTCAAAGTCATTATCACCCTGGCTTGATCCAAAGGCATTCACAATATCTACAAACAATCAGGGAACAACTAAAGATGCAGTCTCAGCAATTGGAATTTCAAAATCCATTTCAAACACAGAGGTACTGTAATCTGTACAAAATTATTAGATTTCACACAACTACTGAGCTATTTTGACAATTTAGTCCTCAAAAATCCGTGCCAATAACTATATTGCAAAATACAGAGGCATCGGCACAGCGTGATGCGAGTCTCTGATCTCAAGTTAATCTTCAACAATAAAATGACCTAGAAAGAACTTATTTTTGTTTCTGATGTGGCTGAGGGGTTTGAGCTGCACTCTGCAGACAGGAGAAGCCTGGAGAGGATTTCATTTGATACTTCTTCTTGTCATTTCTGTTGAGCCTCCACTTACCCTCATTAATCTTACAGCAGAGTCTGCCCAGCACCTTCCCGTGTTAAGCACGACTTCCCTGTTGGGAAGCCTGAGCAGATGCTTGGTATAAATTCCAACATTTGGGCCAGCACATCATGTGTTATGGATGAAAATGTCTCTGGGCAGGTTTCAGAGGTGTCACTGCAGGCACACGCTCCCACTGAGGGCGTGCCAAAGCCTTTTGGAGACAGTGCCCTGTCTCTAATCCCTGCCGAATCTGCACTGGGGCTCAAGGAAACTCCAGACTTTCCCTGCCCAGCACTTCAAGCTCCAAAAGAATGGAGCTCCACAGACCCTCTTCTTTCTGCTTGATGCACTGGTGTGTGGGTGTACCCAAAGAGAAGCTCTGCAAGCGTTGTCCCAAGAGTCTCAATCAGTATTCATCAGTCTCATCCATCAAAACTCCCTTTTAGACAATACAACAATCCCATCCCTACTCTGGATAGATCTGTTTATAGTCCAGAAGTAATATTATTTCCCAGCAGCAAAATTAAACAAATTCTTTGAAAAATATACTAAGAAAATGTAAGGTGGGGCTGTAGAAAAGTCCTTTTGAAGAAAAATGTGATGTGTGTACCTGCATGTGTATGGCTGTGGTTCTACAGAGAAAGGAATTAGAGGAGATGCTGCTTTTATAAACTCTGGTGTCTGACAAATGAAGCAACTGCCACATTTATGCCTGTCCTTTCCATGGAAAAGGGGTTATAAGGATTCTCTCCAGATTATTACAGTCTACCATGATTTCACATAAAAAAATCACACCTAACATAAAAGGGAAATATTTTAGCGGATCTTGGTCACTTTGAACCCAGTTATCCATAATGCTTTGCAAATAAAGGCTATGGTGGAGGAAAATGTTGTCACCAATTCTCCAGAAAAGATAAAGAAGTATCAAACCAAAGTTTGTGGCTGGTCATCTTCTTACACAAAGACAAAGGAACTAAACTGTACCAGGACCAATTCAGGATCATGATATATGTTTTAATAACAATGATCAAGGCTGGATTTTCAGTCAGTTTCTCACTTTGAATCTTGAACTTTAAGATGTTCCCTGGAGACTCCATCTTAACATGCATTGTAGAATATAAAACATATATATGTATATATAAAATGCTTAGTTTTAATAATTTTAACTAAAACTAATTGTCTGTATCTAAAGTTTTCCCTTCCTTTTGTATTAGATAAAAGCATTAACTCTATTTGCTATATAATTCCTTTTAATCCGATCTGGCTTTTGGTTTTTAAGGTTGAGAATCCTATGGGGAGACTGGAAATCTTCTCCATTTTAATCCATACACAGATTTGTCTTTTACCATACTCAAATCTCTCTCCCATTTGCCAGAAGACATTGTAGTGACAATTTTCAGGCAAAGGCACTACATAAAAAATAGGGCTGGTTTTCAGTCAAGTTTAAAGGAAAAGATGCTACTTGTATGATTTATTAAAAAATATATTTAAAAAAATGAGTGAGACCAAATAAAATTAACAAAAGCAGAAGCACCTGAAGAAAAGAAAACTCATCACTATTTTGCTTAATTCCACATTTAATTTGGTGTCTAACCAATTTATCATGTTTCTACACAAATTTAAACTGGTTAGATATTCCCTCTGCCTTCATTTTTTACAGCTGTAGATTCCTTAACAGTGAAATGAAGACCACAACACTTCTCTGCTTCACCAACAAGTCCAATTATTAATTACTCAGGGACAGAAAAAGACTTTCTAGCTTCATGCCCAGTATAATGTGTAAGCATTTCTTCCCTGAAATTCCTCTTCACCTGAATAAGGCAGTTGGCTCCTTGAATGTTTTCATCAACCCTCCTATTCTTTCCTCTTTTTTATGGTCTCCACAGCCAGCATTTTAACAAACACTTGAACATAGAAAATTCATCCTCTACGGCCAAAAATACATTTAAAAAAGTGAATGAAATCAGAACTCTCTACCCATCCTGCTTTCTGTACACCCCAGCAAGTGGTTGACGTAGATGAGCGTGTGCAAGCAAAACTGCAAAATAAAATGGTTCTTGAAAAGTAGGAAAAGAAGCTGCTTGGTGTTCACACAGTATCAGAAAGCTGAAAGCAAATTTGCCCTTGAAGAGAAGAATGGAAAGGGGAAAGATACTGGAAGAGATTCAGGCAGCTGAGTCCAAGTTTTCTTTTAAGTTTCAAGTTTGTCTGAAGCAGAGTTTGACTCTCAGTGCTGCTGACACTGCACAAAGCGAACCCACCAGTGAGGTTTAGATGAAACCCGTGTAAACAGCAGCAGATTTCATGCTGTTCTAATACAGACCCCTGTGAAAGCACAACTGTTCAGAAAAATATGTAATATACTTCGAGTGTGTGGACCTACAAACCTCAAGAGGCACCACTGCAATGGTTCTGGCCGAATGACTTCTAATTTGACACTGAAGAGGCAACCTACCAAGTAATAACTGTGAAAACTGCACAGGGACAATAATTCAGCTACCATAGCTGTGTTTTAAGCGCGAGGAGTTCTTGCTATATATTAGTGCTAACCTCAACACAAAGCTTACCTTGCTGTCAAATTACTCCTCTGTGTTTTAATGTGTGATCCAAACAAAAAGTGAAACAAATCATAGAACCTGCTGCAGAGCAAACACAGACAAGTTTACTTACCATGTTACATATACCGGTAGAAAAAAAAGAAGTATTTGCAGTGGAAGAAATAACATGAAAAATAGAACAATTCCCTATCTGAGGCAACTGGCAGACTACCCAGGGTTTCACTGGGCAGGGCTGGTAGTCTCACCTTGGCCAAGAATCATTACTGAAGCCCCGTTCCATTACAGCCACGAGCCGTTCTCTCCATGTAGCACTTCTGCACTCAAAGAACTGCCTGGGCAGAACCTGGGCAGCACAACAGCTCAGTGAGGAGTGCAAGCATTGTGTCCATTTCCCACAGGCAATATGGAGTTCAGCAGAACCAATCCAGGCCTGAGCAGGAATTAAAAATCAGGAGTTCTGGCCTGCCAGTAGTTACTTCTAGTCCCCGTGAATCTAAAAGCAAACAAAAAGGAGGAGAATAGTCATTTATTGATGCTGTTCTGCATTACTGTTCATAAGATGCATGCTTAATTCCCAACCCTGTGCTCTGCAGAGACCATGAGCACTTAAACCAGAGTGTCTCATCACTGCAGTAATGACATCTCTAGGGATCTCTAGTGCAGGGCAGATGGGCTACAAAATCTGAGAAAGTGACTGATGCTGTCTTTGGTGGTGTGAACGCTGATTCCCTAAAACGGGAGCACAAGCAGCTGCTGCAAGGTGGTGTTATTAAATTCTGAAATACATGTTGATGAAAGAATAAACATATTCATGACCTAGACCATTCTGGTTTTGGAAACTCTTTTTTTAAAAAAGGGCATCGCAGGGGTAACAAATTAAGATACAGAAGAAAAATAAAAGATCATATGCTCCACATAGAGAAAGCGCAAGACGTAAAGCACAGAACCGCACCACGGAGACACAGCAAAGCCCGCAGACACTTCTGCACGTAACCAGTTTGCTAACCCGGTCACCGGGCAGGGCTGATGGGCGCTGTCCCTTCTGGCGGCGCGGCGCTCCGCAGCGCGGGTCAGCCGAGCGCTCCCGCCCCGGCCGGGCGGCACTGCCGGCGCCCGCCGCTCCGAGGAGCCACAAGGCAGCAAAACCGCTGCCGAAACGGGGGAAAAAAAATCCAACACGCAGCCAATGGCCGTTTTGCCTCTAACGCAATCTCTGGGAGCGCTGCGAAACTTCGGAGAAGCTTAGCGCCTTTTGGAGGTCAGGCGAGAGCGTGTTTATCTCAGTAGGGGAAAGCCTGAGCTGTCCCGAATGCAGGTAGGAAATAATTAAAAGTTTAAACGTTCAAAAGCCGGTTCGAAACGTTAGGGAGCTGTTTGAGAGCGGCAGCGTGAGCATCCTTCAGCGGGCGGGGAGCGGCGGGACAGCAGCGCCCATCCCCGGCATCCACCCCCGGCCGCGGCCCCAGCATCGGCTGCCCGACGCAAAAACACCTTTGTGCTCCTCCATCTCACACCTGGGGGCTGGGGAGGCCACAAGGGCCAGCTGACCCAGCAAGCGTTCCGAACGGGATGCGGGCAGGGGGAGCAGGGACCAGCTCTGCCAGCTCATGCCCGGCACCGCTGTCGGGCCACCTGGTCCTCAAAGGCCCTGGATCAGGCGGCCAGGATGTTCTGTGCGAAGATAAATGCGTATACCTGTGCACACATCACCTGCGACCCTAAACCAGGGGTCGGAGGCAGCACTGCCTGCCCTCTGCTCAAGGAAATCACAGGATGGGGACCAATCCCCTCAGTGACTCTTGAGTCAAAATCCGTATGGCAGCTGTGGATCTCTTAGAAGCAGCCTTTCGTCTGAGGAAGTTTCGGACAGCTTCTAGCAAAGACTTTGCAGGTTTTGCCAGAACGCTGCGATTTGGAGCTGTGTGAAGGCTCTGGTCCTCTCAGACGTGTCAGGTCTCTGCCGTGGCAGCGGCCCAGGCACGCACTGAGGTGCTCAGGGTTTCTGTGGCTGTTCCACACAGCTCTGCTCGCCGAGGTTGAGGCTTCCAGGCCGTGTTTGCTGGACCTGCTGAGAGCGAGCTCAGCGTGTGATCCATCCCTGAAACATTCTCGTTTCTGTTTGTGCACAGAACAAGGGTTTGGCGCATAACTGCATGCTTCTGCCAGGGAAATCCCTTGCAGATATAGATGTGTGGAAAACGGAGAGAGCAAGCAGTACAGCAGATGTAGTGGGGAAAACAAAGCTTTGAAGGCAATTTGCCCCAGAGAGATGACTCAAGTGCGGTGACTTCCTCATGTTTTCACAAATGCTGTGCATAAAGACATAAACTTGGGCATTGGAGTGCCAACTCCTCTCCCACAGACACCTGCATGTCTTCAACACCGTGTGCTTTCTATTATAAGTAACAGCAACACCTTGCTTTTGAGGCAGAATTGCAAATAAAATCTCTTCTAAAATCAGCCAGTGCTTGCAGACAGCTTCAACCCCCCGCAATCAATACTTTATGGATAAGTTGATGCATACACTCTGAAGAAAATGAAACGAAATGTACCGTGTCAGTTTACATAATCCAAGAGCCGATAGCCTTCATTTTCTGAGCCACCAAAACGAAGATCTAAAATAAGGAGATTTGGAGACTGGAGTTTAATCTCTGCAGGTTTTGCATACTTCCTTTTTTTCCAAAAATGTCTCAAAACATTTTTAAGGGGAGAAGAAACAAATTAAAGTGTCAGAGTGTTTTAGACATAGGCTGAGAAAATGATGTAAGCTAGGAAAAATGCTGCATAAACACCCCTTTTTCTGTGTCATGCTGACTGCCTGACATATTAGATAAGTCAGAGAAAGGCAAAAGCTTTCAGGATCCATCATCTGAATTTGCCTCAGGACTTCACTTTTCAACTTTATTTAGGTTCCTGTAACACCCAGAAAGAACATGAGGGGAATCCTCCCGGGATTCTGGACAACCAGAGCCAAGCCCATACTGGAAAATTGTGGACTCACAGTACCCTGCTCCCCTTGCCTCTGTGGCAGTGTGGCTACTACATTAATGTAAAATGTTTTGAAGAGGAGAGCTCTTCAGGAGTCCTTTGTTTAAGCACCATGATTTCCACAGGCAGCTGATGGCTTCCATGGATCCTGTCAGCTTCAGGCACTCATTATTTATCTGAACACACATATAGGCACTCTTTTGTGTAGGGCTGGATGCACAAAAAATTGATGGCTGAGTTGGAAACTATTGTATTAAAGATGGAAACATTCCTTGTTCATGTTTGTCCTCTGTTGTTTGAAATAAGTTTCTCTCAAGGGTCCATTTCTTCCCACAGAATGATTTCAGACAGTTACTATCATAGTGACTTATCAGAAATATGTAAGTAACACTTATACTTGGCAGCTACATGAAAAATAATAATAAAAAAGGTATTTTTTATTAATTGTAACAAATATCATGGCAACTGTCATATAAAGAGTTGTTAAGAAAGTATGAGACACAGCACTTTCATTATTTTCAAGGAAACAAAAACCACAACAAAACCAACCAGATGAGAACTTCCAGAAAGGAAGGAGAAATAGGTTGTCCTTTATGTAGACACTCATTCCTTTGTTGGAATATTTACATATATACCTTTACATTTGCAGATTTTTACATTTACTTTTTGCATTCCTGCACAGCTCTGCCAATTGTCATGATTTTACAAGACGAAATGAAAAGTGTAAAAGATAAGGATAAAGCAAACACTACAAAATCCCCTGGCTTGAACACTGATACAACAGATTATTATTTTAATCTAGTGTTTCGTGGGCAATATTTACTTACTATTTAATATTTTTTATTTAATATTTAATATTTGGTATGGTTTAACCAGGTAAGGTCTCAAGAGAATGGATGTTGACCAGTCTCTTTCTAACCCTGGGCATCAACCAGGTTATCCTAAAGCCCCTAAATTTTCTGCAATGTGCTGTTAGAAAGCACTCCCTGTTAAGTGAACACTAAAGAGATGGATGTCACTGTTTGGGGACCTTGTGGCAAGGGCAGAGGACCTGCCAGGAAAGCAAAGTCAGAATCTGTGAGGAAGACCCATCTTTCAACTCCGTGGAACCAAGGTCTGAGGAAGAAGAAGGTGTTTTAGTGTAGATGGAAATATCAAAACTGACAAGGAAAAGCCAAAACAGAGACCTCCAAAGCAATCAGTGTAGCACCAACTATTCAAGAACAGAATCTGCTTCTGGGTGCTGGCC
Organism: Melanocharis versteri; assembly: GCA_013397845.1. NCBI lineage: Eukaryota > Metazoa > Chordata > Aves > Passeriformes > Melanocharitidae > Melanocharis > Melanocharis versteri. Next base: position 317,886 of record VZTG01004991.1, on the reverse strand, counting down.
AGGGATATAATACATGCACTGTCTTTCCTGCTTTCGTCTCCCCTGTCAGCTTGCCCCACTAAGTTATTTCTGTGCTACTCTGTCTCCTTACTTCAGTCTTCATCCTTGAATTTTCATCACAGTGTCTCCCTAGAGCCTTTTCCTCATCCTGAGCTACTAATCTGTGGGATGATAAACCCAGGGGACAAAGCTTTCTGTGCAGTAAGCCACATTTTGGGTTTTTTTTTTCTTGCTCTGTCTGTTCTGCCATTCTCACTGATCTCCTCTGAAACACATGGGGCAGAGGACAGTAAAGAAGCACAGAGAGAGAGAAGTGCAAGTGAAGTTATTGCCCAATGCAGAAGAAGGCTCAAATTACAACGTCTTTGGATGGAAAAACTATCAGAAGTAAGGTTTTAGAAAACTAAATGTCTTCCCTGCTGACAGCACCGTAAGGAATAGCTGCAGGGCAGAATTTAAAAACAGAGGTTGTCTTGACCTCTCTCCAGCCTCGCATGGTGCTCAGCATGATAGATCAGGGGAAAAAAAGAATTACAGTGGGTCAGACACAAAGACACATCACATTGCAGCAGAGATGCAACAGCACCCCTGATTTTTCCACGGCTCTGGACAACAGGAACTAGGATACTGCATTCCATATGACTACAAGAAAGGTTTAGAAAGGGAAAGTTCAGAAAAGAGCAACAAAATAATTAAGGGACTGGAGGGATTTACCTATGAGGAAGATTAAAAGAACTAAATAAATATGTCTAGTTTGGCTAAGTGATAACTAAGGAGAGGCATTCTAACCATCTACAAATATTTGACTGACTCACACACTAGGGAAGGAAAGGAATTACTTAGCAGGAAACAAGCAGGTGTAACAGAGAGTAATGGGATGAAATTAAGAGATAGAAAAATGAGGAATTTAAGGCAAATCCTCCTGACAATGAGTTCTAGTAGTCTGCAGAAAACATATCAGCACGTATGCAATAGGGAACAGTCTTGCATTGATAAGGCGGGGACTTAAGTGAATTGCTGGGCCTTTCCAATCTCAAATATTTATGATTCTATAATTAAGCATTATTAAATTTAATGACATGTGCCTTTTCCTTTTTTTCAGCAAGTTCTGACTGTTGCCTCAGGTCATAAGTGTGCAATTATTTCCTAACTAAAGGTCTTACATTTTGACTCATGAATCCCTTTGAATTAAATAGGTTGGTCTCCTATTTAAAAAAAAAAGAAACCAACTTAAATTGAATTTCTACTAATACATTTTCTCTTATTTCCAACTAGCAGCTATCTCCCTCTGCTCACAACTCCTAATTCCTTCTTTATGCAAGGCAAGCCTGCACACTTACAGCTTCGTGGCTCGGTGCCTGAACCTGCTCGGCCTCAGGTTGAACGCCTGCTGTGTTCAAGGGAGCTGCTGTTCCCAAGCCCAGAGGAGCACAGGGGCTCTCCTTCTTCCAAGGATGAACTGCGTGCAACAAAGGGGAAAAAAAATGTTACGTGATATTTTCAGCTGAGAGCTGTTTACGGAGCTTTGAAAGCAGATCACGGCCATACGAAAAGCTTTGTGTCACCGCTCACCCCGGTGCCACAGCAGCACTCAGCAAATGAAAACAGGTGTTTATGTGCTATTGCCCAAGCTCCTGGCCAGGAGCACAGCTGGTGGGCAGCAAGTTTCCTCTATTTCACTTTGGCAAACTCCTTGGTTTTGATGCATATGCTTGCTTGTGCCAATATATACTCCAAAATGTCCCCTGAAATGAGTTCAAACCTAGGGAGTGATCAGAAGGTTGTGGTCTCGTGTGAGCAGTCATTTTGGGGATCCAAGTGGTTTGTTCTGCTCTGTCTCAGCATGTGCTGCCTGAGGTAGTTGCAGCTTTTGCTGATATTTTACCATCGGCCGTGTTACATGCACAGTCCCTCAAGAGAGTTCATACAGCCTAATTCTTTGTGAATTGTTATCTAAACGTATCTTTTGTCCAGGTAAGAGGGCTGCTCACCTCCCGCTGTGAAAGGCGATCTGTGGTGCCTATCGCTTTTGTGATACTTTCTTTTGCTTTCCCCCCGCAGTGCAGCTGCAGACTGGGCACACCGTATCATCGATATCTGACACTCATACCCCCCTCATTCTCGACTGCTTGCTTAAAGCTCCTTTCTGTGATGTGTGCCGGACTTCAGCCCCAGCCGAGGCGGTAAAGGACAGCAGAGATCCGTGCGGTGACAGCAGAGATCCGTGCGGTGACAGCAGTGCCTGCGGACACTCTGGTGCAGCACGGGCAGCGTGGGCTCCCTCCCGAAGGACGAGGTGGATCTCCCCAGCCCCGACAGACACTGAGTCCCCTCTGCCACCTGCCACAGGAGCGCCTGTGATCCGTGAGCCCAGAGCTCCTGTCTGCCAGCACGTGTGATAGCTGGTCCTCTGAGGAGACCAGGGGATGAGAGAGCCTGGCTCTCTCATCCCAGTGCGAGGAAACCCTCAGTGAAAGATGCTGGGTGCTGGCATTACAATATTCCGAACGCTAATTACCAGAAATCTAGCTTCCAAATCTTTTCACTTTTAAGATAACACTGCAGCAATCAGGCTGAAGTGGGGTAATTAAACAAAGAGCTGTCTCCTCTCCCCTCCTCCCCCAGTCACTCTGCAGCCCTGTCTGTCATTTCCCAGCGCGGAATTGCTGAGGTGCGGGTGGCTGAGAGGAAAGCTCAGTTGCTGTGTGCATTTTACGGGAGGTGTGGCTTCTGCACAGCTTCCTCACTAGGAAAGAGCCACAAGGAGCCCTGGCTGCTCCTGTGGATGGTTTATCACCGGACTGAGTCCAGCCAGAAGTAGGTGAAAAAGATGTAGGCAAAGGAAGGGAAGAAAGAATGACAACATTTGCTCCCTTTTCCAAAGCAAGAACAGGCAAAATCTCACTCTCTTTTTGAAACCCATGGATTGTGAATCCAGTTTTGGCAGTCGTGATAAATGTCCTGAAGCATCTAAATACTTGGGGTATAAGAATAGGATTACTGCCTGTCAGAACTTGTCTAGCTTTTGAATATTCTGCACAAAGCAGCAAAAAATTGAGTAATAACCTGGTACTGACAGCTCTTTGTTAAGGTGCAGCAACTTCAGCAATTGCCTTGGTCCACAGTCCTCTCTCTTCCTCCACAGCTTATTAAAACAACTTTGTACGCTGCAGTTTTGGTCTTAAACCAAGAAGAAGGATTGTCCTTTCACATCTGGCTACCAAATAGAAGTCCTTCTTCAGATCTGGACTTTTCAGGAATATATATTATATATAGCTTATATACACATGCATGTATATATCTTTCCCATTTTGGAAAGTCTTTTAGAGTATGTGATACAGTGAATCCCTTTTTAACCCATGTATTGCTGGATAAGTGGGGAAAAAGGTCTTCTGTTTCTAGATGAAAAATCTAAAGCCAAGGCTTGTGGCTTCTGAATACACATTTTTCAGGGCTTTTTAAGGAATTTTAGTTTTGTGTGCATTTTTACATTCAATAGTTAGGGTTTTTTTTTTTTACTTTCCTAACAGTTTTTGCTGTTACAAAATGCTTCCTGCTAGACAGTCTACATTTTCACCTTAATTTTAGGCCATTTTTGCTTCTTGCACGTGTCCAGCCCCTGGGAAAACAAAACTCCCAAGCCACATATTTTTACATCATTCTGCTTCTCACTCACAGAAAATAAAGAGGAAAAAACCACTCACCATCTTCCTTGTACTTTCTCGAGGCTGTTTGCCAAGCTTTTTCATCAGTTAGATTTTTCTGAACTTCTCTGTGATGGCTATTGTTGCTTGTCTCCTCAGTTTGTTGATTATTTCCATAGCTCTCAGCATAGACGCTGTTCAGAAAAAAAACAACAGACAAACAAAACCCAACCCAAACCACAAATATAAAACAAAGAGTGGTTTTTCTCAGGCTTCTGAACTGTAAGTCAGGCACTCTGCATAGTTACTTTGCAGAGGTAGAGGTAGTTTATATATTTGCTCTCACTCAGAGATTCTGTTGAGCAGGAAACAAAATACACACTTCTGAGGAGGCACAAAAGGAAATAGCAGGTCTACTTATGCATAGGAAATAAATTACCTTTGGGTAGAATAAGAATGTTACAGACCAGAATTGATGTGGTTTTCATGTTATCTTAAAAAATGATGTGAAATCTTTCCTCACTGCATTTTTTTAAATGAAGATGAGGTATAACTGCACCACTGAGGCACTCGGATTCAGGACATTTGCACACTCTGTGACTCCTAGCAGGCTCCTGGCTCACTTCTCTGAAGGTAATTTCACTGTGACAGCCGTGAGATAGCATCTCTAGATTGTTCTGCAAAATGTAACTTTCCATTCGGAGCTGGGGGGGACCGTTCTCTGGCAATCAGAACTCTTTGATAAACATTTATTTTTGTCTTCTTCACCTGGACAAGACTCTGCTACATGCACATGCTTGGAACACCTGCCAGACCAGATCTAGCTGCACTTCTTGCAGCTACGGGAAATCCATACAGTGGCTGTCGCCAGCAGTGGTAACAGTGGTCAGACAAGCATCGCCATTCCTCAGTGTCCTGTTCATATTTCCCATCTCAGAGCGAAGATCTTGTCTCCTGACTGCTCAGGCCTGGCTGGGAAGGAGCTGGCCAAGGACAAGGGGACGCCCTCGTTTGGTGTTTTGTACGTCTTCCTCGTTAATATCCAGGTTTACCACGGCAGCAATATTTTTTTATTTTTAAATTTTGTGGGGTTTCAAACGCCATCATTTCTATTCTTCCCGTGCTGTTGCCTTTTCGCAGAGGAGATAATTTTCATTCTGAAGACGGTGTACAGAGCAGCCCACTAGTTAACACGAGAGGCAGCCATCTGACAAAGGACTGGGAAAGGACTTGGGCTTTCTGTTCTAATAATCACAAGTGCCAGTAACAGGGCAGGATGAGAGGCTCAAACAAAAATAAATTAATTAGCAAGGACATTATTTATGCACTGGGAATTCCTAGTGTATGTGGTGTCTGCTCTAATAACCCATGGACAAATCACCTCCCTCTGCTGTAACACCTTAGGGAGAGGGCCAGCAGAGGAAGACAAATGTAAGTTCCCATCTAGAGGGAAAAGGATAAGAAGCAGCTGGAAAATCTGCAGGGAAATGCCCTGCATATGCATAAAGAGCAGAGAGATCCATATGGACACCTGCCCCCCACCACAGCTCCTCTTGTTCCTGGCTAGACATGTTCCAGAGTGATCTGTACTTCATACCAACAGGATTGTGGCCCACGGGGATCTGAGCATTCCGAGCTTGCTGTTCCCAGTGTGGTGAAACAGAGGTGAGCACAGAGCTTCTGGGAGAAAAGAAAAAAAGGAAAGAAAGAAAAAAAAAAGAAGAAAAACTTTTCACAACATCTCTTTTAAAAACAAACGTAACCATGCAATTTGTCTTACCTTGTAATTACTTCCCTGTTTGAGATGTTCACTATTTTCTGCCATTGTAATTTCACATACTGGATAATTAGTATCCTCTGCACAGAAACAACAGGAACGGCTGGGCTGCAGGAGAACGGTTTCTGGATGCTGCTACAATAAAATATCGTCTCATTTCTTCTCAGCACATGACTCAAATCCAGGTGTGCAGAGGAGTAAAACTGAAAGGCCAGAATATTAAGTTAAAAACCAGAGAAAGGTAGTTTGTCGAACAGTCCAGCAGAGCAAAGAAAAGTCATACTGTATAAAATTGATATGAACGTGAACATCGGTTCAAGAACTGATATGAACATGAGCATGAAATTGGTGTTTTGAAACAATCCCCTGCAGATGACCCTTAGAATACAGCCATTGACTCCACATGGAGGTAAAAGTCTGCCTCTTTTTATCTCTGAAGGATCAGACACAGAACTTGAAATAACAAATCTGTATAGAGTATTGCCTGAAATACTGATTTTTAAAGACTTTCTAATGACTCAGTGAAAGAATATCGTAGCTGTATCCAAATTCTGTTTCAGTTCTATGGAAGCAGAGTGTGATGTACTAGGAAACGAATATGCAGTTTCCCTTCTAAAATAAATCTATTGATTGAGAATTATATCACAGGATTTTTAAACTGTGCAGGGAATACCTGGATATTAAGTTAGTGGTGACTTCTTTAAAGCATTTCTTTAACTATCCTTTGTAACAGGCTTTAAATGATCTCACGAAATGTTGGACTGAAAGCTGTTACACACATTCTTTGAAATCATTGTAATTTTAAGTTTGAAATAGGATAAGGAATTTAGATTTATATGTTGTGTCACTGCTTCCCTCTGTCACAGGGATATCCCTCTGTATAACTGTATCCAGTGTTAACATGGTAAATATTGCCAACACAAGGTAAAAATGCTTCAAAAGGACATGAGCTTACTATGACAATAGAAAAATGGATGCCAAGATATGCTTAGGGGGAAAAAAAGTTTCCATAACTTTTGACTGATAAAATTCATATTTACAGATCTGCATGGATGCCTCAATTCTCTGACAAAGGTGCTTTCCACTGAGGTTGTTATCATGTTACTCTGTGTTTTAAACTGGGACAAACACCTTTCCTCATGGAATGTCCTGTCTGCTAAAAAATGGCAAGGAAAATCAAAACCAGGCTATTCCTAAACAGCATTATTGTTAGGCAAAAAACTACATTTACAGTCAGTTTTCCAAAAGTAATATGCTACTAGAGGCACAGGGCAGCAACAGCCTAGAACAGTAATTACATCTGATCTCAGCCAAATTTGAGAAATAGTTTCTTGCATATAGCCAAGAGGAAATAAAAATTCCTCAAATCATGCCAGCCAGAAAAGGGTATAATGCAGCCTCATATGTTGTAGAATCCAAATAGTTATATTTAAATGCAATGCCACTATCCTATTTCTAGGAAAGAATAATTTCTAGAGTTCATTAGAACATTATGAATTTCACCACATTGAAAATCGTTTTGAATTTAAACCGCAAACTAATTCTCAATACAAAGATAAAACCTAAAGAGGAAAAATAAATCTTACAGGATCCTCCTAGAATTAATATTGGATTCTCCAAGTTCAAATTACAATAATACCACCATCGAGAGGGTCCTCAATTAACCCCATCTGACATTCCAAGCAGAATATTTTAAGGGTTGTGAAGCATGCAAATAGAAACTTCAATTAAAGACTGACTTCCTACATTGGACTGCCTGTGAGAATAATGTGAAAAATTATGTAACCAACCCGGTGCTTCGGTAAACACCCGCAGATGATGGAGAGGAGACTGACAATATTGAGGATCAGCATCCTAAATCCTTTCTCAGGTAGAGCCTAGAAAGATTAAGAACTTGTTTACATGGGGGAGCAGGGACTTCCTTCACATTCTTTCCATTTTGGTTTCTGCACGTTTGGATGACCCGCATCCACACAGCTCAAATCTCAGCATGCGTTAACTGCTGAGAGGAAATATATTCTGTGCTCCTTTCGGAAGCGTGGTGGATTCAGAGTGCATTAAGTGAAAGCATGCTAATATTCCTTGGGTGCAGCTGGGCCACAGGCAGCTCCTGCCTGCGTCTCCCCACCGGGAGCTGCTCCCTCTGGAATGCTGGAAAGCAGCCGGGGCGAGCCTTTGGCTGGGGGAAACACAACCCGGGGGTCACCTTGGTGACACCCCCCCATCAACGTGACCGTGCTTTGGCACAAGAGCGTCGCCTGCCTGCGGTGGGACAGCCACCCCAGACGGGAAAAGGTGAGGGTTCAGGCTGCTGGGTGAGGAAACGTGGCTGCAGGGCTCTCTCTTCAGGTGGCTGATTTGCTGAGGGGTCAATGCAGGGTTTTTCTGCTCCTCTGCGCTCAAGTGAGAGCCCAGCACGCATCTTTTTACACCGCTGGTATAAAACCTGTCAGCACTTTGCATAGGCAGCTTGTTAGTACCGAGACACTGATCGGGGCTTGTGACTATTTTTTTCCTTTACTTTTCTTACTTTCAACTTTCCTTATGCTTCTATGAGATGTAACAAATATTAGATATTTTGACACGCCTCCAGGACCTGTTTTTCCATGTATCTGCTGGAGACTTGTAGCTGTTTGAAGTTTTAACCTTTCCTCAGTGACCGTGGCAGAGAAAACTCTACTTAGACTTGCTGCTTGTTGTGTGCATTTAAAATTTCCTGCTCCCACTCTGACTACCAAATGGGTCTTTGCACAAGCCCTTTTTATTCCATGCATGCTGATAACCCTTTCCCCTAAATGTTCAAAGGGGTAAGTGTTTTCCCTCTTCAAGCCCAGAAATACTGGTTAAAAAAGATTGTGAGAATGTAGTAGTACACTGCATCTCAGCTATCCATCCCTCAACTGCTCTGTTCCCCCTTCTGCCATCTGACATATATTTTCTCCTTCCACTCTTGTTTGGCTTCTCCCAGCAGGAAATCTTCTCTTACCAGAGCATTCTCCAAATGAGACTGCTGGCTCCTGCCTTTCCATGCAATTAAAAAAAAAAAAAAAAGATAAACACTGTCTCCCTACCCCCCAGAAACTATTAATAGAAGTGTACTTACTGTGCACAGTTCAAACTAAGAATAGTGTTAAGTACTATATCCTAATTAGCAGAGTACAGTAATGCTCTCATTTTAATCAATGGGTTTTGAAGTTCCAGCTTTCATGGTGTGCAATGAAATACATTTCAGAACGCAGCACCATAGAGCTCTATGGCATATTTCACAGGCATTTTCTTCCCCAATTACAAAGGGCAGAATTGCTGTAGCAGAAACATATTTTTGAGGCTTTTTCCCAGGATAAAACTTAGCAGTGCAGCTGCAAATCAGCTCTGCATAAGAAATGCACTGACTTAGGGACCAGTGAGGCAGGAGGCTCTGGGCATCATTAACCCCTGGTGTTCCAACAGTTATTTCAAAACGCAGTTGCTGCCTCTGTGCCCTTTGTGCCTGTCCTTGAGAGGTGTGACACGAACTGTCTTGGACAGCAAATCCAAGGTGAGAAGGAGAAGAGTTCATGGCAACAGGAGGCGTAAAGGCTGCACCTTTTTTCTCTTTTCTTTGCGAATTGATCATTTTGAAATATTTCACCGTCATGGCCCTTGTGATCCTTTCTTACCTTCAGTGGTTTCCTTTGGAAAGGAGGCTCACGCAAGGAAATTTTCTTTCCACCTGCATGTCCGTCTTTCCTCCTTCCCTTTCCACAATCTTTGAGCTGACAGCGGCATTGCAGCCACATTTGACAAAGAACATAAGGTTTCAAAATTCCAGAAACTTTAAGAAAAAGCAGAGCTGGTGGAAGACTGAAACATGCTGAAGGACAGGGTGGATCAGCCCACAGCCTTTGTGCACAGATCTTTGGGAAGCACAGCCTCATTTCTACCCATGGACGTGGAAAAACACAGTGGTTGCAACCTGTGTAATTTTGCACAGTTTCTTGAAGCAATTATATCTTCTTCATAGTTATATCTTCCTACTTGTGTTTTGCAAAAATAAGTATTTTGTTTATTCATCTGAGATATGTTTTTTATGAGGCTCATAATACTAGCTACATAAAAGAAAAAGTACATTTCTCATACTTTAGATTTTTTCATGGTCCAATAGGCTAATATTAAAACAAAATGGGATAACAGTTGGAACATAGGCACATCACACACAATGAAAGTAGTATTCTCTCATGCTAAAAGGTCTTTTTTAAATACCCCTGCACACTCACAAAACAGTCCGTGAACTCCTTAAGAAATAATGCACTAAGTGTTGATGAAATGCATGAGAAAATGCTGCACACAAAAAAGAAAAAAAAAGAAAAAAAGAAAAAAGAAAAGGAGGGGAAATCATATAGCTCTGAATTTTTTATCATCCTCCATATAGACCACAAGAGTCTTCTCTGATTAAGTGTCCAGGGAAAATGTGATTTTGAGGAAGGAGGGGAAGGAGTTTCTCTTCATATCTGTGCTCTCTTAGCTGTTCAAACGGTAGGATGCAATTATGTGAGAAGGGCAGGTACTGCCCAGCAGCTGGTAGTGCCGTGTCATCCGCCCTCAGCTTCCCAAACCTTCCATCATCCTCTACCAGTTTAGGTGACAGTTAAGTTGCTCTTTCTTGTGATTTTTATTATTTAGAAAAAGGCAGGAGAGAGTCAGCAGAGTGTCCCAGGAGAAAGATTCAGTCATCTGTATTAATGTGATCGAGGCGGTGGGAACGCCGCGATCTGTTTCACTAAAGGGAGCAGGTCTGCCTTAGCAGCCAGCACTGCATCTTGTGCTCCTGCTAATCGTCCCACCGTGATTGTGAGAAAGTACAAGGCCAGAATTCTTACCCAAGCTGGTCTGACTCTGAGCTCTGAATTGCAGAGCCGAGGCCAGCAGATGGCAAGATGTCGAATACATCTCCTCCTTGCTGCCTGACATGCATTGGTAGAGGCCAGCAGTGCAGTACTGGGCACTTTTTATTCAAAATAGCTTGCAGAAACACCAAACTGTCAAATGGGCAGATCTAGGAATGGATATGTGTGAATTTTGTCCCAGAATTGCAGTTGCAGAGAGGAGGATTTGCACCACACCAAAGAAAGAAAAAAAAAAATCACAATGCTTATCTCCTACACACAAAAAATAGATCAGAGTGGGTGGGGAGGTGGAAGCAAGTGCACTGAGACAGATATAGTGCAGTACTGAATATGCAACTGCTAAAGGGGTCACACTTCTGTGCAAACCAAGCAGGTCATGTAGGCAGGCCTGAGAGAAGATATTTCTGCTGATATTCAAAGCCAACTGTCCCTTTTTGAGCATTATTCCCTTGCTTTTCCTTATACCTGTTTGCACAGTGGCTCTTCTCCCATATTTTGTACCTTTAATTGTTTATTGTTTGATATCATCCACTACTCACTCGATTTAATAATAAATTGAGTACGTAGATTAAAAAAAAAAAAATCCAGACTCTAAAATTTGCCAATTTAAATTAGGTTAAGAAGTGTTCAAGATAAGCTAAAAGCAGATTAGGTGAAAACCAAGATGAAATCTCTGCTCAAGAGATTGCCTCTACACACTAGAGAAAGGAGAGCCAACTCTCTTCCCCAAACGAGGAATCAGCTCTTATGCAGTGGCCAACATCACATAACTTTTTTTTTTTTTCTGTCTAGTTCTTAGGAAGATCCTCACTGCATCCCACCAGGCACAGATGTAATCAGACAAGTTTTAATCTTTCCTCGTAAGCCAGTCCCCTCAGCACTCACCAGCATTGCATTCCTTTGATTTCCTTTCCAACTGCTCTGCAACATCGTGGGGAGGGCTTGTCCAGCCCCACACTCCGTGTTCTAAGGGCCAGCTCCCTTCTGCATCAGAGGAACCCAAGGGCATTTAGTAGGAAACATTAAACATCTTGCAGAATCAACCAAGATTTTCCACTTCAGCATTCTCGAACAGAACAGGATTATTGTTCCTTCCCAAGTAAGAGTATGATGGTTCTTCATATGCAGACTGAAAAAATAAAAACAAAATAAAGAGCAAAAATGGCTGTTTTGCTGTGATACTGCATTGCAGATTCACGTTTAATTTCTGCCAATATTACCCACTCGGTCTTTTTCAACATTGCTGTTTTCCAAATTTTTCCTCCCACTGAATCTGTATGTCTGATTAATGTTTTCCCAGATGTCTGAACCTGGGGAAAAGAGGCACTTTTGGTCTCATTTTGTTAAGTGCTAGGAATATCTTTGATGATCCATAACTAATTTTACTGTCTTTGTCACAAAGCAGATGTGTGGCAATAGTCCCCTAAGCAAGCTGCATTCAATCATTACAAACTCCAGAGTTCCCCTTTCTACTTCTCCCCCTTTTTTGTGTTTATTTTTCATTAGTAATCGACCCTCACAGTTTATCATACTCTCTTTCGCTGGCTTATCGAACACATTTGACACAGGAGTTACACATTTGATCCAAGCACATTTTATCCTCTCTTTTTGGTTTCATGCCTTTGTAGAATGTCAGATTGGGATGCAGTTTTAGCAACACAATTCTTCATTTTGGCTATTTTGTCTCAATCATTTAGTGCATTAGCTCTCCCTATTTCTAATTTACCTGGAAGAGCTTTGCTTTCAAAACAAGGAGAGTCTTTAAACATTAAGAAGAAGAACTATTAACGTGAAAGATTGTAAATAATTCCCACTTCAAGAAGGTGTACTCTGTTATCTCTAACTCAGCATCCATAATTTGCAATAGCTTCACAGCTAATCTTTATTTCATCCCTCTCTCCTGGAAAGGTAGAAATCACCTCTGAATTGTCCCTCTTACTTCTGATAAGCTTCAGCTATCACAACAACAGAGAGATGACTGATGCTATTGAGTCTGACAACGGGAGGAATTTATGCAACTATCTAAAAAGAAACTACCCCTTTGTGACTGTACAGAAAACACAACTATTTAAATTCACAGGGTAGCTGGGGCTGGAAGGCATCTCTGGAAATTGTCAAGTCCAAGCCTCTGCTCAAAACAGTGTCACCTACAGATTCGTTGCTTGGGGCCGTGCCCAGTTGGGGTTTGAATATCTCAAATGACAGAGACTGAAGCCTCTCTGGGCAACCTGTGACTGTGTTTAAGCACTCTCACAGTGGAAAAAAAAAACCCCAAAAGTGACTTTCTTTTTCTTTTGTTTAAAAAGAATGTTGTATATTTCAATTTGTGCCCATTTACTACTTTTGAAAGTCACATCTCATTACACTCACAAAACAGATTTCTTGCCAAGGTCTATTCTGCAGGAAAAATAAATCAGCTACAAAAAGTGCACCTGTTTTTCTGCAGAAGCTGACAAAGTGCACTTGTAACACCAACCTAGATATTTGTGCTACTGGATATATCAAAGTCCTCATGAAGCAAAAGTAGTATCTTATTCACTTTAATGCATATGACAAATACACTGGCTATATACAGAAATAAAGGAAAAATAAAACTTGGTGAACTTCCATGCTGTTTCACCCGTTGCTTCCGGTCCCTTCCTCAGAAAGTCCTTAGGGCCTAGCTGACCATTTACCTGGTATTCAAGAGGCTGCTTCTTCCTTTGACTAGAATTCAAAGGGGTTCTCCTTCCTTTAAGGAAGATGAAATGCAGAATATTGACCATCTGTCTAATGAAGGGAATTGTACCTGAATTTTTATCGAGGGTCTGCTAAACTTCAGCAGGTGGATTGCATTGGGCAGATCTTTTGCCATAAATGCCCAGAGATCTTTCCTGGTCAGAAGGTAAAGTTGGTTTTTATGTTTAAGGTGTACATGAGTTAACAACTCATTGGCCTCCCTGGGACAGAATACTAATGATGTTTACTTCCATTGCCTACAAAACTTTCCTTACTTTGACTTGTAAAGCTGTGTCCCACCTGGGGAGCACTGCAGCCTCTCCAGCCCTTGGGGCTGACTACTCCCAATCCCTCATTTGGGTGATCCAACCCATCCTCTACACACTGTGATGCTTTGTAGGAAAGGAGCCAAGGAGCTCTGGCTGTGTTTCCCATCTGGACGACCGGGCAGGAGCTGGACTTTGAAATATGCTAACACGTACACCTTCCCCTCAGCCCGTGGCACACAGCTGGAAATGAGTAATTGGTGTAATGGGTGGATTAATTTTGGCAACTAAAGTTGGTGTTCTGGAGAAAGCCAAGGTATCACCTCCACTTTGGAAGTTAGTCAGGTGCAGCATGAAATTCCTGTTCCAAAAAGGAAAGGCAAGCCCACAAAAATGCAAGTGGCTGGCTAATTGATGCTACCTTTTGCCAGAGAGATATTTGAATTTTTCCCTCCTGATGTAAAATATGGTTCTTCATGATAGTTCAGAAACTATGGTCCTCAGTGGTGGTCTGAACTTTTTGGGCAAAAAATCCTTGAGAGGATGCGAAGAAATGACAAGTCTTACCAGTTTTTGCTGGTTTTCTTATGTTTTTCTGTGGAGTTTTTTTTGTTTTGATTTTTTTGTGGATTTGACAGTGGGTGGAAAATGGTGACTCAGACATTGTCACAATGTTGAAACTCATCTGTCTGGAAGGGTGTAACACCATGTGCTGTGGGAGAAGGAGATGGCATGAGGGAGGGAAGAGGAGGGAATGAGGTGCCATTTCTTGGATTGGAGCTTTTATAAGCTTCCAGAAGAGAGGAAATTCAGATGTTTAGCTGGCAGCAGTGGCTGATGAGGGAAGAGCCCTGGCTCAGTTCCTTGTTGGGCTCAGGGAGCAGTTTCCCTCCATCTGTTAGGAGCTCCTGATTAGATGAGGTAGGTTAAATCTTTTTTCCCTCTGCTCTCCCTTCCCCATGGTTGTGAAATCACTTACTTTTGTTGCTGGGAGCAAAGGGAAGAGAAATTAAACCACAAAGCCAGTGCAGGGCTTTTTATGCTCTTTGCAGGCTGCAGAGGCTGGAAAGAGATGATTAGAGTGATTGAAGATTGATGGAAGTGATAAGATTGGTGAAAGGGTGCAGAAAGGAGCAAGGAATTGTGTGTTTGCTTAATGGGATATCTTAAGTTTCTCTGTCAGGTTGCCTTGTTTGCAATCTGCTCAATATTTGCTTTTACTTTCTAAAAATGGTGGCCTATTGTACATTTTCTAAAACTGTTTTCAGAAAGGGCAAATTTATATCTTCAGGAGTTTGAATTGGTACAGAGAATGAGGAGTAACTACACATATTCCATGGGCCAGTGTGGCTCGTCTCAAGGCCGTGCTGAAGTAAAATCAACTGCATCATGTTACAGGGATGTTTTCCACCTACAGGCACTTCTCAGCTGACAGCCATAGTGATTAAACTGAGATTGTACAGGATTGGAAATAGAGGCCAGTACAAGCTCTTCGGGCAGCAATGCTCTGACATCAAGCTCTGGCAGGTTTTAGAGCAATAAAGCAGACGCATGATTATGAAAATTAAAAAAAAACCCAAAACAAACAAAAAAAGACACCAGCAAAAGCCTTCCAGCAAATCCCAAAAATATACAGGCACACAGACTAAATCCAAAAGAAAAGAAAAAATAAAAATAACATTATTTCTGAAGGAGAGGAGGAACCTTTCTTCATTCCTATTCTAGCCTCTCTTCTCTCTTCACCTTCTGTGACTATTCTTGGAATCCTTACCTCTCCTGCTACGATATTGATCCATCTCCCGTTAGGGCATTAAATTCCATGATACACAATGCAGCAGGCTGCTCTGTTTGTGTGGCAGCCCCCTGTAAGTTCTCCAACCGTTGTCTGGCCTGGCACAAAATAGCAAAAGAAAGGACAGCCACAAGCATCCCGCAGCCCAGGGCAGCATCCTTTCACCAGGGGCTGCCTCACTGCCTCCCTCTGCTTTGCCAGCCCAGCAGTTCACACTTCTGACTCTGCCTGCTTCAGCCAGGTGTCATCTCGGGAGCAAAGCGACAGCAGCCTCTTTTCTGTAAGAGGGAAAATGGATTTCCTGATGTGGATTCTATGTCACTAAACCAGCAGCTTTCCCGCTAGGTGTTGACCAGAAATTAGGCTGAGATTATGCAAGGCGCAGTTAAAGTTGGTTGCTTTTGTCAACTCAAATTTGTGAGGTTATTACAGTCACAAGTTTTCTTAAATGGAAATAAAAATCTACATTTTTTTCTGTCTTAATCAGTGGAAAGAGGCAACTGTGGAAAGCCAAACATTGTTTTCTTACTATCATGGAATCAAAGAAAGTTTTGGGTTAGAAGGAATCTTAAAGATCATCCAGTTCCAACCCTCCTGCCATTGGCAGGGGCACCTTCCACTAGTCTAGGTTGCTCAGAGCTCCATCCAACCTGGCCTTTTACACCTCCAAGGATGGAGCATCCACAACTTCTTTGCTTAACCTGTTCCAGTGCCTCACCACCCTCACAGTAAAAAATTTCTTCCTAATATCTTATCTAAACCTACCCTATTCCAATTTAAACCTGGTACCTCTTTTCCTGTCCGCAGACTTCCTGATAAATCATCCCTCCTCCCCTTTCATGTAGAGGCACCTGTTGAGTACTGGAAGGCCACCACAAGGCCTCATAAGGTTTTCGAAGTTAAATACTCCTCTTCCCCCAGGAATGGAAAACCAGGATGGCCAAGAAAGCTCCCATGAAGCATTTTTCTAACATGCTCATTTATAACCCAAACTAGCTGATTTACATCTCAATTTACATATATCCCACAGTGCTTCACTCCATTGATTAGACATCAGTGCATTTACATTTTCATCACTTCCACATAACAGCAGTGGTAGGTCACAGTGACCTTCCAAATATCTTGTCAAAGCCTTTTGTGTCAAAACAGCACAACCTCAGAAATGCACTATCAAAACATCCCCATCATCCGATGTCAAAACAGCTTCATCACGGAGCCTAAGCACATTCAGATCCAACAAATTAACATATCAAGGCTCTATTTCTTTAATATCCAAATAAAAAACCAAAAAACCTTAATGCCTTCCCTGTGAAAAGAAAATTGTTCTTACTCCCATTTCCCACTGCTAATTAACAAAGTTCCTATATACTGGGATGTCTCTGGAGTGATTTTTTTTTCCTGACAGTGTCACTACAGTGACCGACATTTTCATTTAGTCAAACTTGCAAAAAGTGGCTGGAAGAGGTTTCTGGGAACTTGGCCTCAGTGATTGTCAAGGCAGTAACATTCCTGGCTAGGTACAAGACTATTCAACAAAGTTAACAGCAAAACTGAAAAAATTTGCAAACGAAGCCAATACACAGTTCTGGACCATCTCCTGTTGCATTTAAATTATCTTATTGTTCAATTTTCAGGCCAGGCCTATCTTAGTGCTTGGTTTCACTGCAAGTGACTAAATAAATTGGGAAGGGAAAAGCACATATTACATTTAAATTTTTTTTTTGTAGTTTAAAGGAAATAAGATAAATAATCCCCAAAGATTAAATCTAACGGTTTATAAATCATGGTCTCAGTGCTTCCCTTGCCCTCCTGCCCATCTGCATACGAGGCAGAAAAAGTATGCATAACCACACAGTTTCACACCAGTGCAACTGAATCCGTGTGAATCCCATAATTTGAATTTTAAAGCCTCTAAGTCTCTGCTTTGTTTATAAGGGAGGTTTTCGGGGAGTCATCCCATCACAGGACAGTGTTCTTGAGTGTAAACACAAGTAGCATCCAAATATACGGGCAGTTAGGACAGCAGTATTTCGTGTATTCTTGAATTAGGACATGCATAGGCAATCCACTGAAAATGCAATATTACACTCAGCTAATCTGGTGTGTCAGCACTGCAAATATTCGTGTTCGGGCAACACTCACAATTTCAGGCAATGGCTTTCTTAATAGGTAAAACACTCGAATACAGAATAAATAAATATAAATCAGCTGGTTACGTCCTTTCCATTTTTTTTTTTCTTCAGGACATTAGCTAACAACCAAAGCAATTAAATTTACGAGCAAGAGGAAGGTCACGGGCACTCGGCTCTTAACTCACTGACCTTGCGGCGGAGACACTGTGTCACAGCCATTAGCACTGGGGCAGGATCTGTTGCATTTTGCTCTGTTTCCCATGAGTCATCTCTGTGGCAGCACAGGGTGAGACCATGAATTCAGATTGATTAGATCAAGGCGGAACAAATCAGAAGCAGCAGCTGCAAATTTGTAGAAACAGACCTGACTGGTGCATTACTGTAATCCCCAAGAAAAGCAGCTGGGGGCATGACCACATACCTTGATCTTGTATAAACGCCTTTTACTTAATTTTTCAGATTTGGTAAACTCCAAAAGTCATTCTTTTGAAATACGTGATTTATTTTTATTCATTATAGATGTACAGCAGTTCCCACATAAGCTCTGTCCTTAAAAATAATGTCTCAGAATGTAGGAGATATTCCTTCTATTTTAAATCAGAAGACTGCTTCAGAATTCATGAACTTCTTGAGTGTGACAGATGTGATGAGATAGAAAAACAATTCACTCTGCCATAATTGTGGCCTTTAGTTTATACTTAACTATGCTTTAATGGATTGTTACATTTATTCAGACTTTACTTTCATTTTCTAAACAGTAAAATACAGACTTGCAATCTGTAGTCTGAGGACCAATCTCAGGATTTCAATGACCACTATCACAGCAGTAAAGTCTCTTAATGTTAGTGCTTCTTATTTTCATCTGCTTTTCCAAGTTCTTCACTGAAAATGAGATGTGCAAAACGAATTTAACGTCAAGGGGGGAAGTTCTTCAGATCTCTCTGGCAGAATCTGCTGCTGCCTGAGAGTTGGAAAGGGAACAGGAGCTGTTTTCAAAAGTTGATGTCACCTGAGAGAATCAGATGAAGTGGTACACGCGTGTGTAAAAATCTATGTTGAGGAAGAAG
Source organism: Melanocharis versteri (assembly GCA_013397845.1). NCBI lineage: Eukaryota > Metazoa > Chordata > Aves > Passeriformes > Melanocharitidae > Melanocharis > Melanocharis versteri. Next base: position 299,604 of record VZTG01004991.1, on the reverse strand, counting down.
AGCACTGTGGGGTGCTACAATTACAGAAGGGAGTAGAAAAAAAAGAGAAGTGAGGTGGTTGGGTGAAGAGTCAGCAGGGAGACGTGTGAATGAAGGAATAAAAGGACCTCATGAAATACGAAGCAGGGCCAAATTGTTCCGATAGAGCTTTGATTCCTCTTGATTTTTGCTGTCCAAAGGATGGCTGAGAGACCTGAGCAGGTGTGGCAGGAGGGATGAGAGGAGCCCTTAGGGCTGCATTCCCAGGACTGCCCAAGGGGGTGGCTGCAATGGCTGCTAACAGTGAAAAGCTGCTGATACCATGGGGCACCCCAGAGAAATGCGGAGAGAAAAGCTGCCTCAAGTGGACAAAAACTCCATTATTATTAGAGGGAGAAAGAATATCAGCAACAGCAGGGGAAGAAATATACTTAAAAGGTACTCGACCACCTAAATTCTCTGCAAATACAGAGCAGGAGTGCCAGTACCCCTCTGTGGCTGGATTACTTGGGCCCAAGGTTTCAGCACTGTGGGAGTCACTCTGTCATAACTCTGAGGCTGCTGCAGAGACATCAGCTACTCACCGTGACGTGCCAGAGTGCAGAATGAGTCCTTGACGTAAGAAATCCTCTTGGCAGCAAGGAACCTGGCAAATTGAAGAGATGTTTTCAGCATTCTTGCAATCCGTGGCACAAATTACTCCTACCAGAGTTGATTCCAAGCAGTTGAGGGGCTCAGTACACAGGGCACTGGTGTGCTGCCCAGGGTGAACATCAGTGCTGCCACTAAACACTTTGGGATTCACTTTCCAACCAGAGGGCAGCTGCCTCTGTGACATAATCACCGTGACCAGAAAGAGGGAAGTGACTCTCAGAATAAATGAACTTTCAAGATCCAGTTAAGATATGTTGGCGCAAGTTACAATGGCTCCTTGATTTGATCATTAATCTGGAAATATAACTGAGAAACTTGGTGTCACCTCTCTGACCACGCCACGGGAATTATTCCAGTGGAATACAAAGTTGAGGAGAATTCCAAACGGCTGGCCTGATGGTAGTAAAACACAGTCCTCTCGTTTAAAGGTGTGCAACGAGCTGTTAGCTCTGGCCACCGGTTGGAAGCAGCAGTGACATGGTGACATTTCCACACGGCAGTCCCCAGCACAGGGAGCTATGCTTGTGTGTGCCACTCTTGGAGAGCAAACCACACTATCAGGCCTTCACAGAGCCTGAATGTCCCAAAATACTGGCAAGGGCAGCAGGGGACAGAAATGAACTCTTTTGGATTGAGGTAACAAAAAGGAAAAAACCCACAAAAACTTAAGTCCTGAACATACTCCAGTGATATTCAGCCATCATAGCTGTTGCAGGCAATTTCTCCCCTAGTCTGATATTTTAGCTCAGCCTGCTTAAGTCTTCAGAGGCTGCACTGACAAGCAAGAAGTCTAATTACCATGTTTAGTTTGCTCCTTTTAGCATGCTCTGCAGGCTCTGTCATCATTTCACTGTGACGAGAAGTTGGGTGGTTTTTTCCTCGTTGCAAGTTCTTCACTATTCTTGTTAAAGAAATACTGCACCAGAGATTCCTTTGATTGGTTGTGTTTAACTTGCCATTAATGCTGTTCTCCTTCGAAACTTCTTACTATGTGTTTACTTTCATACATCTGGTGGAAAAATGTATTTGCTTTTTTGTTTGTTTATTATCACACACAAGAGAAGCACACATAAATCAAATGCTTTGTCCCTCGGGGTTTACTTGTCTTGTCTTTATGCCATATCAAAAATTTCAATAAAAACAGTTAAGTAATAATCCTGTAAAGACACGAAAGTGGAAAGTGGCATGGTGATGAATTGCTGGCAGTCGTATATAAAATAATCTTTTGGAAAAAGAGATTAATTCTCATTTTAGTTAATTTCTTCCTTCTTTATTTCTTTTTTCAACTTCAAGTTTAAATAATTTTGATTTACGGAGTCATATATTTGTGAAAAAAATTCTCTTGCACCACAATAAAGATGGACAAAACTTGTAAGGAATGTAAGAGACCCAGTTGTATCTAACATGTCCTCATTTTGAATTCGATTTCAGTTATTTCTTCTTATTGTTACAAAAGATATATCTTAACAAATATGGATGCTTGCAGTGGCAGTAGACAAAAATTATCATAAGATAGATATCTTACTACCAAAAAAGGAGTAAAAGGTCACCTAATTGTGTATTATTGCAGATTGCACATCACTGGAGCATAGAACTGCAGTATGCAAAATATTGTTCATGGAGAAAGGTATGATAAAGAAGGGAAGGAAGCAAAACAATCCTAAACTTGTAAAGATATGAAGTGAGAGAGGTGGGAAATGAGAAGCACTAAAATAACTTTGCATTTTCTGCTGTGAAATCAAAAGCCTAATCACATTGTCAGTCAGTAACCAGTCTAGTGCAACAGGGAAAAAGCAGAGATGAGAACGGAGATTTTAACAATGGCACAATATCTTATAATTTTTTGGATCCTTTCAACTCATCCAACTTTCTCCTGACTCTGTTCCTTTTAGTGTCTCTCTTTTTTGGGGCGGGGTGTTTGTTCTTGTGTTTGTATGCATGGTTTTACCTCATCCCGAGCGTTTTTGGCTGAAATGTGACATGGCTTTTTTACTCTTCTGTTGTCTTCTCCATCCACTGCCTGTCTCCTCTCTGTACAACTCCAAACCAATTCCATTCCCACTTTCATGCAGCACCGTGGCAATAGCTGCACATGACTGAATATTCACAGAGCAGATATGGCGATAATAACATTACTGTCATAATTTGGGATAACAGCAACCTTACAGAGCTCCTACAGATAAAACCAGCCTCTTTTCTGTGATATTAAAACCAGAGTTCATCACCTAGTTCCTCTTTGTTTTTGTGGTCAGAGATTAAGAACTGGTACACAGATATGAAACCTTATACTGGAAATGATGGAAACAACGGCTTCTTATCACTTCAGCCATGCCTTTGATCAAAACACTTATATTTGACTCCTTGTAAAGCTTATTATAAACACCACATCTATTGCTTCACTGCCATGCTACACGCTTTTAAAAAAAGGACTGAGATAGCCAACCAAAAAGGTAAGTTTTGTATGAAAATGTGTTGCACTAAATACATAAACAAGCCGAATGCAATGAGAAGCTTCTAAGGAAAGTCACAGCACTGAGTAGTCAGCACTCACGGCCAAAAAGTTCTTACAAAATTTCACTCAGATACTTGTAATGAATTTTCACTGCTTTATGTACACTTCTTTTTTCTTCTCACTAGCAGGGAGGGGATGTCTTTTTGGTTTTTTGTTTGTTTTTAAACTACTAGAGATGTCTGCAGAGAAGAGAACTCCCAAGTCCTCTCTGCACTGTTTGACACAGTTATTTATGGACTTGCTGTTTTGGATGTTTGTGCTTGGAGCGCTTGGTTGGCCATCCAGTTGTCACCAACAATGCAGTAGGAATAAAGTGTCAAATTCTCAGAAAGACTCATGTGTATGTGTGTGTATTTTTAAATGCCTGAAATCTTATTTTTAAGCTTTCAGCCTCAAAGATCCACTTACCATTCAGTGGTTGCATTCGTATAAGCACAGTTTTAAGCAGAAGAGTTCATTCCTTATTTTGATGTAGGATCAGTCCTGCTGTTTCATCTAAAACTTATCCCCTGTCATGCAGTAGAGCTGACAGGATGACAAAAAGAAAGGCTTTAGTGCTAACAAACTTTGTTTGTTCTCCCTCTTGACTTCCCAAGTGCCACTGCTATTTATTTAAAATGAGAAGAGATCAAGCACATATATGATATTTAAAAATAACAAAGAAACTAAGAAAAAGAAAACATACAAATAAACCAACCAACAAAAACTCAAAAAAAAAAAAAAAAAAGTAGCATTTACAGCACTGCTAAAGAACAGGGATTCAGTTGGGGTGATCCTGTGCTGCTTGCTGACATCTTTACCCTATGAGCTATGAGGCCTCAAAGGACAGCAAGAAATAATGTGCAGTGGTGGTGATGTGTATGGAAGGAATCAATCCCTATTTCACCTCATCACTGGAGACTCGGGGGTACCTTTGGCAGTATTTGCTTTACTCTGTTCCAGGTTGGTCTGGGTTGGGCAGGCAGACAGTACAGAAGCAGGTGGTTTTAACAGAAGGAAAACAAAACATCATTTGTAATGTTACCTGTGATCTTAGGCACTGCTTCCAAATTGGGAGGTTGGTTGATGGCAGGAGCTGATGGATGCAAGAAACTGCCCTTAAAGGGGAGTGGAGCAGCTGGTCTTCTGTGTCTGGCTGGTGCAGCAATTTCTCAGGCCCCATTTTCCTGTACTTTACAGTATTTGAAAAGATAATATAAATACTGGCTTCTCTGAAGTTGGCAGAAGTTTTGCCATCGACTTTAACGGAGCCAAGATTTCGTAAGTATGTTTGTTTCTTCTGTTGACTACATTGTTATTATTGCTTTCAACATGGCATCTTAAGGTTGATGCCTGCAGCTCACGAGATTAAATTGGCCTCTGCATTGCACAGAATATAACTTCTCCTTGCTAGCCACTCTGTCTGCTCTCTCACATCAATGATCAGAGGAGCAGGTCCTGCTGTAGCAAGTTATTTTGCCCAGAATATCCTTAACTTGGCAGGATCTTATGGGAGAGGAGATGTGTTTTATTGGGGAAAGTGTTGTAGCATAAAAGTGATCAGATTTTGAAGTGTATAAGCTCTTCTGCTCTGATGAGAGCAGGAACTTCTCATACTTAGACAAAGATCACAGGTATTTACAAAATCACAGCATATAGGACTACACTCTGGATGGAGATGGTCCTATTAAAAAGTCCTATAATCAAATCACTGTAGATCTGTTGGAAGAATAAAGGAGGCAAAGTAGGCTTAAGATTGTGGAATAGCCTTGCAGTCAGAGAAGCCTTAAACTTAAATCTGTGAGCTGAATTTGGAGATCGTCTTAAAGAGAGGCAATAGATAAGGTAGATTAACCCTTAAATTATTGCTTGCTGTGAGGAGCAGTCTGGAGATCAAAGACTTCAGGTCGTCAGAGAAGTTTCTTTTACAAACAGCCAGAGACTGAGACAGAGGTGAGCTGGTACTGGCCCTAGTTAGCTCCAATCCTCCAAGAAAATTGCTCAGTCCCAAAGACTGAGAGGTACTTGGCAGCAGCAATCAATATGATGCAGTGGTTCTTTGATTGCCAGACAAAAGTTCAACGACTAAACTTTAATGCAGAATCTCAGAGAAAATGTTTTAGAAATTTCAATTGTATTAAAAAGGATTAACCAGAAACATTGTCTTAAATTTTAAAAGCACAGATATAGTAGTAGGCTGGAATGTATCTAAGTCAAGGTTATTAAAGCTGCACTTAATAGTCCACTCATTTATTTGAAAATACTTTTGTGGTGGGACAACGTTTTAAGACACAGAATTTAATTACTAAGCCACAATAGAAGTGTTCAATTTGCTTTTCTCTCCTATTACTCATAGTATGTATAGAACACAAATTGATTTGGCATTAGTATCAGTTGCTGGATAGGCTCAGATTCCCAATGCAGTCAGATTTGTTTAGCATACAAGTTATTACTTTACTTATACTAAACATTAATATTGCATTTTTACATCTGTGTATACCAAAGGAAGTCCTATCTTTTGTTCCTTGTGCTTGCTGGGCTCTCAATTATTTTAATGTACATTCTTAGCTTTCAATAAATCAAAGAGAATTGCCTACAATCACTAAACCCAGAACAAAGTGATCAACTTGGCAGTTTCACCACCCACGCTGCACATTTCAACTCTGTTCACTTCACATTTGTTTCCCTGGAACTCTCCCATAAGGAGAATGAAAAATTTCAGGGAAGTAATAAAGTAATAATTTATCAATAGTAAAGATTAAAATTTCCATCTGTGGCACTGTGCATGTCATGAAGTATTTTAATGCCCAATAGCGTAATCTGATTATATTGTAAAGTAATTATACTTAAAACTTTTCATCTTTTTTACCATCCTAACAGGCTGCTGATATCTATTCTCTTCATATCATGGAATATATAATGACAGAAATTATGGCAGTTCTAACTGATAATGATGCTAGCATCAATATCAAACATGACTTCCTGCAAATCCAGGCTGAAATTCAGAGCCGGATCTGTGCAAATGTTTCTGCTGAAAGTTGATAGGAACTTCTTACAAAATACTTATCCAAGGGCAGATTTTAGCCCTGGTATCAGTAGCTGTGCAGTTTTCACTATCTAGATTCTAATTAAAAGTTCTGCCTTTAGTTTCAGCCAATCTTAAAACTGCACAACCCTTCTCGTTCTTGGATGTTGTCATCATCCTGTCACTTACTATGAAATTTTCCAAACTGCATGTGTCTCCTTCGGACTAATTTTTGATGTGTATTGGCATCTTTGGGATAAGGGAAAGGGGATTTTCAGACAAATTGTTTTAGCTGTTTTGAGGGGCAGGATAAGGCTTTCTTATTGTTGGGTTGAAAAGCTCTAACTTTTATTTGCTCTGCAGAAAACTGGCAAAGTGACAGCAGTAGCAGATGGTGCAGAGTGGGACAAGAGAGACAGTCACCTTCATGTAATGGACACTTCAATGTTATTCCATAAAAAAGATTCACAACCAAACAAGTTTTAACTTCCAAAAAACCTCATTTTCATATGCTGAATGAGCAATTTTTAAAGGGAGACAAGGAAAAGAAGGCAGCAATAGAGAAAGAAAGCACAAAATACCTCCATAGGAGACAGCTGTTGTTGGGTAACAGCGGAAGACAGTGACAGAGGCTGACAGCATGATATCAGCGTGGAGCACATAAAGATTTTGAGGATTATCTAATACTTTCCCTTAAATTCCCCTTCACAGGTAATGAGAATAAGGAAAGCAGAGAGGTAAATGACGAAAGGTTCTGCTGGGTGACCTCTCTGATGGAGGAAGGTGTGAATGAGATCACGTTTTGTGGCCACAACTGTTTTGTCCATGACTGATAAACTAAGTGATGCTGAAGTTCTCAGCATGGGAAGAAGCAGCGCTCCTGAAACACGTTATCAAAACCCAAACTCTCCTGTCTGAGTGGAAGGGAGATGTCCTCTGGAGTGTTTCAGAGCCTGATGACTCTCCTCAGCACACTTGATAAATCCCCACACCTACCACACATCTCCTCGAAGCATGAACCCCTCTTTACTCCAGACAGGGGGACTGGGAGCTCCGCAGAAGGACCTGGGGCCAGTTCAAACACCTCATTTTTTGGGCTGTGAACTTCTGTCCAGAGAGCTCTCATCAGGAGCCCACACATCTTAACAGGCTTTAGCACTCTCAGGAAGGAGGTCTGACCTCTTGGAAAGGCTCTAGAAAGGTTTTCCCAGCTTCTGCAAGCAATACAAGCTCTTTGTCCCATGTTAACGAAAGTAGCAATGTAGGGACTAACCTTGGCATCTTGCTAACCATGCTGCACAGCAGTACAGGACCAGCTATTGCCTGGGAGAGCAGAGCAGCTCCCCTCAACCTCTGACCAGCTCCTCCCTATGGTGTTTGCAGAGCTGGAAACCTCTGAAAGACGCAGGCAGCAGTGCAGGGCTTTTTCTGCTTCATTTCCCTCAGTGCCTTATAAGACATCCTAGGGTGTTCTCACATGCACAGGCGCCTGCCACTCCCTCAGAAATCTTGCTGAAGACACAGCTGTAGCACCATGAGATCCAAATGGCAACAGTGCTTAAAGTCAGGCCCAAGGTTCTCCTGGAGATCCCGTTCTTGAAGTCCAAACCGATCATCTGCTGGCAAGGGCACTCGATGTGCGTTCGTTTTTGTACTATCAGGAATTACACAGTAACATTTGGTTATTTTCTATTAGCTGTTCATGTGAGGGATTTTGATTACACAAACTACTATCATCGTGCTGAAACTGGATATCTGACTAAATCAAATAAAATGCTATTTCAGTTGTCTCTTGAAATACAGGTTTTCCATTGCTAATTTTTGCCATTTCTTTTCTCTGCTATTTTAATTTCCCCAAAAGCCAGTTTCTTGTAAGTATAGTTCTTTGAGGTTATTAAAGTGGGACTCACCATTTGCAAATATTACCGTTAGAGGCCTTACAATAATATTTTCCAATATTATGGCTATCACACAGACTCAAGTAGGCTGAAATGGCTCCAAAAGAGTCTAATTTACTTGCAAAAGAAGTTCAAAGTATGTTTTAAAAGAATTGTCTGCGATTTTGTTTGCAGAATATAGCAATAAAACCATACAACTATGAAAACAAGACACAGAATCACAAAGCAGTCTGCATTAAACTAAAGCAGTTTTTGAGATCAACACAGTAAATTTCATCCTGACTTTGAGTCCCAAACATGTCTCAATGTTATAACTTTGATAACTCCTATCCATGGTTTGACTGTCATTCTTTGATAAAATGTTAGTGTTGTGCTGTCATTACAGCTCTGTGGCAAGGAATCACACGTTGAAAGAGAGAGAAAAATGACATTATCAGGAGCCACTATCTCAGAATCTGTTTCAAATTTGTGTACAAAGCCATTATGACACCCTGCCCTGGCTGGTGCGATAATGTTTTACAGCACAATTCCATCTGCAGATGTTGCCAAAGGACAATATTCTGCTACATTGACTAATGCAATTCCCTGTAAATAACCTCCTGATTTTTGTGGGACCTGATACTGCCTCAGACAGCATTCAGCATGAATAAAGGTGTCAAAATACGGCCCGGAGTTATTATCTGTATAACCTAAACCTTAGTAAAGCAATGAGAAACCCAGATTAATGGCTAATACCTGGGATGATATTCCTATCTTAACCCTTGCTGCCTGACCAGAGTGAATAATAACATGTGCATGGCATGTCATCAGCCTCTGAAATACAGTTGCAATAGTATGAAATTTCAGAATAAATATCTGCCTTTGTTCTTTTTTATTCCCCTTGTGGATTTAAGTCAGTTCCCTAAAATATTGTTTAATATGATTTTAGAGATTTAATAGCATCTATTGACCAAGAGAGGACAAAAGTCTCTTCTCTCCCCAGCTTTTTCCCTGTAGGATAAATTTGTTTGAGAGTGCTTTTTCTTTTTAGTCTTACATTAAGAAACTTCCTCTCAATTATTTTTGAAGCCATGAAACAGCTTTTCCTAGTTATTGGAAGGTCTTTAATGATACCTAACAAGAACATATTCTATATAGTATTTTGGGAGGCTTTGAATACAAAGAGTATTACAACAAGCTGGATTCTATTTTTATGTTGTCTTGTATAATTTTCCACACCAGCTGAATTACTAATAACAGCAAAGTCTAGCTCAAATATACACACCATGAAAAAAAAAAATTAATAACTGATAATTATGTTATTATATAATTTTGAATGGTGTCTGGACATAAAATAAGCATGCATTTTACTGATTCCATTAAGTACTCCAGAATATTTCTGATATTCTAATAGAAAAGAGAATGAAATTAACTTTTATTCCTTTGGTACTTTGAGGTCTTTTACCATTGTCTCTATGGCTAATTATTCGTGTTTGCATAATTATTTAATACAGCACAAGCGAGTCTGGTAGAAATGATGGCCGTGTCCATAGTTCAGCAGTTGGGTTTCTCACTGCATATGGAGTGAATTGGTGCAAATAAAAGGCCAGAGCAACCCAGTGCCAAATTTTGTGTTCATAAATCCAACTCAGGCCCCAAATTCTCTACTAAGTGAGCAGAGACAACAAGACTTCTGACTAAGTGAGATTCACAACATCCCAAACAGCACAAGTGTTCCCAAAAGAAATGTGCATTTGAAATGTTGACCCTGGGCTATAGTCTTTATAATCCATATAGGAAATATATTCCTGCATGCAGACACAAAGTGAACTTTTGAGGAGATTGGCTGGGTTTTAGGATAGTAGGATAAGAAGGCAACTTGTTATTGCTAAGATTATGCCAAGATAAAATTACCTGGTAGTAGAAGTACAATTCTTGATCTTCCTTGGTCAGAAGTAGTCTAAGTTCATAGCTTTGCCCTTCCTGTGTGATGTTCTATGCAGACAGGTATTCATTAGTCTGAGGGAAAGAAACACTTGATTACCACCATACTGCAAAAGTATCCAAGATTCAGAGGGCCAAACAGAAAATAAAGGGGAAGTGAAGACAACTCTGATTCTAATTATTAATGAGGATAATTATCTGGTAGGAAATTAAGATAAGGTGATTTTTAAGAAAAGAAGTCTTCCATTTCCCAGATGGGGCATGTGTTATTAAATTGTTCAAAAATTAGAGACTGATCTCATTTCTTCTGGTTACAGTTTTGAAGTGCCTCTCACTGCCATATCTGCAAAGGCAATACACTAAATTTGCCCAGCAGAACAAACTTCTCAAAGCACAGAAAATGGCCTTAAGGCATGAAATTGTTGCCATCAGCTCAGGTGTGATGGCTATGCTGCTGGGTATTCACAGAACTCAATCAGCTTGGAAGATAAAAGTTTGGGTGCCAAGGGGGTCTCCAGGCTGAAGTGGACATTTGGGGATTTATGGCTCAGGCTGTAGCGTGCAAGAGTTCTTCTTAAATGGCACTTGAGGGTGTCCAGCAGGGTACACAACCAAAGCCAAATCTGTGTTAAAAAAATTGTGAAGAATTTGAGAGAAACAATTAATTCAACTTTGAAGAAATGTGCCTGTTGACACCTTCTGCCCCAAATTTGTCACAGGAGTGTAGCTCATGCAGATGCACTGGGATGTTTCCTTTACACTGGCTTGAAACCTGGGAGAGTTGCACTCAAGGACTGAGAGATTCTTCTTTAAATGTGCCAAAATATGCTGCAATAGGATAAGCAAAGTGCTATACCTAGTAAAGAGATGTGTTGGAAGTAGAATTGCAAACCTTACAGATAAATGTACTCCATAATTACAAAACATAAACAACTCCATTAAAAAAGAGTCTAAAATTTGCTGAATATTTTTGGTGTTGACAACAAACACTTGAAATCGCTCTTCAATTAAACACTACAGTAGAAAAAAAAATGCTCTTACACTACAGATTTTAGCTACGTCTGATAAGATCTGTAAAGCCTGAGGTGTATTGACAACTCAATACCCTTAATTTGGTGGGAAAATAACTCAAGGCAGTCTTCATTGACTTTTGCTCTAACACATTAATCACAGAAAGGAATATTTGGGGTATCTGGGATCAATTTTTATGACTCCTCCAACTAGCTGGGATCACTGATTTGTTAGGGAATATTTCAAGGTTTTGGCTCCATCGTGTTTTGGATTTTGAGATGTTGTTTGGTTGCTTGTTTTTTCTTTACTTGACTGTTTGACAAGTTAGACCATTTCTTGCAACTGAGATACAGAATGAGCTTTTGACATGCAGAACATCATCATGAAATTCTGAGGTCTTGTTTTAAAGTAATTATTTAACTTTTCCTTGAATGACACTCTGTGCGGGATTATGGAAGAAAATCATTATAAGGTTGCACATCAGTCAGGATACTTTCTGCCCCTTCTCTTTGATTTAGACATACACTGCCAAACAAATCAAAGATTACACTTGGGAGCTGCATGTTGCTGTGATGGATCTCTGGAGAGGAAGAGAGAAAAATGAAGTTAAAAAAAAAAGGTGAAAAGAAACGTGAGGAATGAAAAGAAAGTTTCAGCAAGTGTTGGCTCTGCTGTCAGTCAAATGAAAGAGAAAGGACAACTTGATCTATTGCAAGATCATAGCCAAGGATAAAAAACTAGAAGTTCTCCCTAACAGAAACAAACACACACACACACACTTCATTTCGATTCACTCAGTTTTTTGGGTTTCATTGTTCTTTGATAGACAAGAGCTTTCTCCCTGTGCTGGTGACATGCCAAGGCACCAGTACAGCCTCTTGAAGACATAATGCACACATTCCATAACACCAAATTATACCCTGATATTGGTAAAGCAGAGAAATGAGAAGCAAATAAGGATGTTTTTCATTAATTTCAGAGCTATTAAAGGATATAATCTCTTAATGCCTCAAAAGACTTGACTATTGAACTTTAACTATAAGTACCACTAATTAGAGGTCTGCAATGTCTGATATGTCTTCAGAGAGAAAAAAAAATAAAATTTCCACAAACCAGCTCATTAAAACTGTGATTCTGGCTCACTGCAAACTGCTGCCAGCATGGGTAATTTGGGAGTGCATGTGGAGTGAGAGAGGAAAAGCTGCTGTAAATGCAGTCAAAAGCAGGGGATGAATCAAAGCAAGCACAATGATTTACAGGAGGGTGAGTCTGTGAAACTTCCAGAGCTGGAAATGATGAAAGTAGTCAGGACACCTTGCTTCAGGAGTCACCTCTGATAATCCCATGACATTTTCCCCTCGGGTACACTTTTCTATAGTGACAGGACAAGCATTACTTCAAGCCGTGCTCTCACAATTAGCTGACTTAATTTCATTAAAACTGTTTTTACCTATGACTGTACACAGCCTACCTTGTACGAGCTTCACCACTAAATGTTTTATGCTGGAGTGAAGGGGTTATATGTGGGACAAATAAATGTACAAATCATCACAGTGGAGTGCAGACTGAAAGCAATGTTTCCTTCCAGGTATCTAAAGAAACTTTATAAGATCAAAAAACTGTCATTAAACTGCATTCCAAAACCAATGCAAAAATTAAACGTTGCTAAAAAAAATTCTCTAAAAGTTTACTTTGCCCTAGTAGAGTTTGATGTTACAGCATGTTCAGATTTATGGTGGAAGCATCTCAATTTAATTTTTAACAGGCTGCCTTATGTAAATCTCTATCTAAGTGAGAGAACTCATTAAAAATTGTAGCAGAGAAAACTGTGGAATTAATCTATGAACTTTTATTCATGACTATCTGGCCCTAGAAAATTATTTGACATTGCATATGGATGTCAAATACTTGCAGTCTGAACTCTGCTGGCTGCAAATCTTACTCCCAGCTTGCAGCAATGACAGGCTTACACTTGAACTTCACTAGTTCATTACATTTGTTCATTACATCTAATATCCCTGAAAAGTGATACATGCTCAAAAACACGTGTCTGTTATAAAACCTTACTTGTAAATGTTTCCTTAACTTGGAGATTTCACTCTTTTAGGTGAGATCTGTAGGATCCCTGCCCATGAATCTGCAGGATTTTGCCCCAACAAAAGCTAGAAAGGATAAAATCATTGGTGCTCATGAGACATTCTGCATTTCTTGTGCTCCTGTTTCTCCCTCAGGAAGCCTCCCACCAGCTGCAGTCTCTGAGGAGCAGTGAGAACTCCTGCTGTCATACATCCTCTGAGATGATGCATGAAGGGAATTCTGTCTTGAAACTGCTCTTACTGGAGTTATTGTCACCACAGAGCTTGATGGCCACTTAAATTTAACCAGAATTTATATCCTTGAACACAGAAAATATATTTCTCCTTTTAAAATGAAAGTGAAAACTAATTTTAAAGGTTTCCCCTAAAAAAAATCAACTTGCAACTGTTTCCCACTCCCTCTCTTTTTTAACCTTAAAAAGTGAAGATTTCAAGAAGCATTTATGAACTTAGATAACGCACATTCTAGTCTGAAGAAAAAATTAACCCTCCTTTTTCTTAGATCTAATCTGTGTTCCTTGCCTCCTCAGAGGGATTGCATTCCACAGATTCGCTGCCTTCTGAATTTATAGTGACTTACAAAACTCAAATAAGGCTGGTAGGAGCCTTCTAGGAATGTGATTGGGATTTTAAAATGAGTTTTTGATATTAAGTGGCTGGTGTTTTGTTTTCATTTTTTGAAAGTAGATGGGGAAATACAATCTTAATGCTTCTCCTGCATCTTAAAACATAAAACTTTTAGATATATGTGGATTTAACATTCTATTTGTTCCAACTATGTCAGTAATGTGCAATCTGACAAAAGTTATTTTACATATTTATATACATGTAGTCCCATCTCTTAAAATAAATTTTACTGTGAATTATGAGTCTTTTCATTTTTAATCTAGTTTGCATGGAATAAAAAAGAACATTAGCTATCGATAAACAGAGATTCAATCACATAAACATTTTCTCTGAAAAAGCAGACAATTGGGAGCATTTTATTTACCCAATAACCCTATATGGCTTCATCCCCAAAAGAAAATATTTTTCTAAAGATATCTGCATTGATTTTAATTAGATGAGATCAGCATAAAACAGTTCACTTTCAATAGATACTGACATTCCAATATTCCACATCATATTGATTCAAAATTGTTTTTTGAGCAGTTATAGAGAGAAAAGAAAATGCAACAGAGGCTTGCAATACAGCCTGCTCTATGAAACCAGGTAAATCACACTTTGCAAAATCATTTTCCCCTCTAATAGAGTCAAAAAATGGTTATTATTCTTTAGGGTTGCTGCACTTTAATTTATTCTTCAATTCCCAACTGCCTAAGCAGTTTTTTCAGACATTGCACAGTCCATCATGTGTTGCATCTATTTTCTGTTTGAGAGAAGTTGTCTTGATTTCCATAACAAAATAGTAACACTTTGTGCTATTGTGAAAACAATACTGCAACAATCTGAGATATCCACTGATGTTTCCATGTCTGCCTTTGTGCCCAATAAACTGGGATCTCAGCAGCACCATCCTAATCCAGTGAACTTTGGCTGACGCACTGGTCAAGCAGCATTTTACATACTGGCAACGAAATTCATATGGTAATAATGCTTCTGTACAGAAGGACCTCTTTCCTTTTTGCACCAATAATATTTTAGATCAGAAAGATGTGACAACTGATCTTGTAGAACGTGGCTACTGCTCACCAGCCTAGAATAGCCTAAGCAAACTGTTCAGGTAGAAACTCCAGTTGTTTTTTCTCAGTATTGCAAGGACCCTGTACTGTTAGCTGGCAGCAAAGTATTTTTCTGGGTTTGGTATTGCATCAAGGCTTGAGTTTTTGTTGGGAACTGTAACTCCTAAAATGGCCATCTCTATCTCCCCAGCCAGCCCTCTCCTTTGTACTCTGCCAGCCAGACATTTTCCCTCCTTCACTTCTATTTATTTCTGCTAAAACCTCCAGCCTCCAAAACTCCAGTGCCTTCTTAGGAACATCAAGTCACTTGGCAGGCTAATTGCTTTTCTGCTCAAAGAAGTTATCAAGTAAGTACACTATTTTCTGTAGTAATTACATTAGAATGACCCCGGGGCAGAATGTGTACAGCAACGAACCTGAGCAAGAAGGCAGATCTTTGCTATTGTAAGTGGATAAAACTCCTCCAGTGTCAATGGGGTTGTGTCTATTTCTATGGGCAGATAATTTGGCCTGCAATAGTTGGCTGTTGGTGGATACTTCCCTTGCCTTTTTAGGAAGTATTTCTATATGAACTCCACCTATAATTGCAGGAAAGCCATTACAACTCTTTTACCTCCAAGGTTATGATGACCAATACTGTCTTAGAGCAGCAAATTTAATTCAAATCATTCTCTCCTTTGCCAACACATGGATCAGGCTGCTCACTTTCATTTTAGAATATTTCAAAGTGCTGCTCGATAAAATCCCCAGATGGCAGAGCATTTAGCTTTCCTTCCCCAGTCAATAACAAATGTATGCTCCTTTCATTGTCTCTATTAAAAAGCTCAGGTGCAATTACATCATGGAAAATTTGGTTCTCTTTTCCACATATGCAGTTAAAGATGAAACTTCTCTATGTCCATGGATATAGGGCAAGGACTTTAAGGGCAAGGACTTTAAGGACAAGGACTACAAGGAATAGTTTAATCTGCTACTTGTTCAGACTTGACTGCTTGTACCAATGTGAAGCAGTAGCTGTTGTTGGTCATGAATATAGAAGGAATAAAAAGAAAGGCAGAGGCTAGAGGAAAATATTTTAAACAATTAGCCATGAGCTCACAGCAGGACATGTATCTGAAGACAAAGCAGGAATGTGCTTCTATCAAACAAGGTCTCAATTGTTTCACAGCTATTACCTGCTATGTATCATGCCTTGTTTAAAGATGCTTGTTTAATCATCTTTTTCTTAGCTTCACTGTTTTTTTCCTTGCAGTTATTTTGTCTACAGGAAAAACACGGATGTGTTTTATGAAGACTGCCATTAACTCTGTCAGCCCTGAGAGACAGCAGCAAGTGCGAGCAGTAACTTAAATTCAGAGTGGCTAAGCTGATTATGGCAAGGGGCTTAATTCATAAACCTGTCTGCACAGCAAGGGATGAAGGCCACAGGGATAAAGAGATTGCTGGTGGTCAGATGCCTAACTGAGATACCTTGGAATAAACACTGTGGGCAGTCAAACATACAGTTAACCCTGGACTGGTTCTATTTTTGAAATTCTAAGGAAAAAAGCATCACCTGGCAAGATACATGATGACAGAGCTGGATCTTAAAGCCTCAAAGTCATAATAATCAAATTAACTTTGTCATAACAAACAATCAAATTAGCTTACATATATCTGTCTAGTTTATCTCCAGAAAACTGGGGAGTGTTTGAAAATCCCATGAGTAAAAACAGAGGAAGCTCTGCTGTGGGAGCTCCTAGACCTATAAACAAGCAAATCAACTCCCTGAAGAAATAGTAACCAAGATTTTCAAAGGGAATCTGTGTTGACTGAGAGATGTGATGTGGCAATATTATCACATCTTTTTGGCAAGCATTTTTACAAAGATGTAACACTGCCAAGACAGGTCCCTGTATTCACCATCAGAACTCTGACACATTCACATTTTCATGCTTTTTTTTTCCTAAGAAATATAGGTACAAAATAATTCCAAGGAAGACCCACGGCAATATATGATGGTTAAACCAAGAGGTAAAATAATCTTGGCTACTTATATTAAAAGAATTATTAAAACTGCATTTCATGATCATATTCAAAGCCATCTTCTTCCAAATTATAGATTCAATATATAACTCCAACTGTTAAAATAAAAGTTAAAAATTTCCCATATGTCAAAGAAAAGGAAATATTACTCCTGGGTGCTTGTCATTATATCTCAATATTGAAAAAAAAATTGCAATTGTTTCTAATTATCGAGAGTAATGATTCTAACCATTGCTTCTCAATACATTTGTTGTAGTCAGCTGTCTGCATTTCAATTTCTCTAAAAACAGGCCAAAAAGAATACTGTCAGATTCATTTGTTTATGTTCAAACAAGGCTTTTTATCTGTTCCGCAGGTCAGGTGATACTTTGTTAGTTTTACCTGCAGCATGTGTGATCCAATACTTCAAGTATACTACATCTTTGTTTCTTTTTAGTTTTTAATTGGGATTTTTAAGTGACAATGCGTTTTTATGCTGTGCTTGCTTTTTTAAAGGTTCTGATGTCATTCTAGCTACTCTTATGCTGTTTTGCTCAAAGCTAGCTGGCATTTATTTGGAAAGAATTGAGTCACTCTCAGCTACCTGGAAGACAAGTACACATCTGCCATCACTCTGACCAGACTTGTTTGTCTACTCTTTCACACTTCGAGTTCTGTCAGAAGTTCTAGATAAGTTTACAGTAAAAACACAACCGTGGTCACCAGGAGTGACAGGGTTTTAACCAGCACAAGAGAACATCAACAGTAAACTCGAGACTTCAGAAAAAGAAAAGGAGGTGAGGAGAGAGACTTGGCAGGTTAGCCAGAGAGTCAGATCCATACAGGAGGAAAATTCAGACTGGTAGCCCTCAAACTCTCCAAGGGAAGGACTGGTTTCTTCCCTTGGAAAGATAAAGACATTTACCTCAGCATTCCAGCTGCCTGTAGTCGTGAAGTTAAAATCTGAGGAATGATTTGGTTGTCAACACCAAAAATTACAGCCGAAAATGAAGCCAAAAATTGTGCTTACCAGAAATCCTGATGAGCCACCTTCGGAAGTGTGTTTCCATAATTTTGACATCTCCTTGACAATGATATTTATAGCATCTTGATCAAGACCATCTAGTCAGCATGCAAATGCATTCATTGTTCATCATCCTGAGATCACCTCCTGATCTCCAGGTCCTTCACAGTCCTGGCTATCCAGCAATGAGGAGATGTTTTGAAAGAAAGACAGCAGAGTATTTATCATTTTAATTTTGATTTGATAAGTGAATTTAATGATAAATAAGAACCATTTTCTCTAAGGTATAAAAAAATTACTAATAAAACCTACGCTGAAGTAAGGAAATATTTCCAACTTATCAATAATCTCACAAGTTTTCAAGCATCCTATGTAGCAGTATCCTCAGATATTTTACTCCACAGAGCATGTATCTGTAAGCAGCACCTGAATTCCTAAGCAGGGTTTTTTTCCTTCCCCAGGGCACTGAAGTTTTACTTCAGAACAGCAATAAGTCCTTTAATCTTAATAAACAAAATAATAATAAAAAAGAATGGTCTAAATGGTTGCCTGCTATTTACATTAACCTTTGGAAAGGTCTTCTGTGTTCTATATTACTCAATACAATTTTTACCCTTTATCTGAAAAATTCAGATTGATACTAAAAGCTGCATGTTTCCAAAACGGTACCGCTCCTCATAAATTATCCTTTTCCAACCACACAATTGTTTAAAGGGAACTGAAATTGCAGGAACCTTGCCATTTACACAAACCCCCAAAAAACATCAAAAGAAATGGAGATGCTATGGTTACCAATATGTATATATCATGCCATTGTAAATTACTCTTTGTCTCACCATCTACATTTAGATACAAAAGTTCCAAACAAAAATGCACTTGGCCATTAGTTGCTTTTAGACTCGTGGGTTTAAAATGTGTCTGAGAGCAGATATTCCAGGAGATGGATGTAAAATTCAATTCACTGTAGTCTACCATTTTGGAACCTGGGAATAAGATGCTTTTGAAAATTTTATCCATGCTTTTTTGTTGCCATACAGGCCATAATTTTGTGTCCGTACTTTTTTGATAGGTTCTTCTTCATACATTTCTTTCTCATCACATACATTCTTTGCCTTTTTTTTTATATTCTTCCTGTTTTGTGTGGTCAGATTCAGTTTTCAGTAGAAAAACTAGAAAATGCTCCTTTGAATAGACTAAAGACTAAAAAATGTGGCCTTAGTCACTCCATATATATATATATGTATATCTCTCTCTCTATATATATATCTATATATATACACACATGTAGTTATGCATAAGTCTGTAAAATTATGCCCCAGTATAAGCATATGAATGAATTATTTTTGCCTTATAATTGATTAGCCTAACTGCTTCTGAGAGAGTGGACTCCTGAGTTATCAAAACTTTGTAAAGCGTTTAATCTGTATTCTAGTGCTTTCCCTACATGTCTAGAAGCAATTTCAACTTTTCCCTCTTATATCAAGAAGGAAACTCGAGCCAGGAAGTGAAGAGTGTTCAGAGTAAAAGGCATTACATTCAACACCACTTTAAAAACATTACACATGCAGTGAAAATGAAGCTTGGAGAGAGAATGCAGGCTTTGAGCAATTATAGGTGAGAGGATTTTTTTTCAGATTGCACTTTATTTGTGATGTCTCATTAAACTGATAGTTTCTTAGAGAGGGGAGAGCAATTTGAATTAATATGGTATGCATTACATATTGCCATTTGGATACTGCAATTTTTTAATGAAATGGAATTAAAAACATAAGTTTATTTGTGGGCATAACTAAAAGTGTATTTCCAGGGAGATTACTATGTAGCAAATCCCTGTAAATTAATGAGGCATCAGTGTAGGTGTCTGCAGGAAAGAAAACACATGTTACCAGTAATAGGAAATATTTTGACCCACTAGTAATTAATTAAATATTTTCATAGACTTCCAAGTGTCTAATGTGAAATTTCAAGTATCCAAGTGAAATTTCAGTAATTAACTTGTTTGTTTGCTTTAAGAATGAAAGTAGCTTCTGTGACCAGCACAAAACTGAAGTATTTAGACACATCTTCCAAAACACAATAACTTAATTATTCCTTCTTGATTTCCTTGTCTGAATATACAAACGTCAGAAAAAATGTTATACATCATGTTAATGTCTTACCTAATGTATGTTTATGCCCTCATTTCTTTATTTTTTTATTCATTCTAAGCCTTTCCCTTCTGTAATAAACTTTTGTGCAATACAATAAATTCCTGAGAAAAAGAGGAAGGTTCATTGTTACTTTAACTATAATGTTAAATGATTTCATCGGGTGGCTGTCTCTCAGGATCCAAATTATACACTTTTTAATTAGAAAAAAAAACAATAGTAGTGTATATTATAGGCTAGAGGAAGAAGTTTATATTTTAACAGGATGGATTCACTCAATCTGTTGGAATTCTAGGATGAAATATGCTTTTTTTTACTTATTAAAGTACTTTTTTAAAGCAATTTTGACCTTCAAGAATAAAAGTTTAGAAAAAGGCCAAGAGGATCAAAAAATGGTGATGATGATGCTTCAAAAAACCTGTGTGTAAGTTGTCTTTTAGTCTCAAAGTTTCAAGGCTTAAGCTCAGATGGATGCACATTTATAAAGAAGATCGGCCATGTTATCCTTATATCCCTGCAGACTACTAACATGGAAATATTTTTAATGTCTCCAGAGAAGTCTACTACCTTTTTTAGGGGAAAAAGTTAATTGCTGTTTTTTCCTTTGTCAATCATGCTGGTTTTGCCAACTTTCCTTCTTACAAGAGAGATTCCTCAGTAGAACATTGCGAGTCGTTGCTGAGCGGGCTCTGCACAACAGGAATTCCCAGAAATTGTATGGGAGGTTTTGGAGAAGATCTTTCCCTTCTTACAAACATTATTCTCCCCATCCAGCCTGCAATACTACCTGCAATAGCTAAAAGTAGTTGTAGAGTGAGATTTTAAAAATAAGCTTCTCTCCGTTTACTTTTCTTGTATAGAGAAGAAACTCATTGTTACAAAAAATTATTCTTGTTTTTATGAGGTATCTTTTCTGTAAAAAGACAAATCAAGTAAATTTTCTAATTTGGAGCCTTGGGAACTGCAACACTTTCAAAAGAAGAAATCTGTGGAAACTGGTGGTGACAAACAGAGGGCTTAGGTAAACTAAGTATTTTTGCTGCTTGTCTCCTCTGTTCTCTTCCACTTTTACATCTCATTTTTCAGTGCTGTGGCTTCACTTTCTGCACTTCCCTCCCTACTCACTTTATTACTCCCTCTTCCCATGTATTCAAAACCAAGGCAGGTGCTATGTAACCCCCCAGGAGCACATTCCTCACTCTCCCTGTGTAGTCTAAAAGATGTTTCTATCGACGCCTTATTTTCTGCGCTAGACTTTCCCTGTGTCAACAGTCCCACTGGTTTTAATGCATCCACACACCCAAATGAAGTCACTGAGAAAGGTTTTGAAGAGTTTGCTGGATGAGAACCTGCAACCAGACCGAGTATTTTTTGTGAAAATTCTCAGCATGAGTTCCAGTCACTGCTTGAATATCAGGGGAGCCCTCTCCCCAAATAGGGTTTGTGGGGCTGAAGTGATGCACAGACCTGTCCCAGGCCCTCTCTCCTTGCTGAAAAATGGCAAGAATTGCTGGGCTTTGAGCAGCACTCAATCATATTGGAGTGAAGCAATAAAGGCTCAAACATTCTTGGGCAAAATTTCTGAAGACTAATTCAGGACATCGAACGCTCATGTATTACAATTATAAAAAGTATCAAAAATTACAGAAGTATCCTGTATTTCTCTTTCTGTGCACTTCTGACACATAGCATTACAGCAGAAAAGTGAAAAAGAAAGGGGTATGTTTTGCCCTTGAGAGCAATAATATGATTACAAGAAGACAGTTTCGGATCTATTGAATATTTCAAACCATACATTTTAATGTGTGTTTCATTAACTTTGGGGTGGGAATGAAAAGAAGGCTCCTTCATGTTTTTTTTTCATACTGTTCCACTTCATTATTAAGCAACGATGCCAAGCTGTTCACCAGGATTGCTGCTAGCAGGCTTGAACAGCTTCTGCCAAGTGTGATTAATGCAGATCAAACACAGTTTATTCAGTGGAAGAGATTGGCAGATAACATTTATCATCTCTTAAGAAAGTTGGGATTTCCAGACTGACGTCAGGCTGGTGATAAACTTAGGGGCTGAAGGATGTTTGACCAACTAGTTTGCATATCCTTCGGAAGAAAGTTGAATTTCACTTTGATTAGATTTGGAACCTGAAGAGAGCCTCATTTGCATGCAAAGCCTGCTCCACTGGTTAACTTTGTTGATAAAAGGACGAGGCGCATCGAGACTCTTATCAGTGACTGTACTCTTTTTCGTAAGTATAAAGACTCTGTGTCACTCACTAACAGAGCAGCCTGGTGCTGGCCAAATCTGCACCCTCAGGCTGTATGTAGAGTGGGGGAATAACGCAGCCTGGATTTAATTCCTGGGTGTGCTTTGTTACCTTGAACAGGCAGGTCCTTCCATTTTCTCACTCTTTCTGTCTGCTTAACAGTATAAACTTTTCAGAGACCCAAGTTCAGAGGAAGTCTGAAACACAAAACAGCAACTTGCTGTCTTAGGTGAGTATCTTTTTAAATAATGAGAACATTTTAATGAGAAAACCAAAAGTTGTTTAGCCTTTACCTTTCTCAAAAGCCATTATCCTTAGGTTGTGTTCCTGGCTGCTGAGCAACAGAAAAGCTGTGCTGAGAAACTCATTCAGTTTCTAAGATCTATTGCTTGGCCTTGAACCTCTAACACAGACCTCTGCACAGAGATCTTCTCAGAATAACAGTTTTCCACTTCCTCCACCTTCCTCAGCCAAACACAGCCCTAATAGCAGTCAGCATAATAAAAATTCTCCAGCACAAGAAAGCAAGTTCCTAACTGTATTCAGCTAATCTCTGAGACTCCCTGTGTTGTCTCACCTGTTTGGAGGCAGCAGAAAGCTCATTAGCACCAGATGAATCAGGTCCCCAGGCTCAGCCAGCTCATCCAGGGGAGCTTATTGCCCATATAAAACTGTCTTGGGCACAAAGACCTTTGCTTCCCTCCCATTTTGCCTTACACTGACATAACCTATTCTGCCCGAGCAAGAATTCCTCTGCAATGACAAAAGTCCCTTTTTGATATCACTGTGACCCACCTAAGCCCTCTGTTTGTCACCACCGATTTCCACAGACTTCTTTTGAAAGTGTTGCAGTTCCCAAGGCTCCAAATGAGAAAGTTTACTTGATTTGTCTTTTTGCAGAAAAGATACTTCATAAAAACAAGAATAATTGTTTATAACAATCAGTTTCTTCTCTATGCAAGAAAAGTAAACGGAGAGAAGCTTATTTTTAAAATCTCACTCTACAACTACTTTTAGCTATTACAGGTAGTATTTTTTGGCGTGGTGGTTTCCTCAGTATGGCTGAGGCCACGGCTCAGATTTTGCATTCCTTAACAAAAAGCTTTTAAAGGTGCCCTTTTATTTATTTGTTAATTTTCTGAAGCATTCTGAACACCTCAGTACTTTTTAGAAAAATCTGCTATTGCTAACTCATTTTTGTATTGATAACACAAGTTTGGAAATATTCTCTCTCAGACACCCTGTGCTAGACATAATTACTTCATCTGGATCCTCACCCTGAGCACTGTCTTTGGCAAAGATTCATGGCTTTATCTGAGACCAAACAGCAATTTTAAAAGAAAATAGCAACAAAACCCAACAGCCCAACATACATAATCTAACGCTGCAGCTTATGCCATGGCTCATCTGGCAGATGTTCTGAAGCGAGAGCCTCTGACTCTCAGAACTCTGGTTTCTGTTCTGTTTGCAAATGATCATTTCTGCTTTCAGTGGTGGTTCCATGCCAGATCCCTGAGGGCAGCGGCAATATGTTCCACTTAATTTCAACTTTCACTAGACCAATATATTTTTAAAGTAATAGTAATTCAGAGTTATGACCAGAGTAATAAGGCTGTTCCAAATCTATCCTTGGGGCTGTTTGTGGACGGCTTAGTCTTGTGCTTACTGCTGGAGAACACTGGCTCTGAGGCCTCCTTAACATCTTCCTCCATGCCAAACTGGAGCATTTTCCAGCCTTGTCCTTTGCCTGCCCTGCACAGCAGCAGCTTCGTGTTGCTGGCTCAGGCAGCACCAAAGTTACTCGAGCTGCTGTGCAAAGTTCATCATTCTGTTTCGCTTCTTCGGATATTCTCCAGAGGCAGGAGGCGCGGCGCTGGGTCTGCCTCAGGAGCTCGGAACACAGCAACGCCAGCCCCCGCCTCCAGCAATAAACATCTACTTCTGCCTCACTTTGCGAGGCCCTTTCACAGCTTCCAAATTAAATTTGCTTCTCCTTAGCTCTCTGCAATGCCACTCTGAGAATTGCTGCATCTCCTCTCTCCTCTGGCAAGCGCCCAAAGCTCCACTTGTCCCCCTGTCAGCTGCAGTAAAGCAGCTCAAGGATCTTCTGTTTACTACTCAAGATACAACTGGAACCAATCCGGTTCAAGGCTCTCCAGCAGCACAGGCAAAGTCACTTTTGTCACCTGAAGAGTGACAAAAGCCACATGAAGCAGCTCCCGTTCTTGGTAAGGACAGCTCGTAAGGCTTGGGCAGGAGGTGGTGTTTTTATCCCTGCTATCTCCAGGGGTTAGGGCACGACTGATCCATAGTCACCATCCCCACCCTGCCCACCACACCACTGCCAGGGCTGCTGGAGTAACACCCTCCTCAAAGGAGGCAGCTGAGACCATGGGCAAGAATTTGCCCCTTCTCTGCTCTCACTCACCCCAGGAAACAGCCTGGTTCATGTGAAAACAGCCACGCTGAAGAACGAGCCCCTCACTTCCATCACTAAACCTGCCCTCAGCTGGGAATGGCTGCAGCCCCTCCTAACGATAAACCTGAAATGAAACGCAATTTGAACATTCATAATCTCCTATATCAGGTTCTCATACCATTAATGCCACCAGTGCTGTGACCTTTTAGCAAGATATCAGGCACTAGCAGCAGGCTCAGAATTGCAAACTTTAATTAAAAACTGTATTTTAAAATAAAACTCGGTTTAGATGCACTGATAAGTGATTTTCACTATGTGAAATTTCAGAGTGCTTTACTGAGAAAAAAAAAATCATTGCAAGCTTCCTATTAATTTCTGGCTAGCTGGGTTTCAAGGACAATTTTATTAAAAATGAGCAGAGCCTTCTGTAATAAAACCTTTGCAGTTGTTATGACCACCTGTGCTACCTCCCACCTCGATCCACCACATGACATAGCACAGCTAATTTTCCCACCTCCTAGCCAGGAAATTGAGCTGTTACAATTTCAGATGATGGGCCTCACATACACATATTTTAGACTTCATTATTTTTCTGTATGACACATCTGAAGCTGGCAGAGGTTGCCTAAACAGCTTTAAGATCTCTTCCTCTATGCGGCATGGTATAAAAGTTCAGATAAAATCATTAAAGTTTCTGAATTGGTGCGAAACAAGAAACAAGAGGAAAATAAAACTGGGTTCCTCATTGAAGTGCAGAGCACTGACTGCACAGGAAAGGTCTCAAAGGAGATGATCTTAATGGATTACTGTTAATAAACATTACAGTTTATTAAACAGTTTATAAAACAAACAACAGGATGGCACTTATCTGAACTGAAACAAACAGGGAAATGATGGCTCTTGAGGCTTACTCACCACAGATATATTGCTTCCTGCTCTCTCCTCAACCCTAGGTCTAAGTTTTATGAAAACACTAATTGTTCCCCACTGTCACTCTTAACCACCGATGACTCAGTGAAAAAGAAAAGCAAATAAACAAAACAAAAAAGCACACACTAGCCTGATTGGGTCTCCACAGACCAGTCCTTTTCGGCTGTGCCTATCTCCTTTTAATTTCAGGGGGCAAAAACCTCCTAGTCTTAGCCACGAAGGAAGGGCAGGAGAATTCGTTTTGGGGAAAGAGAGTTGGCAAGCTAAAAAATGGAAGGTAGGGGAGGAGATTATAATTAATGCATGTGGGTAGTTTACATGCTGTCTCCTCTCCATGGTGAGAATGTAGCAAGCTGTCTAATTGGAGCCTGGTTTTTGGCTCCACTTAAATTCCTCAGAAAACATTGCACTCCACAGGCTGCATAGTTAGATTTTGTAGGTTTTGGCCACAGCAGAAGCCTAATAAAAAATACTGGGATGAAGAGGGCAAGCTATTTCAGGCATAATGTTTTGGAGCAACGCAAAGAGGTCACAACTGGTGAGAATCTGCATGAAATTGCATTAGGCACAGATGAAGTGTCCGATCATCTTTCTGCCCGAATTCATAAATATATTAGCACACACAACAATCACAGTCACATCTTGTTTTTATATCCAGCAACCATCCTCTTCACTGGTCTCTGACAATTCTGATAAATTGCTACTGCCCTTCAAAAGAGCTTTTGATTTCCATTTCAAATCCTGCCCTGGGTATTGCCAGTATATATGTGTTTAAAGCAGTGCAGTGACACTCTGGAAAGAGAGTGGATGAAGATCTTTTTTGCATTTGCTCAGAGCCTTTGCAAGACCTACAAGTGGAATCTTTACTACCTAAACATTTTCAGTTCAATAGGTTATTAAGCTTTTTTTTTTTTTTGAAAAAAAGATCCTTAAAAATTTAATTCCTGTTATGCAAAAGTTAATGTTAAACAGCAACAATGCCTGCTAATTTAGCCGAATAAAGTGGATACATATCCAGTAAATTATGCAGCAAATGGCAAGCTATGTGAGTCAGATCTTAAAGGTGCAAGTCTGGAAGCCCCAAAAGTTTCATAGCTGACATTTGGGAGAGTGAATTTATTGAGTGAGGACAACACAGACACCTGGCAGGGAAATGGAAACACTAGCCTTGAGTGGGCCATCAGCCCCAGCCTCATGACTCTGTGCCTAGGGGCTCCTGCAGCCAGTGAATAAGAAGAATTTAAGTAAAATATAGACTTAATGAAAACTTCATATTTTAGTAAAATGCAGTTAGATATACATTTCAACGTCAAATGGATGCTTTAGTGAAGTGATGTGAGTTACCGCTTTTGAGTGAAGTTAGAAAGTGCAATTACTAGTGAGGTTTAAGAAAAGATAATTTAAAATAAAATGGTGCACACAGAAGGGCAAAGCTACAGCTTCTAACACTTATCTGGAAGCCTGTGTGCTCAAAAACTGTTTACTGAAGTCACAACACTTATTAACTGCATCCCATTCCTCCTAAAAGACAAAATTCAACTATAAATTATTTGGAAAGGCCAGACTCCCTACATTAATTTAGTGAGGCTTTCATCCTTCTGCACAGTAGTGTATTTTTAATACTGCTCAGAAGATATCAAGTACCTTCTTTCCAACCTATTCGCCAGCTCTAAATGGGATTTGACATTACGAGGTCAGCTTTGCTTTGCCTCTTAGATGACTTACAAATTTGCAGAGACATAGGTTCACTGTTCTCATATGGATCAATGTTCAACAGACCACTGGTTTTGATGGCAAATATTTAACTTTCAGCCATTAAGTAGAAGAGGAAATTCAGGTTGTAACAAATTACCTGGCATCTAAACAATGTTAAAGTTGTCCATTAGGGGTGCCTGTAGACAGTGCAACAGCACATTAGTTTTAAATTGCAAAGTTCAGTGAATGGAGTGATAGAGTTCAGACCTGAAACGTTTTACCGAGCTAGTGAAAGGCCTGAACAGTGAAATGTATTTAAAGTGAACAAGAGTAGAATGGAAATACTTTTTGATGGTCAGAAGAAGATTGCAATCCCCCCTGTCCTCCCCACCCTCACAAAAGTAAACAAAAATACTGAAAAACACTGTAAAACATAATGGTAGTTATAGCTGATTTTTCTATAAAATTGCCATATGAAACTGATTTCATCGTGTTTTAAACTGTGCGGATGTCCTGAACAAAATACATTCTTTACCATTCTGTTACACTATGTTTTTCCTACCTGCTACAGCTCTTTTCTCCTATATAGTCATGTCACCCATATGTCTGTTCACATCAGCTTCCCAGTTAGGAGTGTTTTCCACCTTGAACAGGACTGGAAGCCTAAATAAGGCAGAGGAATAAAAAGAAGGAACATATAAAAAAAGAAAAACAGATAGTGGTACGGTTTGGGAAAGTGGTATAGAAATGAGATATTTTAATACTTTGTAGTTTGAAAATGCTTCATTGGAAACTATTTTGGACTAATGTGGCAAGCTCTATTTACCAGCTGCTTTTTACTACATCGTGGATGAAGAAGCACAAAACTTATATTGCTCATGAAAGGTTGGTGTGAAAACGGTTAAAGATGCTGGTGAGAACAAGCTTCCATTCCAGATGGGATGAATGTGTTAGTGAAATATCTGGAAATGCAGCCACTGGCATATGCAGAGAACTCTCAAACCTCTCAGTCAGACCATTTATGGGTTTTTGGTTGGTTCTTGGCGTTTGCCTCCTCAGCCTGACTCCCTGCTTTGAATTTCTCTATCCTATACTTTCTTGTATTTTCCTCAACAGAAATCTTTTGTGTTCATCTCCACTTTTAACTTGAACTGCAGTTCCCTGAATAATCACATTCTTCTGCTGTACCAAAGATCCTAAAAGGAAGCAGACCTGAGAGAAGAAGAATCTGAGGGGTTTTAAAACATAAATGACAATGTGAAAATGGAACTCATATAGCCTGCAGAGAGAGTGAGAGTAAATGACGCTTTTCTGTTTTATAATGTATATGTTGAAAGTGTGTGCCTTGAAAAAAGGATGGCTAAACATAGGAAGGCTGTCCTTGGAGGAAACCTGAGAGAGACAAAGGAGAAGAGAGATGGGTGGAGAAAGCCACAAATGTAAGGAAAAAGAAATGAAGGAATGAACCTCGAGGAACTAGAAAGAGAGGGGCTGCAGGAAGGGGAATCAGACTAAAGAAATCTATGGAATTGTTTATTTAATACAGCTTGTTTGGTCAGCCCATCTAAGCTCCCTTCAAATGATTCCACTTCGCTCTCAGTGACAGCTGCAAATTCACCAATTTACCTAGGCATTATTTGGCATAATATGGCTGATTACAGAGTTAATTTTTAATAACTACCAGAGATGTTGGTTGTGAATGTACGAGACAACCTCTATGCATTTTCAGTACTCAAGAAAATGGCGTAATTTAAAAGATATTTCATTCACTCATGAGTGGATGGATAAACAAATATCAGGCAGAAAATTCTGTCAGCTCGGAAGACCAAGGGAACTCCCCCTACATGACCACTGTTACTTGCTGAGACTGTTACTTCTCAAGAGTGCAGGAACATATTATTTTGAACTCAGTGAAGAAATTTACTCAGCTTCACAAGACTAAAAGCAAAAGGAAATGAGTACCACTAATGCAATCTCTCAATTTGTAGACCTCATGATCAATTTCTGCAATTGTCGTGGCAATCAATGTATTAATACTGAAGACATCTCATCACTTTAGATATCCGATATACATGTTTATCTTTTTGGAAATCAATTGAAAGCAACTGCATAAGAAAAAGAAAATTCTTAGAAAAAGAAAAGCCGAATGAGCAAACTCCAAAACTGTGATGAAAACCCAAAATATTAAAATTGAGCACTGTATAACACCTTTCAAAGTGAGTCAAAATAAATCCAAAAATGTCGAAAAAGTACGGCTATTCGTCACTGTGCTTGCCTGATGTATTATCTTGGAGCATGAAACATTTCAAAAAGGATGGCAATAAAAAAATATACCTACAGGAAGAGTTCTGGCTCCTCACTGTTGTTTGTGTGGGAATTATTGTGACAGACGGTTCTGCTCTTTGCTTGTAACTACTGAGGCAGTCAGTGGTGTTGAATTAGTGCTCCTATTTTTGCGAAAACAAAAATATTGTTTAACTTTTTTTTCACGACTGAGGACACAACTTAAAATTTAGTGGTTTTTAGTGCTCACCTCCAACTGAAAGAAGTAGAAGCAAAGGAAAATATACATCCTGAAATTACAAAACTCCATTGCTATATATGAAGTCATTATTATATTTACCTCATTTTTGACATTAAAAGAAGATTAAGACATCCTTATTAAGATTATTCTGTGCAATTAAAACAAACCCCATCTAACCTGAATGAGGCACTTAAAAGACTTTAGAATTATTAGTACAATAATGCCAAGAGTAAAACGTAATCATGCCATGGACAAAATCAATGATTTGTTTTTTTTTTCTATATATCAAGTATTTTGCATAAAGGTGTAAATTTTTTTCCTCTCTTGAAGCGTGACTCCAGAGAGTCTTCATAGGAATTTATGCTACTATAAGCATAAAACAACAATATGCCATCTTAATGGAAAACTGCCTGTATCTTTTTCTACTTGCTTCTATATCAATATCTCTCTATTCGTCTTGTGGCAATGAAAACCAAGGTCAGTTTAGCACTATGATAAAAAACCCCCCAAGCCTGTATAAATTTGTATTAAATTTTATCTTGTAATTCTACTTTACTCTGTATGACTTTTTGTTTATTCCTCAACGAACTTAGTTTTTTCTACAGCTGTTTTTTAACAGGCAGCACGAAAACCACACAGTGTTTGAGGTGAATAGCCGGCCTTGACTGAGGGCATTAAACACTTTTTTCGGTGTTACCAGAAATGTTTTTCTTTCCATACTGCCTAAGCTTTCTTACGATCGAGCTGTTCAGAAGAGCACTGAGGTCTTTTGCTTCAGTGGCTACAGGGGAACAAGAAAGCTTCAAATATTCTTGACCGTATTAAGATGTTCAGCAGAGAGCAGATCAACTTGGCAAGACCTGCAGGACAACTATTTCACATTTGTCAAGGTCAGGTCTTCAGTACACTAATTTTCAGTGTCTTTCTGTTTTTCTTTAAGTTTTACTTCTGCTTTCACATGCTAGATAACGACACCATTTTCTCAAGAAATATTCCAGCAAAGAATAGGAAAGCACCCAGTCTCACTACTGTTAGGATTCTTTTCTCCATCTCCCCCTGCTCTGCAAGTGGAATTAGCATCAGTTCTGTGCAGAAGGTGGGAGCAATGAAGTTCTGGACTATGTTTTCACAGGTGATATCAGTGATGAAGGAGAATCATGGTAACAGATGTGTCAGAGTGATATTTTTCCTGCACTGTTTTCCAGCGTACCTCACAAAGGTTGCATAAATTAGAGTTGTTTGACAGTTTGTTGTGTTGGGACTGAGTAGTTGACAGCCTGGGTACTGAATCAGCTTCTTCTAAGTTCAGTCCGCTGGAAAATGCTGCCCTAGCAGCTGAGAAATCACTGTTGATATAGGATTTTAAAAAATTACCACCACAACAACAACAAACCAAACAGTTCTAGTGTACATCAAAAATGAGGGGAAAAAAAGACATCGGTAGTCAAAATCAATCAACACCCAACAGATGGGTTAAAGAAATAACATATTTTCAATAATACCTCAAGAAAATCTTATTTTTGCAAAAGCAGGGACGTCTTACCTGGATACCCATCCCATTTCAAAGGTGTCACCAGCTAGGCTCAAAAGAAATAAGTGTTAAACTCGCCTCTAGTGACCTTGGAATTTGCATTTTAAAAAGAAAAGTTGTCTCATATAAGAAACCCATTTTCTTCCTTCTCTTAAACTTTACTTCCCTGGTGGAAGCATTACAACAAAACCCACTGTGACAAAATTTTCCACAGATATTTCAGCAACATATCAAACACCAGGATATTTTGGTGAAAAGTGGCAAGCCATCAGTCTGCAAAAGCCAAGGCACGAGCGACTTACTGAATAACATTAGCAAAACCCAAATCTCTCCATGACCCCAGGAAAAATGCCTGTATTTATTTGTGAGATTTCTTATTTAAGCCAGTTGTTAATAGATTTCATGCGAGTTGGAGCAGGTTTTGTGCAGTGCTAACTTTTGCACATAACATGAGGCCATATGTCAACTGCTATGACAGCCCAGTGGGAAATACAACTTTTAAGAAACCTTCTCTACAACACATGCATTTCCCACAGATTTAGGGTCAGCCGACTAAAATAAAGCACTGGGGAATGTAATTTACTGCAGAGGTCTTTAGAGGTCAAAACTGACAACATCATTAATTGTATTACCAAAGAACCCAAGTGCATAAGTAACATAAACACCACCAAGCACTAAGGAAGGAGGAAGAACGTGTACTGCCAATATCTATTCATCCTGCAGCATCTTGACAGGACAGGTGATGCTTCCAGAAAAGCCTGCCAGGCTGTCACCTGTGTTTATAACACTCTTGGATTCCTCACATATGCACTTTAGCATGGTGCATTATAGTTTTGCTGTTCGGCTTTAGAGAAATTCATCTAGCACACAGTGGTGCTGTCTCATCTGAGCTGAAGCCATATGGTGTTTCCTTACAGACAATACGTTGTACTGTCAGGAAGATAACCGTATGTAGAGTGGCGATGCACATCCATTCCGTGAAGTCTCTTAAAACTTACTTGGATATCAATTTAAACCCACCGGGTTAAAACATCTGTGAGAAATTACAATTGTAATCGATTGTCTTGGCTAACGTGCTGCTGTCATGAAATCCTATTGCTCCTTTCCAGTGGAGTAATGCTTCCCAAAGAGAAGCAGAAGGTTGTAATGAATGACGTGACAAAACTATCAATGTTTAAAAACCAAAGCTGGCAAATAATGGTTTTCAGATTCCTCAAGTAGAAATGCACTAAGTTAAACCTGGGTAATGCCAATATACTGGGAGAATACGTACAAAAGGAACATTTGACACAGATATCTAACATTTAAACAGCATGCATTTTTGTCCTTCTGAAAAATGTCTGTTCTCAGAGATACAGAATAGTTTTATTTGTAACCAATGTTAATCCAATCAAAAATGTCAGGAAAAAGTATAGTCCGCCTCTCATTCTTTAAACCCGGACCTATACCTCAGTGTGAAGTCAACTGCAGTTTTAAATTCAGCTCATAGAATAATGCATCTCCAAGCCTGAAATTTTTTCAGCTTCTGAATAAGTGTTTGAATAAATAACTCCTTAAACTGATTAGGTGGCTTGTCTAAGAAACACAAATGCAGGCATTTTTATGTCAACTACTGTGTACTGATATATTCACTGGCCTTGAGATACAACAGTGTAAAAATAATTTCTAAAAAACATTTAGATGAAACGTCCTGTTTTGACCTGTAATAAAATAAATATTTTTCCATAATGTCTCACAGGTTTGTGAGAAAACTAGCCTAGGTATGATATCTTTCCTTTTCTCTGAAGGAGATGCCTAAGGAATGTGAAATGATACTGGAAAATGGTCTCAGTAACCCCTTAGGTTGTCAAACCTTTGGCTGCACAAGAATAACAGCTCTTTATAAAGCATCTGTCTTAAGAACACTCCTCAAGCCCAAAGGCTCAGGACACAAACTTTTTAAAGGAAAAGCGATAAAAGCTCATTAACGTTGATAAAGCTGCATTTTGGTCCAGAAGCACATCACAGAACTCATTAGCAAGTAGAATTATAAAGATAACGGATGAGGACTCCTACAGCTTGGTCATACGTAAACCTGAAGTATTTAAGTTCATTTTGCTTTATTATGGGTTTTATGGTAGTTTGCAGTCGTGGTCTGCAGTTTTCTTCTCAATGTTGTTTCTCTGCAAAGAAACTAAAGAGAGGCACAAAGCAGCAGAGGATTTATTTTAGCTCTCTAAGTTTAAAGCAGGAGTGACCACTCTATGTCTCACACGCCACAAGGGATGCCATATGTGCTCAGCTGTGACAGAGCTCATGTCTCAAAGAGAGAAAGAATTACAAACCAGTGTGGCACTCCCAGAAAACAAACTGTAAAGCAACAGAATTCAAGTAGAAAAATGAAACTAAAAATTACCAATTTGCAGTCAGGAAGACACCCATCGATGAAAAGTTCTGCATGTAGTCACAGCAGCAGAAATCCTTAACAGCTGCCTGCAGGCTGGCGCTGTGAGTGCAAGATTCACATCATCTGTGACTGATGATGCTGCAGAAAATTATAAAAGGCAAAAAGCCTTTGGAGAATGTAGCCAGGGTCTCACCTTCCTAACTGTATGAAATAAGTCCAAAAGTTAATTCAAATTTTGTTATAAGTGGCTATATTGTAATCATGAACAGAAAGACCAAAACTTTACCAAATTTTTAAAAAAAAGGGATTATGTCTCAGCAAGGAGTAAAAGTAATACAGTATGTGAA
Source organism: Melanocharis versteri (assembly GCA_013397845.1). Classification (NCBI taxonomy): domain Eukaryota; kingdom Metazoa; phylum Chordata; class Aves; order Passeriformes; family Melanocharitidae; genus Melanocharis; species Melanocharis versteri. The sequence goes on along the minus strand of VZTG01004991.1, from coordinate 265,575 downwards.
AGCCATGTCTTATTTACAGTGTTTTTCAGCCTGTTTGGTTTGTAAGAATACACCCACGGAGAGGTTTAATACAGGGAAGCATTTCATAGAACCCACAAAGAAATTACGCCACAGCATCTTGGCAAATGTATTATGTGATCATCCCTCATGCCAGAAAGAACAACTACACCATGAAACATTAATTTGAGGTTCATTCATTCTGTACACATGGACACACACACACAGACATCTCTCTCTCTCTGAACTTTTACACACACACATTTATGTGGATGTAGATATATAATGCATAGGATACATACACACAAAGACATACCTGTATGAATTATGTATAAGAAAATAAAATGCAATATATGATGAAGGTGACATGAATGATGTACATTGCAGTGACCAAGAAAAGCAGGTAATAACTGAAGGGTCTGTACTTTCACATAATATAATGATAAATAGCATTTCACGAGGTGCCCAATGATATACCAACACAAATTACTTTTCAAGCAACTGTATATAAATAATTTTCCCTTCTGAGTTATGAGATTTGTAAATCTCTTGTTACCATACAGCGGAGTGGTTTTGATTGCTGTATACATGGAAACTTTACTCCAGTTGAAGAACTGTCTTTGCTCGCTTTCTTCTACCAGCATTCTCCAGAGTTTGTTCAGAGAGTGTGTAAGAGACGGTCCGAAGATCCCTCATCTGTCTCACGATCATCAACGAGGACAGAGACTGAAAGACCCTAAAAACTCCTAAGGGGACAAGGGCACAGGAATCCTGGCCAGGCCAGAGGTGGGATGTCTGCCAAGTGTCTGCAGGTGTGCAAGCTGAACAGGTTGTTCTGGTGCTGTTCCTTGCTGCCAGGGTGGGAAGGGCTGCACTGGAGCGAGAAGGAATGTTCCGTGCCCAAACCCTGCAGTGTTACCCCAAAATAATGGGTATTGTTCCCTTACCTCTTTGGCTAGTCNGTTCATTCATTCTGTACACATGGACACACACACACAGACATCTCTCTCTCTCTGAACTTTTACACACACACATTTATGTGGATGTAGATATATAATGCATAGGATACATACACACAAAGACATACCTGTATGAATTATGTATAAGAAAATAAAATGCAATATATGATGAAGGTGACATGAATGATGTACATTGCAGTGACCAAGAAAAGCAGGTAATAACTGAAGGGTCTGTACTTTCACATAATATAATGATAAATAGCATTTCACGAGGTGCCCAATGATATACCAACACAAATTACTTTTCAAGCAACTGTATATAAATAATTTTCCCTTCCGAGTTATGAGATTTGTAAATCTATTGTTACCATACAGCTGAGTGGTTTTGCTTGCTGTATGCATGGAAACTTTACTCCAATTGAAGAACTGGCTTCGCTCGCTTTCTTCTACCAGCATTCCCCAGAGTTTGTTCAGAGAGTGGAAAAAATATCCTAAAAGTCTCACAGCTGTTGGAAATGGCAGGCTTAATTAGGCAGTGTATGTTCAAATGGGGCACATACCTTCACTGGTGAGGGGAACTGTTGTGCTGTCATGCTAGAACATGCAAGAAGGAATATTGGAGCTGCCAATGCAAGTTTTTCAGATATTATTTATCTAAAAGCCCCATATGAGTCAAGGACTTAACACCATTTGTCCATGATAAAAATTCAGCTCTTCACTGCATCAACCAGGTTAGTGCTCCTTAAATCACCAAAGCTCTCATAATTTGTTCAGTGAAGAAGTATGAGGTAATATTTTATTGAAGTGCTCATTGGCTGCAACAAAGTAAAGTCTTTCAGAGGTTTGGAATGTATCAGGTTGAAGTGTTTGTGTGAGATGTGTGAAGACTTGTTCATTAACACTGCAATTAATTCAAAGGCAAGGACTGGCTAAGCTTTTCTTAGAAACTCATCTCAGCAGATTTACACAGTTATTGCAGCTTGAGTGTCACCACAAACACAAAAATCCTGTACTTCATTGATTTCTCTGTATTGTAAAATCTTAAGTGAAGAGGCCCTGAATAGTTCTTACTTTCTCTTCTATCTAATTTGTCTTCCATAGCATTATCATGTCTTTGGAAGTTTCGTTGCTTTTCTTTCCTTCACAGCACTGCATTTTTGGAGCAAATTATATTCATACCTTCATCTTTTTTTGACAGTATTAAAGAAAAGAAAAACCTCAAATCAGTACATTTTTCCTTCTCTAAAGGGAGGCATGGCTGGACATTGTAAAACATGAAAAGAGGGAAGATAATGGGAGCATTTTGGAAGGAATTCCAGAACTGTGTCATGGGTTACCTCTCATACATAGAAGTTAGGCTGTAGATTCTGACTTGAAACCGGACTGCTGGAAGGTGAAATTGTCCAAACTGCCCTCCAGGCTTGCAGCGATTTTGACTATATTTTACAGAATGTCTTACATTAGCATTTTGGTTCAGGCCAGCAATTAAATTCTGGCTGCTGCTCTTCACCGTGCCTTGGTCTGCATACCAAAGCAGACTCAGCGTGCACAAACTGATTCCTTATGGATCAAACTGAACCAAAGCATTGTGAGCTCTCCTTGGTGCTCAGTCCATGGGATCAGTCTGGAGCCAGACCAAAAGGAAACACAAGAATGCTGAGTTGTGTCTGCTGGATCTTCAGCTACATCTGCTTTTTCACTCTGAGCTTCTCCATCGTGTAGCTTATCCTGATAAGATACACACAATTTTGGAGAGGCCTGTAATTTTCTGCTAAGCCTAAATGCATCTGTAGAGAAATAGGACCAGCTCCCAGTTGTACCTTGAATGCAATCCAGGCTATAACTACAAATCAGTGGGACAGCACTGGCTAGAATGGTTCAGGATCATCAAGGAAAAAGACGGACTTAATTCCGAAATATTGTTTAATTCTGAAATAATCGGTGGACTAAATAAGGACATCGCAACGGAATAAATGGAGATAAAGTGGACTATGCCATCTGTGAAGCTGGCTCACAGACTCGCATTGCTAGTCGATGTTGGAAATAAAATTGCAATGCACTAATTACCTGCTTCTTAGGATCCCCATAAATACACTGAATTTAGCTACAATATGTTTAAGCACTTAGTCCACAGACACTATTAAGATAAACTATTTTAAGTCAGCTCTGGCCCATTATGTGTGTAAAATAATTGTCAGCCCTGAAAAACACACTACATTTAAAATTTATGCCAAGTGCATGTGTCTTAACCATGTACAAAAATCCTTAACTGACCTTTTTCAGATTATTACTATTTTCCATAATCTTTTCAGAAGATCTAATAAGACTATTTAATCATTAAAGTCAGTGACCATGATTTTTTTTTCCCTGTGTACACTTATTTTGCAAACTTGGCAATTTTAACTTAAATTTTAATAATTTAAATTATAAAGCATGGTAGATTAGTTTTTTGTCAAAAAGTTCCAAGACTGACTAACTGTCGAGTTAAAAACAAATCCTGTCACTTATTTTATTGTCAATAAACAGAGAGTACAGACAAAATTATACTATCCCTCCCATTACAACGTTTGCACTGCCTCGAAAAAATAATTAGTGTTGATATAGAATTCAAGGAATTTGAGGCTGTTGAAGTAACAGTGACTGTTTGCATTGAAAAGTGAAGAGCTTTGTGGCTAACCTGTACAACAGAAGGGTCTCACATTATCTTGTGGATCCAGCCAGCTCTTTCCTCCCTCCTTTATGTATTTCAAGCCAGAATGCTCACAGCCTTCTCCATATTTGTTCTCCAGATTTTTATAGTGCCTGTGATGTTTCAAATGCATAGTTTCCATTCCATGGGGCCAAGGTTGCTCTGCCAGACTGAAGGGCCAGGGTAAACACATTTCCAATTTCAAAGCTGTTTGTTTTGGTAATTCGAGATAGAGAGGTTCTGAAATTGGTGTACACTCATTTTTGTGTTTACCAGAAGGCTGTTTCAGATCAGAATTGCTCCCACAGCTCTCAACTTGCCAGAGCCCACATGTGTAGCATAATGTCTAACAAAGAACCAGAATGAGGGCCTCTAAATATTTACTAAAAATAAAAAATAAATAACTGAAAAAAATAGCACTGCAAATCCACCGACTTCATCCCACTTAAGAAATAGCTCTTACTACATAACCATTTAATAGGAGTGAGGGGGAAAGTGTTGTCTCAAAGGTAATTTCAGCAAGAAAATTGAGAGGAAAAGGAGCTTTTGAGCTATGTAGAATGGGGATGGCTTTGTCTATCTTCTACTTGAGGAGAGCCCTCAAACTGAAGGACGTTTGAGAGACACAGCGCTTTCACGTCGCTGCGGTAAACTAAACTGCAATCAAGAAGGTACCTTGGGTTAGATATTTTGGTTACAAATTTGCAGCGCCTTGTCACGAGTTCTCTGAGGTTATTAACATCATTATTAACTTATCTGTGTGAGAGTGGTGCCTTGAAGACTCCGATGAGACCGAATCTGCTGTAGGCATTTTACGAGTGCTCTTGTACTCGCTGTCAAATAAATACCAATTAAATAAAATTAATGATAAAAAAAGGAAGGAAAATGACAAAGAATTGGAGAAGTAGTTGCTCTGAGTCCAAGAGCAAATCTGTTCTGCAGAGCAGACTTGGGCAGGCTGCACTCCTGAGCCCCCCACGCGCTGTCAGGGCACAACCTGTACCCATGGCAAGAAGTGGTACGCTTTGGGCAGCTGGTCAAGGCTTCCCTCTCACCAAGCTCTAGGATACCAGCAAGGTCTGCAGCTTGAAATGGGCTTCCATCCAAAAAAACTTGGATTTGAGTATCTTCTAGGTCAACTATCTATTTCTGAGAGAAAAGCCAGAATGAATAAACCCAGATCCCTCTCAGCCCAATGAGTAAATGTCCAGAGCACATTTTTTTTTCCCCCAATAAATATATAATCCACAGAAATTATTATCATAGCTCAATAACTTTACCATTATAAAGGAGTGAATTAACTCCCCTTCCAACATTTTTGTATTATCATAAGTTCGTGCAAGCAGCTGTATTTTAGAGCTAGCAATATGAAATCTTCAGTGGGACCACTATCTTTATAAAATTTATATACAATAGAAGGAAGTTTCATTCTCCAGGTAATTCATGTGTGACTTACAGTTTTTACCATCTCTTGGTAATTTTTTTCCCTCATCAGGAAAAGTTTCACAGGGTATATCGCATATCATATTTTAAATAACAAATTTTAATGCATTATATCCAATACCGTACTCATTATTCTAAGTAAGACTAGGGAATCTAAAACAATAGAAAGTCTTATTTACATCTGACTTTAACACAACTCTTTTTAAACGTGAAAAGCCCCATCTGGTATGTGAGGGCACATATAGGATTACTCATATTTGCATGATGTACACAACTGCATCCAACAACTGTGTAAAAATATCCAGCTTTTCTGAGGGTACCCAGTTCAGCCAATACATACATTTGCCATCAGCTGTGACCAACACATAGTGCAAAATTTAAAGATGTTGCATTCCAGAATCCTAACACACTGTCTGAAATATTTTATCTAGTTTATCTAGTTATTTTATCTAGTTTTATTATCTAATTTAGATAATAATCCAGCTAGTTTTGTTTGCAATTCTTATCTCCATTACTGGAATAACTGAGCTCCTCATTGTCTTTTAGTGTGGACATCCATTAAGAAAAGTAATTTTTGCTTGCTGTTCATGGCTGTGAAGCTCAGAGCAGAGCTGCACAAGATGTTTGGTGAGCTGCCCTGAAAGTCCTCTTCCACCAAAAGAGGAAAGGTGGAACACTACTTCCAAAAGCATCTGACAGGCATCAAAGTTGGTTATGAAGGAGGAAAGAGTGAGCTCTCTTCCTTTTGGATGAAAGGCACAAGATCAACCCAACCACATGTAAGACCACAAATTCCAAACTTAGGCTGAATTTCCCAACCTTTAGATTCTTTGCTGTGTACTGCGATCCCTTGCTTGGGGTGAGGAGTACACGCAGAATGTTGGAAGAGATTGGTGTAAATATATGGGTTCTCACCAACCTCAGCTTTCTGAAGGAGTCACCTAAGCCTCCCAAGGCACAGAGTCATGCTTTTCCAGGACGTGCAGGTGCATTATAATGAGCTTCAGAGAGATGCCTCCCTGGCATTAAGACTCTTTCTCTCATCTTGGAATTGCAGGTGTCCAGATCTGCTGTTTGCCACAAGGTTGAGGCTGTGGTAATGCCTGCCCTGTATTTAACAACTGCGTTTCTCTGCCAAACTCCACCACATTGGCTGTCAGAGTCTTACACATACTTAACTCCTTGCATATGCAAAGTGAGGCTTTTGGCACGCCCAGAATAATTTTCCCTTTGAGTCAAACTACTCGAGTTTTTTTTCAGATAAATTATTTTTCCACCCAACAGAACCTGAGGATTTTGAACATCTGAGCGATAAGTCTGGATGCCCCAAAGTGCCAGACAAATGCCACTGTAGATTCGGGATCGACTCAGAGCAAATGTGCTCTGAGTTCAGCATGTCTTAGACACGCTGGATACCACACAGATTAAATCTGACACATTCTGGGATTGCTGGGCTCAGCAGAAGCACAGCCTGGTGGGTCTGCAGACATTTTCAAGTTTATAAACAGAAACAGGGGGAATGCCATTCAAGATTGTTTGAACCTATATTCTCTGGCTTCAAGGAAGGTGTTCTAGCAGTGAGTGACAGGTATTCGGGAGTGATCAGAGGCGCTCACTTTCAGTGCTAGAAATAATCCAGTTTGTATTGAATAAATAACTAGTAACTGGGTCTGAAAAAGGGAGGGAGGAAGCCTGAGTGGATGTTACTTTTCAGCCTGATAGTAAGGGAAAATAAAAAAGGAAGAGTATGTCTGCCATGATCTGCCATCTTTTGTGTGAGAATGCCTCATGCAGATTTACTTTGACATACAGTGGATTTGGCCACTAAGGCAAGACAGTGAAGAAACATTTCTTTGTTGATTGCAACACAGCTGATCAGAGCTAAATCCTCATCAGAATTAGGTTCCGTGAGGCACAGTTTTAATAATCTAGACCTTCAATTAGCTATTCAATGCTTTCTGAAGGGCTCTCTAGGCAACTTGATCTTACAAAAATAAATCTGAACACAGGGATGCACATATCCCGGTGACTCTATTCACTCACCTGAAAGAACAGAACATTTCTACAGCTGGGACAGAGCACTGAGCTCAAGTGACTGGAATGCCAAAACAGCCATTAAACAAGAGAACTGAATCATGGATCATCTTTACCTTTGTAGATGGAGAAATAAACTCCAGGAACAAATGAGAACAATTCAGATGATATGCAAAAAACATTTTAACAATCACATGATTTACATGAAGTGACAGCTATCTAAAAGTGTCCATATTCCCTGCAAATATACTTTGAGCATTTAAAGACAAAACAAATTCAATTGGAATTAGGTGCTAATGATGATCTTGGTCTCTGATCCATGAAATCACTGAAGCACCTGCTCAACCCATATTTATTTCACCATAAACTTAAGTATTTGTGTAAATATTGCATTGAATGCAGATATTTTCCTAGAATGGGGCATTGGCTTCCCAGGGACTCTGAAGTTGGCCAAAACTTCCAACTGTGTTTGGTTGTATGCTACTTTTTAACCTTTTCAGTTGTATTCTACATTGGGCAAAAAATGCTGTTTAGGGAATATTAGGGGTAGCAATGTAAAAAATAAAAAAAGAAAATCAAAGAGAATCATCTTAAGCCAGTTATCCTTCCAGCTTTCCACAGTCGTGTGACAGCTGGTGTTCATGTAGCTGCCTACTATGCTCTGCATTTTTAGCAAAAGCAGACCCACCCCAAGCCCTAAATCCAAGGGAAGAAATATAACAAGGGTCAAGGGCATTTTTAGTCATTTTCATCTGTCACATTTCTTCTCCTGTGAACTGACCATAAATTTCTTCCACGATGAAAACACTTTGAGGAGTAGGTTCTATATCGTATGTTAGTGTCCTGATGAGATATCTCTGTAATTAGAATAGGAAAGTAGATTTTAGCAAGGGGATTTAACACATCATGCCTTATTTTTTGGGCTTTGAACTATTAGCTGAGATCTTCGAGTTTTATTCCACAGCCCACTGAAGGCATTTCCATAAAACTAGTTTTGCATATGAATCACTAAAAGCTGGATTTTGAATCTGATTCTTCCCTCAGCTTGCTTTATAGAAGGGAAAGCTCGAGGCTTCTCAGCTACAAATTCAGTTTTGTCCTTCCAAAGATCCTTCAAGCAAATTCAATTCAGCAGCATAAGCGACAGGCCAGATTTGAAGGAGTCACCTGCTGACAGGTGTGCGTGTTGTGGTGAAGGGCAGTGCTTGGAGGGCCAGGAAGGGAAAAAGGAGCTGGAAAATGTTTGTGTGGTAACAGGAATGCTATAAAATTTGAGTCTCTCCATGTGGTAGAAAGGACTACAGGTGAGTGAGAGAGAGTTGTAGTGTTATTGGATAAAGGAGAGGGATTTGCAGGTGAGGTGGAAAGGGAGAGTTGGGGGTCTGTGTGGAAGAAGAGCAAATAGAATAGGAAAGAGATAGAGGGTTGTTGGTGGAATACCGAGATAAGTGAGGGGAGAAGAAAGACCAGCTTGGGAATTTCACCTTCATTTTCTGTTGTTCTCCCCTCTGTTCTGTTGATCTTACTCAAAACCCAAAAAACCCTCTCACAGGCCCTTGCTTACTGCTCCTGTTGCCTCTGGGCCTGTGAGGAGGTGCAGAGCAGAGGCTTCAGGGTAGTAAAGCACAAGCTGCCCTCAGACCTTGTGTAAGTTAGTGCCACCAGAGCCTGAGACTGTAGGAGCACATCCTCCACACCCTCCAACACAGGCAGAACAGCCTTTTCCTGCCCCAGCCTGCCTCCCCAAACTGGTGCCTGATTCCTGTGCCTCTGCTGGCTCTGCTCCCAGGTGTAAGCTCCAGCATCCACAAATAGACCCTCTGCAATCAGTGAGACTACTCATGTGAGTAATGGCTCACAGCTGGATGCAAACAGAGTCATGAGCTCCCTACGTTTTTAGGTTTTGAATGTGAGTATTTTTCTTGTGCTTGTTTTTTGCCCTGAGAAATTGGATAAGAAAATTGCTTTTCCTAAGATCTTCTACATTTAGGATCACAGTGATCAGCACAGTTAGACAAGTAGAAAGGAATCTTCTTAAGTGAAGTTATTCCAAAGCTTCTGCAACTCATAGCTTTTTGTTATTGTCATTCTATCAAGCTCTTTTGCTGATATGGTCTTTAAAAATAGTGAACAACTCTCCTGTGATTTCAAAACATCCCCAATTCTAATAAATCCAGTTGGGGTGTTCAGAGTTTATCAGTTCAGATGACTTTTGTGACATCACGCTGAATTGTCTTTTCACCAGATATCCCATTTCTGGTAGTGTGTGGTTTTGGGTATGTAGCAATACTCTCTAATGATAGTGTTATCACCTAAAGTCACTGGACAAAAGGGATGCTATTTCCTTAGATTCTTCTATTTTAATAAATCTGAAGAAAAAAAAAGACAAAAATCTCAGGAGAAAAGAAGGAGATTTTTTGGTGAGGAGCTGATTTTTAAATGGTGTGACTACTGAAGGGCACACTTTCAAAAACTGTTCAGTGTCCAAACATTACATCTGCAAAAAATGATGCCTGGATTTTGAGAGAATTCAAACAGCGTGCTACTGGCTACTGTACTGATGCCTTAAAACCTTTCAGATTTTCTTGAGACCCTGACTGCAAACAGGCAAACTATCTTTTGAAAATCCTTGTACTTCCTAGAAAATGTCAAAACATTCCTCCCACAGAAGGATGGTGCAAAGAAATTCCTCATTCATCCTTAAAAAAAAGCAAATATCTAAAGTGATTCTATTCGAGCTGAAATATATCTGGAAATGTCTTAGAAAAAATCTTACTCTTTACTGAATTCCTACTTAAATTCTTTATACAGACGTAGTGCTTTGTGATTTACTTCTCTGTAATTATCTCTCCATCTTCCTTGCCCTGTAGCTATCTCTGCACAGTCTCCTCTGCCTAACAGCTCTCTTTCTCCAGGCTGTACAGCTGATCATTCATCACTATTCCTACTGCTAAGCTTGTTCTTCATTATGCAATGGCTACAGTTCCTCATCCCACTCTTCCTGCTCCTCTTCTCTCCCTGCCTCCAGGACAAGTTCACCTTCCTTTCTTGCTGTAGCTACAGCAAGGTCACAGCCCTTTCCCCATGCTTTCCCTCTCACCTGTCCAATTTATGTACTCTCACCTCACATCTCTATAAAGCTCCTCCTCTGTCCAGATTTCACCTCTTCTTTCCTTATAGTCTCTTACTACACTTGAACTTCAATGAAGGACAAAGAAAGCCACAAAGGCTGCACGGGACAGTCCCACACTGATTTCCAACCCTATTTTCCTCGTGCCTCCTATTTCAGTGACTCCCTAATTCTGCCCCAAATCTGTTTGTGTCATCAGAAGTTTTATTAGTAAAAATTTTTAGCCCTGAAGCCCACATGAACCATTTTGTTTGAAATGTTGTTTACGCCAATAAATCTATAAAACCTGAAAAACATTTCTTAACAGATTTCTGAGCAAATAGACTTTCTGGCAAAATATTTATAGAATGATGACTTTTAGATTGATAAGGCAGAAAGATGACCATTTGAAAGTCTTGTGCCCATCTGAAGAGGGGACAAGTTTGAGGAGAGTATGTCCATCCAGCTGGAGGCAGAGGTAGCCGTGTATTATAAATCCACATTTATAACAGCCTTGCCACATTACAAACAGGTAAGGGTAGGCACATTGGCAGGATAATAGTTGCTGCCTTTCAGAATTTGACTGTACATATCAGGACTGTATTTTTGATGAAGTGATAAGGAAGCACAAGCTGGAAAGTCCTGCCCACTGCCTCAGCTGAAGTAACTTCATCCACCAATGCTTGGAGAACTTCAAAAAACACCCCAAAAGTATTGACACACACATGCAAAGACCAGTTGTACTTATAAACTTATGTAAAACTCTAGGCTATTGGGTTTTTTCTTCATTTTGTTCAGGCACAGCAAATAGATGTGTCAGCTTTTTGTTGGTTCAGTAACAGAAAAATCTCTCGAATCCGATTATCCCCATTCATATGTAGTCTGCAGTTATTTAAAAATAAGTAGTTTGGAGATTTAGCTTTGCTTCAGAAGGTAAAGTAATCTTATTGTTCCCTAATAAGTATGGCATGAGTCACTCCACTGCAATAGTCCCTCCACATTCCAGTCTTAATTGTCTCCAAATTAAGGAAACTGTTAGATGCATCTTACTGCGAGGAAATGAATATTTCTGATCCCTGCTGCTAAATAACAGGCAGAAAATTCCTCTGAATGTACACCAGACCAGTTTGCTAATATGAAAACTGTCCCTTGAATGCATTACTCAATCATTTTTCATTTCAGCAATTATTTATAATTTGTTAAACCTGTAGACTAATCTCACAAACAAAAAGTGAATGTTACTTCTTTATCAAGAGGGGCTCCTGTGAGCTCCCAGCCTTTCTTAGTTCTTGACAAAAACTTGATTGTGATAATGAAGCATTATAGCCATGGCTCTGTTAAAAGCCCTGCTTTTGTTTTTGAAACAAGTTGTGACAATTGCCTCCCATTTGAATCAATTTTACACAATCCTCACAACAATTTTTTTTACTCCGTGATCATTTATTACGCATTATTACCTGAGTGCTCAGTGACTCCCAGCGCTGCCGAGGACTCGCCCTGCTGAGAGCAGCACACAAATTGATGGGCAAGCAGCCTCTGCTCCTAAACATTCTCAGCCACGGCTCTGAAACTTCTCCTCTGTGGTGAGGAGAGAGAGGCTCTGCCACCCTACACAGCAGCCAAGGGACATCGGGGCCACTCGGCACAGCCCTGCCAGAGCCAAGGGCTCTGTGGCTGATCCAGGGCAGCACAGAGGCAGGAACGCTCCCTCTGAGCACCAAAGGAGCCCGTTTACACCTTCCACTAATAATCGGATCAGGCAGGCGAGCCTAGCAGGGGTAGCTCACAGCACTGGGAGCAGGATCTCCACCCCACACCCCGGTAACATCAGACTCGCATGCACAAAGACTCACTTGTTTCAATAGTGCGGGAGGGAGACCTAGATCTTTATGCAAATCCTTCTCCTCACTTCAAATAACCCTATTTTTTGACAGGTTTTAAAGGAGAGACATGTTTGTCTCACATTAATGCAGTTTCCACCTCAGCAAAGCAATGTAGTTTAGGAAACAACTTATTAAAAACAGGTTCTGTCTTTGAGTATCTAAGACACCCTGCCTAACAAAGCTGTGCTGTATGCAGTTTCTTGTTTCCTTAGCTTATTCTGTATTATCTAACCTACCAAATATTTCAGAAAGAGTCTTTTTATGTAGAACCTGCCAACAAAAATCAATGCATAAGTAGTAGAAAAATAATTTTGACTAGTGCCTGCATTATCTCCAACACATGAAATTTAACCAGCAGAGCTTGAATTCAATGAAAAACATACATATTAAAAATTAAAAATAGCAAGTACAGAAAATTGAATTGAATCAGGATTCTCCTATCACTTGGGAAAGCATATGGAAAATGTTTTATTGCACAAGAGAGTCCAGACAATATTGACCAAGCCCTTCTTGACTTTCTCTAAAACATTTTTTGCATTAAAAACAACCAGTAAGAGCAGTGATTTATTTCTAAATTCCCTGGGTGTGCAGAGAGACACAAAGGTCCTAAAACTGCTGACTAAGATAAATTGCAGGTTGGAATGTATTTAACAAATGATAATGCAAAATGCAGAAAAATATACAGAGGAACAGGAGATAGCAGTGGAATGGAGTACATGACCTGCCTGAGAAGTTACTACACGCAGCCAAAGAGCAGATTTAACTGCAGATGAATTCCCCCAGATATCAATACCCACAGAATTAAACTACTATTAAGAGAACACAGTGAATCCTTCAGCAGCTTAGCAAAGATGACTGGGAAATTGGTATTACAGTAGGAGAATCAAACCCTTTTTTGAGGTAAAGTTAGGCGAAAAGAATGTGCTGAAATCAAACGATTGAATTAAGCCTCCAAGAGAAGAAGTAAAAAAAAAAAAAAACGAGCAAGTGAGTATTAATAGTCACAGCTCCTGCCAGCATGGCTGCCTGCTGCACTGTGCCTTGTTCCACACTTTGGAGCATCTGGTGTTGGCTGGGATTTGAGGCTGGACACGGGACGCAATGGACCAGTGCTCTAATAGGGCATGGCAATTCCTGCCGTCCTCTTTTGTACACAGGTGCAGCCAGCCCTGGCTTTGGTAGGTCTGTTTGCTTTTTAAAGCTCCTCTCCCTGTTCCTCTCTGCACATAATGGCTGAAGGAGCATCTCATCAAGCTGTCCCTGCAAGGCTCTGGCAGAGCAGGTCCTACCCCGGGCCAGGGCTCAGCAGCAACTGCAGAGACATGAGAGCAGCTCATGGAGCGGAGCAGGTGAGAGAAAACAGAACCTGCCACCACCCCGCACTCACCTGCCTTCAGTATTTTCACTTTCCCTGCTTCCAGGCACTCAAGGAAGGATCGGGATGCACCAAAAAAATCCCTCTGTCCATTTAAATAAGAGCTAATATCAGAAAATTCCAGTCCAATATCAAAAATTGACATCGAGAATTAAGAGGGGACATTAAAGGGGAACTTGTCTTTGGTGGGTAGGAAATAGGTTTAATAAAGAAAAATCATGCTTATAAATTAATCATCTCCTACTGAGACTCCTTCACAGGCTTAACGTTGTATTGTTTGTATGACACTACCACAGTGTGGTGCACAAACACTGGAGATGGAAATAACTCCACAGGGTATTTAGGGAATTGTTCTGGAGTACAGACCTCAATTCAGCACCACAGAATCCATGGTAAAGTAGGACTAACAGCATTAAAAAAAAAATTAAACAGAAATATAATTTTATCTCCATGTGGGAAATGACTTTACCATCTGGGCTGAAAAGAAAGGGAAGACAACTAGCTCCATGATGAGCAGATCTTTCTGGAGAAAGGTTTCAATATCCCTCTGTTACCAGCATGCTCCTAATTCTGCATATGACCTAAACCCCTATTCCCTGTGTCAACAGGGCCTTATTATTTTCCTTCTCTGCAAAGTCAGCCTTAGCACTTCCCCTAAGCCCTGGATTTACTTTGAGAAGAGGCCATCAGGCCAGCCAGCTACTGACCCGGTGCTGTGAATTTTCCTCCACAGAAGCAACGACTCTGGTTTTTCTCCTGAATGAGTTTTCACAAAATAGGACTTTCATCTTTGAGATCCTCTAATCCATCTAAGTCTTGGCTGAACTGGGTACCAATTTCAGAAATAAGTGGAAGCAGCACTGAGACAGAACAGGATCATATACTCTTGCTTGCCTGAAAAATAAGGACTAAATTATGAGACTCGAAGCAAAATGTTCTGAAATAGAACTATTTAGCCAAATATAACTGTATTGATGTCTTCATTAATTTTTCTTTTTTTTCTAATTTAACAATATATATATATAATCTGTTTTCTCACCCTGGGAAGGTCTGCTTTTCCCAAGAAAATCAGATGAGGAAGGGCTTTCTGGTATCTCATAAAGGAAAAAAAAAACCAAACTGAAACCAGTCCTCTATACCTAGCTGGATATTGCCACTGACTTATAGGAATGTGTTCCATTAATCCTCCTCTTTACTCTTTCACCAGCTCATATACTTTTTTATTGTGCTAAAAGAACTAATATTTTTAGCTAATTAAAGTTCCCATTTAGATGTGTCTATCATCAGATGGGAACATTCACTCCCACAGCACAATTTATGTTTGCCAGGCTCTTCACCCACCCACCCAGCAGACTGCCAGCCCTGCAGCCTGCCACGAATCCACAGATCACAATTTCTGACTTGTTCTGTTCTGCAGTGACCCACTACACTCCTGAAACACGGCAACCACAGAAACTCTGCTGCTACCCATCCCAGACCAACTTTAACCCTGTGATAGGTAAGCATACAGAAATATTAAAGGCCAAGCTTTAGATATGCCTTCGTTCTGGTGCACAGCTGTATTTAGCAGAGCATTCAGTCGTTTAAATCATGTTTACCTTCCTGCACTAAATGCCTTGTGGTGTACATCCCTCATATTACCCTGCTTAAGCTGGGCTTAACATCATCGGTCATATCTTGGTAGTCAGAAGGGCATCCCGTGGTGACATTAAGCTTTGCTTTTCAGGCCCGGCACTAACAGGGATTTCTACCAACTCCTGGCTGTGCACAAAGCACAGTGGTGATGCTGTAGCCCACCAGCAGCCTCCAAAGAGTCTTGTCAGGGTGCCTGGCAAATACAGCAGACACAAGCTGATGTGTGATGGGGAAAGAGAGAAAAATTTGCAAGGATGCAATGGACTTGATGATCTCAAAGGTCCTTTCCGACTTAGCTCTGTAATTCTGCCTGCTTTCAGCCCTCAGGTTCTTCCAGGACTGCCACTTGATGAGTCCTTTTGCAGGGGAGAGGATGGGGTGGGGGTTGGGTGTGAATATCTTGTATTTCAAACCATGTCTCTGTTTTGGAAGAGGCAGAGACCAGGTCGCTCATCGTTACACAGGACAGCTACAAGGGATCTGCATTGTCAGATGTAACGCACAGAAAAGCAGCTGGCCTGCTAAAGATGGGATACCTGCAAGTAATGGGATGAAGAAAAAACAACTGTAAAACTCCAGAAAACTCTGAGCTGCAAGAAAAAAATGAGAGGCCTGTGGTGAGATTGCTCCTGATTTTTTTTTAAATTTGAGCTGTACAGCCACTCAGTTTTCCCTGCTACCTGTGTCTTGTTTACAGATGAGTCATCTCTGTGCTGCCACTGCTCTCAGCCCCTTCCTTCCCCATCTGTGGCATTTCTTCCATCCATCTTAATAGCTCCTCTAAGGTCTGACCAGTCCCAGCAGCAGATCAAATAACAGATTATGAAAAATAATCTATAACCAAAAGAAGATGCTAAAAATTACCTTGGTTTTACTTTTCCCTCTTTTCTTCACGCATGTTTACCTAACATATACACCAAGGCTTCCAGGGCTTTATGTAAAAGACCAGATCCTGGCTGCCTTTGGCAACATGCTAAAGAAACACTCATTATTTATTGGATATGACATAGCCTTTCCTACATCCCTGACTCATTCTTTGATCTCTCCCGACAATTTATTTTAAAGAATTTTGCTATCTTAAAGGATTATAACTGGTACATGGTTTCCTTTCAAAAGGATTTAAAAAAATAGGAAAAAAGAAAAAAATGCCTGAAACATCATTTATGTTTTTTGCACTTTTTAAAAGTTCGACCAAGTTCGCATTTACCAGTTAAGAAATATTTTCATCTGTTTCCTTTCCCTTCAGCAGCAAACCACTAGTGCCTCACGACACCATTATTACAGCATTTGTGTGTGAATTGCTCCTTTCATTTCTTTGATCATGAGGTAGCACACACACTCAGTGTGTCACCTTGGTGCCACTGTGTGCACCCTAAGCAAGACCAGTACTTCCATTTTCCTGCACAAAGTCAGAAGGAAAGAGAATCCTGAAGAGCAGTGCAGTCTGAGATAGGACCCATATACGAATGAGATTTTTTTTCTCCCTATGACTACATAAACAGGGAAGCTGCTAATTTTATTCAGTTATGTAAGCACCTGTCTCAAGTGGGAACATTTCACTGAATCTCTGTGCTGGCTGGTCAAAAGTGGTGTATAACACCACCTTTACATCCTTAGAAACATAAGTCATTTTCAGAAGATGCAAGTGAGGATCTATTTTTCTTGCCCAAGCTCTCCACGTTTCCAGAATTGCAATAGTTGCTTCTCTCATTTTTGGGCTCATAAAAGAGATATCTGAGTAGTACCAGAGAGATTCAAAGATCTGAGAACATGCACAGGTCAAATTTAATACATTTTTAGCTTTCTGAAAGGATATTTTAATGTATCTTGAGTCACACTGATACTAGAAAAGTGAATGTTTCTGATCGCTATGTACAGTGTAGTGAATCATCTCTGTAAGCTGAGTTTACTATTAGCAGCAGAGGTTAGGAGTACATTAAAATTAGAAAATTTGCTTGTTAATTTTCAACATCCAGATACAAGGGCATTTATGAAAATTTACCAAGAGTCTGCTCAAATCAGAGAGGCCCTACAAGCTCTTAACAGTCTATCTGGTACTGAATTGCCTGCTTTTTTACAGTGTGATGGCTAGAATATTGCCATTAATGGCCATATAAACAAAGGATATTAAGAGTTTGGAAGAGAAGAGTGCTGTTTGAGCCCCTACAATCTGCTGATGCATTTCTTAATAAATGAAGGCATTTCATTGAATGCAACCATCAGAGAAGGAAGTAGAGTAAGCACTCCACAACAAACAGGAAAAAAGCAATATATTCTGCAGATAGTCATTCATGACCTCACGGAGGACAACACCGTGCTTGTACAGCATGATTTAGGGTTACAGGGAATGTCAGTTTTCCTGATTTTTCACTGCCATGCATTTGAAATAGAGAAGGATGATGGACATGTCTGTCTGTCATAGTAGGGGTGGTACACCCCGAAAAGAGGTGAGATAATGGCTTTAGCTGATTTTAGCCCATAATAATCTGCAGTACTACTATCCAACACTGGAGAATTCAATAGTGTTTTAGTCCCTTATCATTCTTCCCTCTCAGGCCAGAAAAAGCCTTTTTCCTAGGCAGCCTGTGGGCAGTACAGGTCCTCTGGCTCTTGGTGAGTCCGCTGGAAATCAGGGCAGTTATTCCCCTGCCAGCCCAACCTGGTGGAGAAAACACAAATTTTAAGATTTCCGCAGAAAGCAAGCGAGCCCTGAAGTATTTTCTGAGAAATTCTTTGAAGAGAAAGCGTTTCATGGAATGTACCTCAGGAGTCTGTCACATCAGAGCGATCCCACAGGAAGGCTAAGTGTGCAGAGAAAAAGAAACCTTCTCGAGGGGGCTCAGGTTATCAGGGCGGGGACAGAAGAGAGGATGCCACTAAATCACTCCAGACATGCTGGCTCTGGCTGACATATTGCTCTGGAGGTTGAAAAGGGCCAGAGGAAGGCATGAGGACCTCCCTTCTACTCAGTTATCTGTGTGAAATCCCATAGGAGCTAAGGGAAGGATGCAGGAAGATATCTGATCAGGATGGAAAAATAAAACCTTTCTTCCCAGAAACCTCAGGAAGGGCTTTTGAGCCGTTCCTGGAAAAAGCTGATTTTTAACGTGAAGTATAAAAATGACATCTCTGTACACAGGAACACAGCCATCTCACAAAGAAAGATGAGTTGTCCTTGGCACGTGACACCACAAGACAAGAAAGCAGAAGGCACATATCAAGTACACTGATATTACAACTGCTCCTTTACCCCATCAAAGTACAGTGCAGGTGGGAAACATCTGAAACTGGCAAAATTGAATTTTTAAGTGAGACTACACCTTTCTGCAATTTCACATTTTCTGTATATGACTGGTTTATGAGAATAATTCCTAAAAGCTGGGACCTCAGACTGAATCGTCACTGCTGTTTGTGAAGCATGTCTTGATACAGCCTGTTTTATTTTGATTACCTAGGTCTGTAGATTTGTCTTTGTTGCCATGATCTTCATTTTCTGATGTTGTGGCTTTATGACAGCTGAAATTCTACCACTGATATTAGGATGTGGTGCATAGCTAATGGCTCTAATATTCTCTTCCTTTATTGCTAGGTTCTTAAATGAAAAAGTTATTTTTAAAATCCATCCCAATACCTTTTGGTCATGAAGTGAATGCCATCTTTGGAAAAGTGTTTCCAATCTTTTTTTTTTTTTTTGCTTGGAAAAATAATCGTATGTTTTATCTCTACCTTAACTTCCTCTTTTATTGGGCTTTTTCTGGCTTCCCTATGTGTGATCCTGCTAAATTTCAGAGCACTGCAAGTGCCCAAGAGATCCATTGCATACATCCTTTTTCCTGGTCTCTGGTGAAGTTATCTTTTTGTGGTACATTGGTGTTTTTATAGCTATGTCCAAGAGAAAGCATGCTCCTCCTTTTGCATGTACAAATATATGTAGAGTTATACAAAACATGCGCAAAAAGCCTTGTTCACCTCTTTATTTATACATATAAATATTTGGTAGGCCTGCCAGAAACCTTTAACTTGCTGCTACACCTCATGTTTTCCATGGCCCTTGACTACTGTCTCTGCAATGCCACTGACCTGAATATTCCTGTTTTCATTTCTGCTTTGTGGAAACATCTGCTCAGCCCCTTAAGCCATGCAGGGAGTCTGGTTTTATTCAGGTGTCAGAAAGGCAGTAGGATTAAACCACTTCAATGGGCGCATGCAAGCACTGACAACTTTTAGTAGAATAGAATAGGGAATAGGAATTAGTGCTTGGATCATAATGCTTTCAGTGCAGGCAACCACAGACCTCACTACCAAAAGAAAAGTATTTGATATCGGGCACCAACTGTGCATTCAAAATAGAAAAGGCAGCAGGCCTTCTCTTGATGAGTTTAAGCATTCAGGGACACATTCTGTCTCCTTTTGTGCTCTCTCTGATTAGTCTCTCACACCCTTTTATATTCCTGCTGTAACTGGGAGGGCAGAATGTGAGTTATACAGTAGTGACATGGATGGCAGAATGCAGTCTACAATAAGCCACAAAAAGTACAATACCCCAAAAGAAAACAAAATTACTAGTATGGCACTGAAGAACACTGACACTGCGTAATTATATGGCAGGATATTGGTTAAAAAAAAAAAAAAAAAGCCAAGATTAGGTTACTATATTTATCATTTATTTGCACTCCATTATTTTGCTGCACCTTCCTGACACATTTTATTTCTTCGGATTTTTGGTAGAAGGAGTGGATAAATAATCTGGATTTTATCACTAAATAATAGAGACATGGATACCCTTTTCTTGTCTTCAGTGGGTGGTATAGACAGTTTCCAAAGCTCATCTTCTCCACTGTGTCCAGTGCATTTTCAATGCTGAATCTTTTGTTTTAAGAACAAAGAGCTGCAGTGCCCAACTCCTGCACTGAGACACTTAATGTGCTTTAGGTCTTATGAAGAAAGAATTCTCCAGACTTACTTAAGCTGAAAAGCCACTTGCCTGAGCCTTCCCCAAATCTGTTATGACATCATTATATCAAAATGGATTAATGTGACAAGAATGTTAATATTCAGGTCAGGGGGCGAGTTCAAAGAATTTTTAGAGCTCACTCCAATTTAAAATCGTGTGAAACTAGGTTACTCTTACAGTGACTAAAGCTATGAAATACTGCTGTCTTTTTAAGCATCACAGGGGATGGATGCCAGCATGGCATCCCAAGGAATGGTAAATTCTTAATGCGAGGAATTGGATAATACATCATTTCCAAAGGTTGGGGGGAGCGATATGAAAGATTGAAAAGCCTTAAAGGACACAGTCGAAAGCCGGCTGCTGCATATCCTTGAGATGTTCATGCAAGGACTCTGTGATGTACAGTGCTGAAAGAAGAGGCAACTGTGGGGTCTGTGGAGACAAGGTACCTCTGTCAGCGCTAATAAGAAGTGAGGTTATCTCGCCGCTATGTTTGGGTCAGAAAAACACTGAAGTTTCTCTGAAGACACATGGCTAAAGAGATAATGAAAGAGCTGAAGAGCTACCACTTTTCATGTAACCTTTCCTCAGTGTGAGAAGATTAATGATAGACTGATATGGCTGTGGAAGCCATGCTAAGGCACATGGAAAATAAGGAAGTGATCGGTAACGGCCAACATGGCTTCAGTAAGGGCAAATCATACCTGTCAAATTTAGTGGCCTAAAAAACATTGGTGGACTAATTAGGAACAAGAGACGTCCTTTATCTGGAGCTTAGCAAAGCACTTGACAATGTTGACATGACATGTTCGTCTATAAACTGTGGAGGCATGGATTTGATGAATGGACCATGCATTTGAGAAGGAATTGGCTGGATGGCTGCACTCAAAGTTGTGGTCAACAACTCAACATCTCCGGAGGGAAGAACTCATTGTGGCCTTCCAGTGCCTTTAGGGGGCCTACAAGAAATGTGGGGAGGGACTTTTCCCACCAGCATGTGGGTTTAGATCAGCTATTAGAAAGAAATTCTTTACTGTCAGGGTGGTGAAGCACTGTAACAGGTCGCCAAAAAAACCTGTGGATGCTCCATCCCTGGAAGTGTTCAAGGCCAAGTTGGATGGGGCTTGGAGCAACCTGGTCTAGTGGAAGGTGCCCCTGCCCATGGCTTGGAAATAGATGATATTTATGATCCCTTCCACCCAAACCATTCTATGATTCTACAGTTCTCTGCCAAATGACCTCTTCATGTCAAGGGAGTGACAAGTTCTCTTTTCTATTTCCCCTTTTACTTTCTCTGTGTTTCTTGTTTAGAATTCAGACATTATTTTAGGAGACTGTACAGCTTTCTTGTTCTCGCCAAAAATGTAATCTTTATGGATATGTGCAGTGCCCAGGCACTTTAAAATAACACTCTTTTTAAAACTCCAAGTAAAGAAAGAACAAACAAACCATCCCAAAACCTACTTGGCTAAAGGGCTGAACTAAAATGTATTCAGGACTGAGGATTCTGGTTGGGTCAGACCTGGTCTCCATAAAAAGCACAGGGTGATGGCTGCATGTGTTCTATTTTTATGTTTTTACCCATCCTTATCTGGCTTGACAGTGATTTTCTTTTTTTTCTCTGAGCCATGGAGACAGCAGCATGGGACACAGAACAGTGGCACACTGATACCTGGATAATCAATAACTGAGTAGTAAAGAGAGTGCCTTCCCCTTACGAAAGAAAGATGGTAATGAAGAAATCTCACAAGAGAAAGAGAGAGAGCTCCTTGCTGCAGCCACAGTCCAAATTCTCTTACTCACCATCCCAGCCAAAGTCCATGATGGATATAGAAAGCATATTCCCTGTTCCCTCTTCCTTGTCTCCTCCCAGCCTTTATTTTTAACCTCTCTTCTCTCCAGTCAACCAAAGAGTCGGAAACGTTTTGTTGCATCAGTCAGATATGGTTTTGCTTTCTAAGTTTTTTGGGTTTTGTTTATCCCTCGCATTTTTCTGTTTTGCTTTGACAGTGTAACCTGAGGTTTTGTTTTCACCTCCTGGCTTTGGTATTTGCTCTAATACAAGCCAAGACACAGATCATGATTTTTGAGCGGGATATAAACCAGAGATGACATTTGCCTGGTCCTCCGTTTCTGCCCAGGAGGACTGGCATTCCCCACAGGGGACATCTACAAAGCAGAACAAAGGTGCAGTGGTAGTAAGGGTCAGCATGCATACCGTCGTACAGTGACTACTCTTTTCAATAGGAAATAAAGTAAAAATTGCCAGAGACGGGTCTAGTCCCTTCCTGAGTGTCTTCAAGCTCCCAAAACTTCAAAAGCAGCACATTAATTCCTTGTCTTTTAAAACAGGGAGAAGTTCAAAGCAAGCCTCCACATTAACCTTTCATGTTTGCAATATAGCAATATTCCTTCCTCAGCTGAGTTTCTTCTTCCTCTACAAATAATCTGCCCGTTAGTTTTCTAGTTTTCCAGGTTAATTTAACCTAACGAGTTCTTCCTTGCCACATTTCCCTCCCTGCCACATTCCAAATTGCCAGTACCCATATTCTACACATCAACAGAAATATATCTGGAACTTTTATACACCTGGGAAAGATGGAGATTAACCAGCCCACCTTCTTACTTGACTGCCAGTGACATTATGCTACCTTTTGCCTGAAAATCCAAACAGTTCCTAACCCTCATTTACACAGTCAAATAACTCCAAAACTATTCCCCTTCTCAGAGTCCTCATTATATTTCTGCTTCTTCCAATAAATTGTGCTTACTCTGATATGGCTGTAGCCCGCTACAGACTGGGAGTTTTAGTCCATAAGCAGGGAGAAGAGGAGAAGAGATCCATTTTTCCTCATTCCAGAAATTTTCGTAGTTTTAAAAATATATTATGTGCTCCCTCCATCTTCCTTTTTTTTTTTTTTTTT
>VZTG01004991.1:205323-242560 GCA_013397845.1 Melanocharis versteri | reverse complement strand
TTTTTTTTTTTTTAAATTTTGGCTATGCGGTTTCAATTTGG
The DNA here is from genome assembly GCA_013397845.1 of Melanocharis versteri. NCBI lineage: Eukaryota > Metazoa > Chordata > Aves > Passeriformes > Melanocharitidae > Melanocharis > Melanocharis versteri. The sequence continues at coordinate 242,519 of VZTG01004991.1, read as the reverse complement.
TCTCTGATCTCAGACGACAGTTTCTAGGAATCTAATCATTCTTGGAACTTCCTGTTAAAATATCTCCATCTGATCCAGATCTTTCTTTAAGCGAGTGCCCCAAATTCAGTATAACCCTTTAGCCTTGAGGCCCTGGGATCTTTATCAAAGTTGAGCAGAATGGAAATAGTCCCTCGAGTGCCCTGCTGCCTCCCGGTATGGTATTTGGATTCACCACAGCAGTGTGACATTTTTAACTCATGACTCAGACGTATTTGCTCGTGCTTCAGCACAACCCCTGACCCTTTTCTGTATAACAGCTTCCCAGCCAGCTGCTCCTCATTCTTTATTTATGCAGTTGACTCAGCTTGCCTACGTGAAGGATCATGCACTTCCCCCTCTTCCATTTCAGCTCATCTTCCCCAGGTTGCAAAGATCATTTCCACCCAAACTCTCGTTGCCCAGCGCGCGCAGCTTCCTCCCTCTCAACTTGCCAACACCTTGAGGGTGGGGATCATTAATGAGCAACCAGCAGCACAGGGCAGCTCCAACACCACTCTTTTGATAGGAAAGCTGATAATTGCCTCCTGTGTAGAAGTTTCAAACAATTTTACACATACAGATGCTGTCACAGGTCTCTGCAGACTACGCTTTCTTTACTTTTGAGGATATTGGGAGAGACATTGGGTCAGAAGATTTCCCAAAGTCAAGACACAAGGGATTTAGTGCTTCTTCCCTGGCATGCTGCAGAAGTGAAGTAAGTTGGTTGACACAACTGTTTCCCCTCAAAAAATCCATTCTTTAAATGCAACTTTGGTCTAACATATTTCAAAAAAATTTTTCACTGTCTCTTTCAGTTTCTAAAATAGGGACCTTGGTGTCCTTTATAATAACCACCATCTCTGACAGCACCACACTGGCCTAATTTCCTACAAGAGGATTCAGATCTTGGATGCTCTATGTGTATTCACGAAGAGAGAGATTATTGGCAACATCAACTTGAATTATTTAGGGGAACAGTATAAACAAGTCTCCAAAATCACAATTCTGACCTGGGAGTAGTACTAAGAAATGGTGGGAAAAATCTTGCTTCCATATTCCCTGACAATGTATAATCTTCTTGAATAAAAACCCCCTCAATTTCAGCTGTACAAATCATCTCCGTTTTTCTTAGCCGGCCCCAAATACATTATTATTTTCTCTGGAAAATAAAAGGGGGTTTTTAAGAAAGTCTACCATTAAGAAAGGGAAAAAAGAGAAAGAGTAGCCACTTTTACTCTATCCTGCCTGGTCTCAGCACACATATAACTTAATTCAGCACGGATCCACAGTACATTCCAGACCCATCAAGACAACTTTGCCCATAATGTGATTTTCAGTGTTTGTGAGAATAGGTTATTGGTTAAACAGATGGGGGAAGAAGGGAGCGAGGAGAGCTTTTGAAGTTATGAGATCATAGAAAATTTATTCTGATGGTCGAATCAAGGGACTTGAAAACTGGTGATAAAAAAAGAGGATTTTGCAATTTCTCATGTCTAGTTAAATTTGTATCTACTCAGGGCATTGCCCTTCTACTGCAGCTGAAAAACCTGTAAGACATCCAAGGTTATACTGCAGCAGGGCACCTTCCCTGGCTTCTAATAAATTTAAACTAAGAGAGCCCTGAGTTATTGAGACAAAAGCTGAAATAGTCTTCTGTCTGACAGGCTAAGGAAAAGCAAATGATCCCACCTGAAAGGATGTATTTTGCTGAATGGGCACTCTGGAGTCGCTCTGCTAAAATACACTTAAAGTGATGTCAAGACAAATCTCCTTATTTGTGTTTGCAATTATAATTTATTCTCAATATGTAGCACCAGACAGAACAGAAGAAAAATGAACTTTAAAACGTGAGGTATTCAGGAACAGCAGCACCGGAGGATAACTAAAAGGTTCCAGTCAGTTAGCAAACAGCTACAAAGAAAGAAATTTCTTTGGTTTTGACTCAGCCAGGTGGCAATAATGATTTTCTGGGGCTGTCCCAGGCCCTTGCATCTAAAAGCCTTTGCAGGGGTCAGCTCCCAGCTCTGTGTCCTGGCAAAGGCCAAGTGCCCAGAGCAAGGGACGTGGCCATCACCACCTGCCCCCAAGATGCTTCTGCTCCATCTCTCCCCCTGCCTGGCTGCCCACCAGAACCTACAGTTCTCTGACCCTGTAAGATGTCCTTTCTGCCTCAAAAGCTGCAGGGACAGATAAATTGCCTGCCCAATCATTCCAAGGATTTCTCTTCCTCCCCTGGCACACGGGACGTAATTTCTATCATATTCTATCATTCTGCATCTGCAGGAATTCTCATTAAAACTTCTGGACCACTCTCCTCGTGATTATCCTGCTTTTCTGAAATTGAGGGCACACTAAGAGGAAAACAAAGACTGTTCATGGCTTTCTGAGACCAATAAAATATATATGCAAATAAAACAGATAAAACTCCCTCTGATTCTTAGAGAACTTGCACAGCCCAAATGGGTATAATTCTGCTTGCTTACCCCCAACTAGAAGCAAAATGCCCCCCCACTTTTGTCACAAGTTCAGTCTGCTGTTTTCATGACTGTTATCTACAAACAGAGATACTGAAAAAAAAGTTACAGTTTTAAAACTGCTGGTATGTGCCAGTAAATTTGTGTGTCAAAAGGAGCAAGAAAGGGGCTCTGTAAGAGCTGTAGAAGTTTAGTATTCAAATACTACTATGGATATTTGAATAACTAAATGAGGAGATACATTATCTCCCTTTTATCACTTCAACAATTTCGATGTCAACTATTTCACACAATTCAAAAGTCAGGCTTGCAAATTTATTTGGCCTCACAAATCACCTATCCCAATGAACAGCATCATGGACGTGTCTTGCAGCTTGGGCATGTATTCCATCCCACACCTACAGATAAAACAGCTGTTTCTGTCAAAGGGGGTCACACTCCTCTCAAAATACTGGGTTGGAGTTCTTTTTTAGACAAAGAATTCTCTCTTGCAACCACAGCTTCACTAGGCCACACTAACAGTAAAATAACAATAATAATGATACAATTCAGCAAAGCATAAAAACTTGTAGAACAGTAATAGTGGTGCTTCTGCCATTTTTATGAGGCACTAATCTGGTTGCCTCGTATGGAAGCAGATGATGGGCTCGTAAAACAGCACAACGGATCTACGGTGTAATGACTTTAGTAGGTACAGCAGCAGCTTTACTACAGCTCCCCTCTTGACAAGCTGTATGATGTAGGATGAGATGTATAAATATAAAATCAATCTAAATTTTATTTGGTTGTGATTTCCTCCTTATCAGGGCAGAAGGAGATCGCAGGAGAGCACGAAGTAGCAAAGACAAATGCAAAAGCCTGACGTATAATAAAAGACAAGCTAACACTCTCAGCTGCCTAACTGTAAAAATATTTCAGCAGATGCACGGAACACTAAAAGTATTTACACAATTCATACAAAGTAACAGCTTTAAAAGCAAGTCATCAGCTATACAATAGGAAAGAGTAAAAAAGGCAGAGTTAAGTAAATGGAGGTATCCCTCCAGAAGCTGTCATTTAAATTACATCAGCTGGTTTCATTTCTCTGTATGGAAGAATATCAAAACCATACCTTTGAAATGACTATATCATGTATTTTATGCCAGCCTGGAAAAAAAGGCAAACTGACAATTTTGCTTGATTGTATATTTTTTCTGCTTTGTGTACAAAGGCATAATTATATATATTTCATTTTACATATTCATACAAAATGGATACTAACAGAATAAGACTCAGTATAACAGCTACAAAGACTGATAAACAAAATAGAGTGGCTGAATGTACTTACCAAGGGCCTGATCCAATGTTCAAAAAGCCTACTGAATGTCTTTTTGCATCAGCTACCAATATAATATCATGGTATTGTCTCTATTTCGTTGTGTCATTCTGAATTTAAAGATTAGACAAGGACCTGTTTTTATGTTACTTGTTGTTTTTTAGTGTGTAGCAGCCTTGAAAACTGGTGATCAATTGTCGTGCCTCACTTCTAAACACCACTGCACTTCTAAATAAAACCTGAATCTCTCTGATCATCCATGATAGGACTGTGAAAACTGAAGCTACTCCCAAAATTTTTTTAAAAAAACTGCTCATTGGACTTACAGTTCTGTTCCAGAGCAGTTTGGAGGGATTGTAACAGAAAAGCTTTTATTGTGCCATACTTCAATAGCAACGCAATTTTTGACAGAGCCTTATGATGTACAGTCTGGAGGTATATGAATATTGTTGCAAATTCAGCTCTACCTGGTTCCATTTAAACGCTGCTTGAAGTTTTGGATGCTCCTGCTGCTTCCCTCAAGCATCTCCCATGGTTGTATGGCAGGCCCTCATATAAGATGTAATCAAGAAGACCTCTCCAATCCTCCACACCGCTAAATTACTGCTGGTGTTCCAGAATTAAAACCTTTAGGCACCAGGAGAGCAAACACCAGTACCTGCTCTGAGGAGTCTATCAGCTGAAACCTAAGCTGTGCAAATGTGTATATCATGTTCACAAGCCTGCTCTCTGAAAATGGTCTCTCAAACCTCTGAAAGTGCTGCACACTCACTCTCCCACATGTTCTCTTCCTCCTCATCAGCCCAGCAACTCCATGAGTCAACTGCTACCTTGGCTGCTTTCACATACACGAGTAAAAAAATATCCACCACTTTCTCCTCATACTGCCTGATTCTGTATTCAGCTACAGGTTTGTTTTGGTTTTTTGTTGTTTTTTTTTTTTTAATAGCAGCATGAAATTGGTCTAATAAATTAATTGAAACAGCAATCCAACAAGTGCTTTAGATTGCAGATGTTTGCAAGCCCTGCCTTCAAAACTGTCTCTCCAAAACAGACACAGGAACATAGGAAGCAACATTGCAATCATTTTGAGAATTTAATACTGAGCAGAATAATGTCAAAAGCAATGTCTCTGGTGAGACTGGGGTAAAAAGAGAATTCTTGGTTGAAAGTGGGCTTGGTGCAGCTGTACATGCAGAAGACCTGGTAGAACTTTACAAAATGTACTGCAAATGCAAAGGCCAAACATGCGGGATGTTAAAATGCACATGTCCACCAGAATCAGAGATGTAAATAAAGGGATCGGTTAGCAAACAGAAATCCAGTTAAATATATATGTCATAAATGAGTAAAAGAGTACCTGAGGATCTTTGAGTTTCAGCTGCTGGATTTTCTCTGCCTTTCAACCCTTCCTTGCAGTTTCCTTCTCTTTTACATAATCAGAAGTAAGGCTGCGTGGCCTGGGCAGCACGATGTTATTGCTGTGGTTTGCAACAACCAAGGAGCTGTCTAGTAGCAGGATAAACTGCCACAAAAGCAGAGTTATCTCACTTTTATGTAAATTCCATCTTTGACCTGCATGCAGCTGACGGTGCATATTTTATTGTGCTCACCGGGTTTTCATTAGACCCCTTGTCATTTGCTGAAAGGTTTTTTAACTTCATTTAAATCTCCTTGTGCCTCAGAAATGTCAATAAATGTCATTGTTATCATCAGTTTTGTCCTGGGTTGACTTTTCTGAGTTTTCTGTCTCTGGATTTGATTAAAATTGGGAAATAAATAGTGAATAACATATTGATTGCAGGCTGGGAAAGGTTGCAGATAATTTATTATCTGTGAGCATGATACCAAGGTTTTTTCTACCAGAATCTTCAGACTAACAAAATTCATTCTGATGGGAAAGTGGGGTTTATAGCTATTCTTTAGTGCAAAGTAGTTTTTCAAGTCTTTGCTTGGTCATCTATAGACCATAAATCAAGCTAAGATCAATGGTAGTTACCTCACACTGTTAGTTTAGCAGACCTTAAAAAGGAAGCTATTAGAGATTATTAAACCTGAAATCAAAATGCCTTGCTTACAGGGGAAACAGGAAAAAACAAACAATCAAGGAACAAAAAATAAGAAAAAAATCAACAGACATTACCTGTGAACATTAATCTAAACCATAATTCACTATACTAGCAGTAATTCCATTATATTGCTTTATCCAGACTTACAGAAGAGTAATTATTTGGAGCTATATGTCCTAAACTGACATTTTTACAATCTCCAATACTGCATCACTAGCCAAGAGAATGAAAACTTAACTCACCAGCAGATGCTTCTGCACTTTTCATCATACCAATGAACCCTCAAGAATGTTCCTGCTTTCAAATCTTTCCATGACTGGGAAAATCTGAGCGTAACAATGGCGATGATTTAGAGAGAGCAAAATGAGACAAAACCAGATAAGACATCAATCAGGCCCTTCAGTCTTTCCTGTTTACCTCTCAAAGAGTACCTGATCTAATGCCCATTTAGTCTAGAGGAGCTCATTTACAATTTCAATTGTAATTACAGTCAGAGCCTTTGCCTCTGACTGCTGTCACAAGAGGAGACTGCTGGTATTACAGCAAACTGAATTAATAATCAGAAAACATATTAATGTGTCTGGTGGGCTGAAGAATCACCGTTATATTTTATTCCCCTGAAATACCAACGGCGTTGCTGTTTATTAAGGACAGCTCGGGTAAGAAACTGCTCTAGCACACACCAGGAAAGAATGCCAGAATGTCCAGAATTCTGGAAAATCCATAAGGAGCACTACCAGGAACACAGTTCTTGGTGGAAACTGGACCCTAACCACAAACCCTGTCCCCACCTTAGGCCCCCCAGAATCACAGTCACTGCTCTTTGGCTCAAATGGACTTACAAATTGGGTGCCAATCAATGCCGCTAGGGCTAATTCCCAGTAGCACAGAAGAAATGTATTACACTATTCCAGAACCATCTGAGACACCCCATTTCCATTGCCCCTAAATCCCCGACAGTCTTCAGTCTGCTCAATCTCACTCCACTAAGGTAAGGAACAGTCACAATCCACATGCTGCCTCAGATGGGATCACTTGCTAAGCAGGTTAAAACCAGGTTTGTGATTACTGTAGCATCAAATTCAAAAGAGCCTGAATTATTCCAGCAGTTCTCTGGATTGAACAGACCTGGCTCCCTGTATGGCAAGTGCAGAGTAGCAGCAATATACAAACAACCAACATATTAAAGGACACCACTTCAGGCATGTGAGTCCTAAGATAACAGCAAAACAGGAATACAGACTGGATACATTAATCATTCAATTTAAGAGACATAGATGAACATTGCTCAGCAGTACTTATGTGATATCCACACAATAACAGCTAATCCACACACCTGTGCCTAGCTTCAGATCAGATTTTCCATGCATGTCCACAGTCAGGAAAGCTGCCACTCTAAAGTGACACTGTCAGTCAAACAATGTATTAACAGATGATTAGTATTAATGCAACATAAACCATTCTAGTGGTAATGAGAAGCCAGAATTCGGTACCTCTGGAGAATTTAGGACAAAAACAATCAAGTGATACAATATGAGAGGATTAAACTTAATATTATCTTCTGGGCATTTTGAAAGAATAAACTTGTTTTCAACTGCAATCTTTGTGAGCAGTTGGAGGACAGTTACCATTTGTTACAGGGAAGGACTCTTGTAACAAAGGATGAGCCAGAAGAACTGTCTCAACAATAACAGAGATAGAAATGAACTGTCTAGAGACAAGATGCCTCGTGTAAAGTATTGAGCTACACACAGTTTGTTCTGTGTCTTATTCATTTGTAATATAAGGGGGTCATGGTGCATTTGCTGAGGGCCCAGATGATTGTATTGCTCCTGAGCAATTGCTTTCTTACTAATGTGAAAACAGAAATATGAAGCATGCAGGAAAAATAGTCTGGGTTTGAAGGTGAGCAAAATGGCAAACAGAGCAGAGAGTCATCCCTGTGCTTCCATTTCAAGCTGAACCCTGGCATTACCCTGTGAACCTTGTTTTCCCACCACATTCCCTCTGTATCCAGGACCCCTCTTCCACCAGCAGGCTCTTAATGGTGTTGCTGTAACAGAAGAAACAGACTCTTACATCATTTGCAGTCCTGCGGGGACATGTCTTACAGAAGAAAATAAAGGATAAATGTTACTGAAGTGATTCTGCTTCTTGCCCCAGATTATTCAGACAGTGCCAACGACCCAAGCAACAAAAGACTACTCATTGTCAGTTGCAATAAATGTGGAAAGATGGACTCTGCAGAGTTATTTTGCATAGAAACATACCTGATGTTTCATCTTCCAGCATTTTTAGCTAAGCTAGAAATGGATTTTCAAGAATTTCTAAGAGATTTCAGCGACACAAATTCCACTGAAATGAGTGGGACTTTCGCTCCTAGTCGCTTTCCGCTCTCCTCATTAAGTCTAAGATTTTATTTTCACCATTTTTGTACCTCGATTACAAATACCTGCAGCATTTCCCAATGTACGATTAGACTCGGTATCTTCCTACAATGCCCAAATATTAAGACAATCTGGAAACTTGGAAAGATTAAGTCCAGCTGCAGCAGTTTCATGCCCTGCACACTGAGCTGCCCTCAAGCATTTGTACATGGGGGAGGAATATGCCAGTGTCTATGAGAATGAAACCTCCCTGGTACAGGCAATACACCTGGCTCATAAAAATACAGAGCATGATCGCCGGAACTTCATTTCCATGAAGCTCACTCATATCTTGAACTGCTGAAAATTAGTGTAAGGCATCTAATTGAAAAGATAAGCAAAGAAAAATCTTGGAATAAAGGTTTTTTTGCATGAGTATTATTCTGCTTCCACTGCAGTTTCTTTCCATCGTCATGTTTCAGGCAATGATGAACCCTTTCACCTCGAAAACAATCAGTGGGATGTTTGAAGTGGTGTGGGGGGCAGAGGGATGTACGTACACAATTTTTTTCTGATTTCCCTAGTCACCCACTTACCAGCGATTCCATGACACCCCATCTACACACTGGGCAGCATCTGTGTTTTAAACTGCAACACTGCATCCCTTCAAAGCTGGAATAGCATGCTCCCTACACTCAGGATTCTGTGCTAATGCCTGCTGCTGACACCAAAGCAATGCCCAATCAACTGTCTGAGCAAAGTGTTGTCAGACCCCAGAGACGCTTCTCTGGCCCTGCCATGATGAGAGGGCAAAAGGAGAAGGAACAGAGTCCATTAACAACTTGAGGGGGATGTCAAGGGATTAAATATTGTTCTGAGTTTAGTATGAGATGTGGAATGACTCACAGCTCCTGCTGATCCACTGGGAAGAGAGGAGCAGGCTGCAGAGACAGACGGTGAGGAAGAGGCTGCAGAGGGAAGGTGAGCAAAGGATACTTTAGAGAAAGAGCAGAATTCGGCCCAAACTTTGAGGTAAAACCCCTGCTGAGAAGAAATATATAGCTCTGTTGCCTCACACACTCTCTCCTGAGGCCTTTGAAGGGTGCAATTTACACTCTTGCAGTTGTCCCTGAGCCCAGCATCAGAGAACAGATTGATCAGGGATACCTGTTTCTCTTGGTTTTCCCTTTAACTATTGCCACTGTGTCGCTCCGCCGGCGGTCTGAGCTTGCCCGGCAGGCCGGCAAAGGACCTTGGATGGCAGCGGCTAACGGAGGATTCAGCTCACGGCTCTTAGAAGAGCCTTTGTGCCGCTACCGGTTGGGCTCGTGATGAGCACTCGCCTGCTTACCAGCACGGCTGCTCTCCTAGGCCGGAGCTGTCCTGCTCTCAGTCCGCTGGGCCTCGTCTGAGTGTTATGGCTCTTAAAAGAGCCGTTTGCCTTCAGCTCTTTTAGGCAAAGCCCCAGCTCGATGTAGCTACCAGCGTAGTGCGGGCGAAGAGAAAGAGGCGACTCTGTCTTGCGATTCCGGGCCTTTATTCCCGAGAAGGAGGTCCGAAGGGAACAAGCACAGAGCCTGGCCGGTGGCAATGGCCTCCTGGCTCAGGGGAGCATGGACTCTTATAGAACTGAACAGGGGGCGGGGAAAAGCAAACAGCCAATGAGGGCAAGGCATCCAAAACAAACCAATGAGGAACATGGAATAAGCACAAACAGCCAATGAGGACAAGGCATCCAAAACGAACCAATCCAGGGACAAGCTGAACAGAAACTTCGAGAACACATTACATCATGTCCTTCAGTGGTGGACCTGGGTGAGAACTTCCTTAATGATTGACAGTTGCCAGCTCTGGGGGGTTGCGGCCTATGCTTCGCCCTCAGCCTCTCCTTCATAATCACTATCTCTTTCTGGGAATTCAACCCAGTTTACATCATGAATCCTAAAGCTGAAGGAGGGCTGGGGCGCCGCAACACCAGTGGAAATACCCACTGGAAGCATGGGCAGGAAGAGCATGGAAGGGCAGCATCTGCACTGTAAGCAAAAGCAGAATCTATCAGCACAAAGCCATAATTTAGTTCCTTGTGACTGGCTGAAGCTTGAAGTTCATCTCGAAAAAGGGATCTGGAAAGCCCATCATCAAGGAGGTATTTTCTAAAATCCAGGTGTGACACTGAGCAGAACAACTTTCCTTACACATTTTATTACAGCTAAACATCTGGTTCTCAGCCCTTCTCTGCCTTCCAGACCCCTGCACCTTTTCATTGTTCACTTCAATAAAACACCTTCTTTTTCTAGATGAGTCACAGTTCAAAAAACCCTTATGCAACTCTGAGCATTGTAAAGTTTGCTGAAATGAATCCAGCGCATTACTCAAGCAGAGAAAAATGCATCATTCCTGTGCTGTTTTAGTGAATGTCACGGAAAGTGTAACAAAAGAAATGTTTAATTACACCGCCACTAAGGCTTACTGAGACCCCCACCATCCTCCTCATCCCAGTACAATAGCAATCATCAAGCTAATCAGGAAGCTGGTGTTTATAAATCAATTAATACATCAATTAATGTACTGCTTAATGCGCTGCCTAGAGCAGCTAAAACTGGCAGTACATGTCAGTTAATTGCTTCCTTCCTACTCCACTGGCTCAGTGGGAATCTGTTGGCAAAAGGCACCTCTTGTGTTCATTTCACTGATACTGAGAAAGATGCTGGACCCTTGCATTTGTGGGTTGTGGCAAGTAATAACCTGGGTGCCTCTTTGTTCTGCTGCCTCAAGGAAAAAACCTTCCTCCCTGTCGTGCTACCAGAGGCAGAGGGTGAAACACATTGCTTTGCACCACGAGATGTGTAATCAAGGACACTGCATTCCACTGCATCACACCCAGACCCTTGTCCCCTTGATCCTGAAGCATCAAGGCCTGCAGAGGGACTGCATAAATCACAGAACCAGCCTAAAAATTGATGCTGTAGGATGCGTGTGACACACCAGCAGGGACCCTACACCTTTCAAAAACTGTTAAATGAGTATTTTGTGAAGTAGCTGTGAATAATTGCAACCTGTTTTCCCTCAGCACAGCAGCACACCACAAATCAGAAATTAGCTTCAGAGGCGTAGTCACAGAAATCACAAAGAATTTGATGTCACAGTGAGGTAAAAGTCCTCATGGACTCCTGTCCATCAGTCTCCTGCTGCAGCCCTGATACTTTTGCAGAGGTTCACTTCCTTCAAAAGTCAGTAAATAAAATACAGACTTGCCAATCAGGAGCAAGCTTGATTGCCACTGAAACTTGACGATACACCTTGAAAAAGTCTGTCCCTGGTATAACATGTGGTCTTGCCTTTCTTCCTCTGGTGCAAAGTGCAACAATAACCTGTAGTTTTAAGCAAAATGGTAACAGGCTTTGCACAATACGTTTTTCACACCACCACACACTTGATTCTTCATCCTGAGTTAGGGGAACTGTCAGTACCTGTTAAGTACAGCCTTGCATTAAAGTGGCACATAAGGTGAATTATCCGCTCAGATTACAGCTGAGGTTTTTCGAGGGATGAGCTTGGGGTTCGGTTGCATCTTGGGCTTCAACTAGAATATTGTGGAAAATCCCCACTTTTTCATTTTTGGATTTTGTTTGGGGGGGGTTGTTTGGCTTTTTTGAGGGTTTATGGCTGGTATTAGGGGGTGTTTTTGCGGGTTTGTTTGTTTTGGTTTTATCTGTCCATGTAAACATAGAAAGTAAACAGCACTGGATAAAAATAGACCTGTTGAGCTCAAATCTCCATCTTCCTTTCATTTTTTCCTCTTCTGCCTTCCCTCCCTGAAGTATGAAGACACAATCTTAACTTTCATTATTGCTTAAAAAAGGATAAATAAGAGATTTTTCTGTTATGAGAGGTTATTATAGACTAGCAATCAAGTTCTAATTCTACTTAGCTGCATAATTGTTGTCGTTAAATTGCATTACTTTGAGCGTATGACATATCAATTCATTGGCTTTCTATACAATTAGATTGCAATAAATCAAAGTAATTTGCTGCTATATTACATGCTGACACTTATATGAGATCTCGTTATCCTCAATCTGCCACAAAAGGTTTTGTACATTTGTACATGCAAAAAAAAATTATACATATTATATGGGAATTATATGTCGAATTTTAAATTCTGAGACACCTGAGTTTTTCACACAAATCTTAAAAGAGTTTATGTCTTTAGAGAGAGCTGTTCAATGAAACCTAGCAAGTCAGAGACAAATATAAAACAGAGTAGCAATGATATACTAATACTGAATGTTCTCCACAGAAAACAACAACAACAACAAAAAAACTAAAAAAAGCCCCCAAACCAGCAAATGCAAAGCAGATAGTGAAGCAAAACAAATCAGACCAGAAACTCCTCAGGTGTGGAGAAACTGACTCCAGTCATCATCAGATAAGGTGGTAACTCTGAACATCTTTATTAAATAAGCCAACAAAGAAGATAAATAAACACCAGAATGTACTAGAAAACAAATGGGGAAAGGAGATATTCTGGAGCTGTGAAATGGGTGGTGAATTTGGAATGGATGATGCTTTCAAAGGCACTCTGTATTGACTGAGCACTGCTTCGAGTGAATGGAAAAGAGCTCTCAGCAGCTGAGGGAGCCGAGCTAGTTCAGTGCTCAGCGACTTTGAAAAGTTCTCTCTGTAACACGCAAATCCCAGCAGCTTTCAAACTTGCGAAACACTGATTACATGAACTTCCACTACCCACGGTCCTGGGGTCTCAGTACTGGTGCAGTTTGTAGCAACACTCGTGTTTTTGATGAGATCCCTGCCAAAGAATCCTTTTTGTCTCTAGTTAGCTATGTAAAGCAGAAGTGTTTCGAACCTCAGCAGCCTATGCAACCTCAGCACTGCAAACAGGGGAAATAGTTCAAAACTGAAGGATCATGCCATTCCCCAGGCCAAAATGAAGGTATGTAGTCGTGGTCTGAGGCATGATAGTTAGCTTCAGACTGCAGTATGAGAAAATAGCTTTAAAGCCCTAACACCCACTCCCTAATGCGGAGAACGCCCTCTCCAGGACTTTTTTTTCCACCTGGCCACAAAAACACAAGACTGTTTTTAATCTAAAATGAAACTGTTTCACTGGAATGGGCTGGTTTGTGTCATGCAGTTTACTTTGCAATTTCCAAGGGATTTAAAATTTTTTAAAAAGCCACCTTTTAGAAATACACAAGATCTTTAAACCCCATAAAAACATCCCTCTGTAGAAAATAAGCCATAGCTATCCCCTAACACACCTCTTAGATATGCAGAGTCTCAGGACTGATACTACCTGCTGTACAGTACCACCAATTCAGTTGAAGTCTATGTGAAGAAACAACATTACTTAGACACTTGCCTTAGATTTCTAGACCCTCTGACCAGGTCTAAAGAGAGTTCACTGCTCTTAACTCCATGATTCAGCACAGAAACACGATCTTCTGGAGCACAACAGCACACAAAACCAGAAACCTTCTGCTCCTCTGTGAACTTTTCCTTAATGAACCTCATGGAATAGAATTTGCCAAGTCTGGAGATGTCAGTGGTACTCGAATATACCACAGATTTCTAGGCAGAGATTCTGGCCTGATTCACAGTTTGCCTCTGAACTGAGATATAGAAGGCACATTTCTGAACAGGAATGTGAAATAATGCTAGCAAGGTAGTGTGGAAGGAGAGCAAGCAGAGGAGAAAAGGAATTTCCATATACAATTTTTAGGATGAGAAGCTAGAAAAGGACAAGGGAAAAAAAATAAAGACAAAGAAAACTAGATCCAGTAAATGGTGAAAGAGACAACAATAATCAAGGTTAAGGAAAGAACGAGAAGAAACAAAGAATTGCCACACTTAGCATGACTATGGGCACCTCTTATGTCTGCCATGAAGAGAATTGAAGGGAACAGCAACTTACATTTTGCAGCTCTGGGGCTAAAATTGCCACATAATGCAAACATAGAATTATTCAAACAGATTTTTTTCTTAAAAATAATAGTGAATGCACTTAATTTTATAAATAACGAAGTAGTAAGAGATAGGGTATGCAGTAAAAAAGCAGACTGATTTCTGTGCTCCACTGTCCTCAGCTCTCGATGCTGAGGATAAGAGAAGAAATCACCAGACTGAAAATGGATGTGCCAGCTCCAAACAGGAAAGATTTTCAGAGTCCTGGACCATTGCAGTGCCTCCTACGAGGCGAAGCTGAGGTCACACTTTCTTATCAAGCAGAAAAGGTACCACTCTCCTCGCTGAACTAATACATTATTTCTGAACAGCTCCAGATCTTGCTTCAAATCTACCGCATCCTTCTTACCAAGCAGCTCCAAATCCATCACAAGTTACCCCTGAAATGTGAAACCATGAGAGAAGTTCATTGGTAGAGCCCAGAAGACAGAGAGAAAAGAGTGACAAACCGAACTTTCCATCCACAAGAACCAGTCAACATGTTTCTACAAATGATTAATCAGACATGAGTGAAAAAATACTTCCTCTTGGAAAATGGATCAAGGTAACTTCACATGGTTATGAGATTGTGATATTGCAAGGGAAAAAAAGAAAACAAACCCAAACCCTCAAACAAAACAAAACACAACAACAATAACATGTATTAACACTAACTCCAGAAGGCCCATGGGGAGTTAAACCCACTTTTATTAATACAGATTGTTCAGTATTTAATGATTTAAGCCGGTAAAGCACTACATAAAAGGTAAGAACAGATGACTGGTTGCTCTCCCTATGGCACTACTCCTTTCTCCAACAGTGCACAGCTTTTTCTAAACACTGGCTATACAAAATAAGCTGTTTTTTTCTCCCACTCTCTCCTCTTGCACAGGTAATTATATAGACATGGTATTCAAAGGTATCATCACCATCTCCTTCAAAACATCTATTTAGTGTGTTTAAATCACTAAACACTCACTATTACAATTGCCACTGAAAAAAGAAAAAAAATACCTATTTTTTTTTCCTAGTCATTCTTATTAGTTTTAATTCTCTAAGTATTTCTTCATATGGAGAAAGATACAAATGGGAGCGCTCTCTGTACTTTTGATTATCTGCTGTTTTAACAAGTGCTCTGGGGATGTAAATTAAAGACTTTGTAATGCCTCCTGTCCCTGACCAAGGTCATTGACCCAGCAGAACACACATTAACTTCTGTGTCTCAGAACTCTATTTTGTGAAGTTTAAACTAAAACCCTTAAAAGATCCTTGAACAGAGCTGCCTTTGACATCTTAATGCAATCTCTACTGTTAAGCCTCCTAGCTGATTTCCTATGCAATAGGTGCAAGAATTTTATGCAATTCCAAGCTTGTTTCCTACAGTATATAAATGACAGCATATCTCGAGTGCTATGTCTGCACCATGTAAGCCACAAAGTGTTTTTCAAGTAATCATGGAATCTAAAGTGGGTTGCTTACCATGACTGAGTAATGTATTCCAGAGATACAAGTGCTTTTGTATAAATAACATTATGATGTTCCTTTTGATCTCAGCTATTGCATTTAGAAGTATCCTAATCTTGGAGTTTTGAAAGTTTATCAAACAAAGCTTTCAAAAAACATACACATATACTTGGGTATACCACATATTCTGATTTCTTCCTTTTGGTAATCACGAGCCTCCTCCTCTCCATGATAATTTTGATCAAAGGTCACATCTCTTAACTGTGTTTCAGAGAGTCCATTTTAAAAACAGTCACCGTCTCCCTAAACTGTTGTGAATTTTGTGGTTTATTTAAGTTAATTAGCCAACAGGAACGGAAAAAAGCATCCCCAAAAATATTACACGTATCACAATAAACTCTATAGAGTTTATAGAGAACAAGATACTTGCAACAGTTTCAAAATTAAATCAGCTCCAACCAAAGCAGATTAATTGTTTTTAATAGACAAAGCTAATGTCAAAAAACACGGTAAATTCAGAGTGGCAGAATCCGCATTTCAAACTTTACTTCTTTTTTTTAATGATAATGAGTTGACTGACATCCTCCCCAGAGGGGCAGACTTCTGAACACTGATAATATCACGAGCAGCTGAGCAGACTCTTTCACTATTTGAAATTGCTGGGTATTGTAAGGTATTCCTCTGCTAGTGCTGACAGTAATGAATACCTAGTTTTGCACAGCTTCGACCACATGGGGGAATCACATTTTACTGTCTTCAATTTTCAGCTGGTAATCTCATACACCAGCATATTTAATACCCTCCTGATTTATACCAGAACACCCACTAATATCTTCTCAAGCACACATTTTCAAATCTTTGCACTTGAGGACTTCACAGGTGGGGGGTAAATTGCAAGGATTTGCCTTCTAAAGGTTTATCAGAAATGCTGTTACCCCCTGCCTGTGTGTCTCTCTGTCCCTGCCATATTAGAGACCCAGAATCACAGGATCCACCATAAATCTTAATTTTCTGGGCTTCCTCATGGGAACAGATCTTGCATCTGGAATCAAACACACAGCTCTCTGCAAGAAATGAACATCTTTTCCTTCCCACCACCGCCCTCAGTGTGTGTGTGTTTCCCCAGAGAAACAAAACAATTAAACCTCACAGTATCTAGGTGTTTAGCCACTCTGAAGTGTTCACTGCTGTTACCAATGAGCTGCAAATCCAGGGCTGGTGATTTTCAGTGACATAAAAATCATTCCATAATGTTCCCAGACCTTCAGGCATTCTGTTGTCACAAAGAACTGTAATGATATGTTGTGTGGGCTCTAGGATCTAGGTGGCACTTTCAGCTCCTCTCAAATCACCCTCGAAGAAGTCATGAGGTCTTATCCATTTCTCCAGATCTATTTTGACAGCACTAATGGCTGATTGTTGCTCTAGCTATCCAGACAACATGTCATAACTTTGTTAGAACATCTGTTATTAATTTACATTGGTAAACAGCCAGCAGGAGCTGCTTTGGTTTTTTTTTCCAGCAGGTCTTGCTGTGTGGATGCTTTGGAAAAATGATGCAAACACTGTTCACCTGGTGCATACTGAGGCCCTTTTCAGTGACTGAACTGAGAGGATGTAAAGCATCTAATAGGAAAGGACAGCTCTGCTTCTTTAATTGCAGTCAACACGTGAACCACACTGTCTGTGGAAGCAGATGGGTTCTGACAATACTTTTTCAAATCTTGCTGAAACGTCACGCTAGTCAACACGAGTGAGGTTGTGATCATTCAGCTATCAGAACGATCTGACTTGTTCAACTCTCTCTTTTGCAGCACAAAGTCCTGATCTGATGATAGCTGGGTTTGAAATAATTTTTTATTGTCACTCAAGACACCGCAGCCCTAGAAGTTATGAAAGATACATCAGAAGCTTCCGATGTGTTTTTGGCCTTTGATTTCTATCCAGGCTTATAAAAACATTTGCAAATGGTTCCTCTTGGGAATGCAAGACTCGGACTGAATTTTATATAGAAGCATCTAAATGCTTTCTTTCAATAACTGAACAGAGAAACAAACACAACAAAGGGTTTGTCGTTTTTGTGATCAGCTTCACGGTTCAGCCCTAAGCTCTGGTACCCTGCTTGTCCTAACTCTACATAAGTCAGTTCAATTCTAGGTTCTTGAAGTCAACCAAGTAGCTTCCACCAGAACAAAACCGAGTTGTTTCAAATATTTTACTCCAGGGACAGCTGCCTACATTTCATTGTGGATAAGACTGTGCTGCTTTGGTTCTCCTCACCATGTGTAGTCATCCAATACTATATCACAGTATCCTCGGCTTCCTAAAACCTATCTTTCCTGCTGTGTTCCAAAGCACACAGTGCAGATCTTTGGCTCTCACGCTAGGGAAAAAACCAAACAACTTCATTTATAGTTTTTAACAATATTCTAGACATTTTGAATTAGGCAAGAAGCCACACACACACGAATAACCTTGTTTAAAGTGCAACTGTGGGACCCAGGGAAGGCCTGGATCCACTTCTAAGCAGTGCTGAGACACTGGCCTTCCAGAGCAATTCCACATTTTTCTCTTCAGAGGCATCATTACTGCACTGCTGGCTTTTGAACTCATGTTGCCATAGCAAACATTCTGCATTGTCTCGTTATTATTTATGCTTTGAAGGCTTCCGTAGGCAATTATTTCTAAACTGAGGTATTTGCATTCTTGAGACCGAAACGATGCTGTGGATCTTGGAATTCATAACCCAGTGCGTGTCAGCTAAATCAGGTCTTGCATTTGACCACTGCAGGGTTATGCAGCTTGCCTGGGATGCTGCTGTTGGCAAGATACTGGAGGGTCATTTCTAGGTGAGAGAGGTGATGGGAGCTGGGGCCTCACAGGCCACTTTTGAAAAAGAACACGGTATGAACTCTTGTCACTTCTGAGTGACAGCAGGAAACCTTGGGATACAGAACTTAGATATGAAAAAGAACCGAAACACAAATCAAAGGTATCCAGTTCAGCATGTGCACAAGTCAACCCTCCTCAACTCAGCAAGAGTCAAGGAATTTAACAGGCGGTTAAGTACCTAATCAAGTGCATTTTTATGTGCTGAAAAAACTGTGAACAGTAAAAAGTTTCTCTGAAGCTCATAAAGCTGCACATATTTTAATGACAGCAAACAAAAGGAGAAAAAGGGGGCTGTGCTTTAGGCTTATCTAACTTTCTAACTTGCTCTGTCTAGAAAATCCCCACATTACCTTGCAGAGAGCCTCAGGATCTGCCAATTCTTTGTAACAAAAAGCATGGAAATGTCTAAACATCAGGTATTTTCACCATCACTGTGTTCCTCGTCCCCAAATAGCTCTAACACTAATAATTTTTCCCGTTACTCAATACACAATGTATGTACCACAGAACGAGTAGAGTGGTCTCCATATATGAATGAGAGCATAAACCTCGCCTGTGTTTTTTCCTGTAAATTGTGCCATACTGAGCAGGAAAAAACTTGGATCCATCCATGTGCTATGTTCCAGGGCCAGACAGACCTTAGAGGGGAACACAATATTGGGAAGCAACACCTTTTTCCCAATTTAGTGTTTTTGAAGGTGGTGTGACACTGACATCAGCTTTGAAATCCACCAGTAAGTTCTCCAAGAAGCAAAAATGAAATCCTGTCAGCCTGAGTTTACACCATGCACCACAGTAAAATCCTTTAGATGCCCTTCATTCTTTTTTTGGTTTGTTTCCAAGTCTTACTGGGGTGATATTTCTACATAAATTGAAGTACAAACCATATTTTTCATGACTGGATGTGGTTTAGGAGATATTGTGATGTTAAAGAATATCTTACATTTTATCTTGCGTTGTTCAACTGATGACCCTGGCTATTTCTGGAGGGATATTTGTTACACAGCTTTGCAAGTGACCCATAAGCCTTTGTGTGTCTATTAGGACGTGACATGGTCAAATAAAATTGCATTGACAGCTACATACGAGCACATTTTTTTGCCTAAGAATGGATATATGAATGCCTGGGAGAAATCCTTAATTTCACATTTATTAAAATAATCTAAATTCTTGAAGAATTCTTGTGGGGGACAAAAAAAGCTGCCACTTACAATCACTTAACTGATTTCTGCACAACTGAGAGTTAGATTTATTTTCTTATTGTACATAATTTCTTGTTAATATTGTAATTTTCAATACCCTTACTGTAGCAACACAGTTGCTGGGATTTTTCAAGTCCTGGAAAGGCTTTGATGGCACTGTTATTACCTGAGTAGCCATAGAAAAGTGGACAAATTGAAGGTTGGTAGGCAGCAGGAATAATCAAAGATGAACAAAATAAATAACTCCTTAGCACTGACAGATTATTTGTTTGCAAAAGAGAAAGCAAGGATATGGGGGGAAAATACAATTTTAATAGAAGGTTAGTTGAGTGCACTGCAGCAAGGAATTTGAGTGCAATGCAAAATTGCATATTGTTTCGCTTGGCTTCCACATGCTTTCCTGCCATGCTAATGAGGAAAATGTCTTTAAAAGATCAACAAAGAAATATGAGTTTGTACCACAGAATTAGATTTGGACGCAAGGTCATAAAATTTAGGTCACACAGTCCAGTGCACAGAGCAGTGCTGATAAATTCTGACGGAGGTGGTAATCAGTTAGGATGAAAGGAAAATAAAGAATTAAGGAAAACAACAGTTTTCACACGGCTGTAGTGCACTAAACAATTTCTATACTCAGATGCAACACAAATAGCTTGAAAGAAAAGGCAACCTGCAGTGTGATAGTCATTTAGCCAAATGCTCTGAAAGCTGAAGGGCAATGTTCAGATCCTTTCTGTTTTAATAAATAACACTGGTATGAAACCGAGGAAAAAGAAGAAAACCAGATGAGACCCATATAGCTTAAAACAAAGAGCTCAGATATAAACTAGGCCACCATGTTGCAGACGGTAGAGTTTTCAGGATTTAGAGGTATTTACCAATATCATGCCAGAGTCAAAAAAAAGACTGCCAGAAAATACATCTGAATTAAAATACTGCATAGAATCTAATGCAATCTATGTCCTTCTAAGATTTTCCTTTCTTGTATGAGTCTTCCTCCACCTCCTAGTCTTGCAGGCTGCGCCCTACAAACTTAAACACAAAGTGTAATAGGAATACGATGCAGCACTGGCTAAAGCTGATGAAATTATTTTCTGCAAATAAGGATTCTGTGAAAGAGCGGAGCCTCAACCAAAACAAATATTAAAAGCACATCATTTTCAGAATGAAACAACTATATAATCAAGGAATCCTGGTCTTTTAAGGTAATTCTTGCTAAAAATCCTTAAGAATAATTGTTTCATGCTAACAAAGAAAATGGATGTATGAAATTACTTTTTTTCTTTTTTAAGTTATGTAATGTAAGGAACTGTTGAGTGCTCACCCTTGGCCTGCTGGCAGTACATAGAAGCAGAGAGGCTGTGCTGAGGGCAGAGGAGCAGCATATTTGTTAAATCCTGAAGTGATATGACTAGAAAACACAGCGTTATTGTAGGGCTTAGAAGGACAAACAAGAAGTGCCCTCAATATGAGACCAGGAACTTGCTCATTTTAGGACTGGATAATGCATTGCCTCAGTTTCTCTCCTTGCCAGAACAAGTTGAATTGGCAGGCTGTATTAAATGTCTCTGAAATTCCCTTTTCCCTAAAAAGATCAATTACTTTTTATTTAATAGGCTTGGATGGAATTACTTGCTATTTCCAGGATCTACTTTGTTTATACAAAATAATAACTTATTTCGAAGTCAACACCAGTCAGTGTCTATCCCTATTTTCATCAATGTCTAAGTCCCCTAAGGGTTGAATAGCTTTTGTAGTCTTTACCAATCCTCCACAATCCTTTGGGAACCCTTTTCAAAAACCTATTACAAATGCTTCACTCAGAGGAAAAACTCTGTAGTTTGTTTTTGATTTTATTTCACCATGACCCTTCCTATTTCCATGCGAGGTTGATATCTCCTCTGAATGCCCAAGGGTCTCTTACTGTGCCAATGACTAAGATATGCTATCAGCTTGCCTTATATGTACCTATATGCACTCTGCCAGCATCCTGAAATACATCCTCTTCCCCCAGACATCTTCCAGCATCACTTCCTCTCACAAAACCATAGCTTGAACCAGACTGGCTGGTCCTCAGCTTCCAGTATTCCCAGAAGGGGAATATTGCCTTTTTGTAGCAATAATTTGGTAAACATTTCACAGAACAAGCTGCCAAAAAACCCCATAATAATAACTAAAAAAAAAAAAAAGTGAAAGAAAAAAAGAAAAAAAAAAAAAGCTATCACTGTCCTCATGTGAAGACACCCTGAAGTGAGTTAAATATAGGACATTCCCAGAGCCTGGTAACTGGGGAACAGAGGCCAAGAGTTTAAAGGTGTGTTGTGACAGGCAGTCAGCACTGGCCACAGATACAGCCAGACTGCTGCCTTGCTTGCTGCTCAGGGAGTAATTTCTGACAGAAGCAGTGCTGTGACTCACTGCAGAAGGTGCTATTTATCATAACTATGTGTAGGAGACTGAGGTTCCAGTTTGAATAAAAAGTCTGATTTGCATCTTTAATGTATGATAGTTTATATTTTAAGTTATTAATGAGTATGCTGATCTGAAGAAAGAAAATTGCTAAATATTTAATGTTAAACAAGCTTTGGTTAAACAAACTGGAACAGAAGAAATTTCTGAAGTTGCAATCGCAGCATTTTCAAGCCATGAGTTTATCAATATTCAAATACCTATAGGAGATGTTTGGGAATCTAAAGCCTCATAACGATCTTACATTTTTATAACACCTTTAAATCAAAAGGATGTCAAAGTGTTTAACAAACTGCAAGCAAGGATCATTTCACCTACAATTAAAACACTGACATGGCTGCAATGAGTTTTGGAAGTGGTTTAGCAGCACAGGGGATCACTGCACAACAATACAGGAGAAGAATAAAGGCTGCTGCAACTTCAGAGACTCAGCATCAGCAGGGATTTAATCCTCAAGGTTTAGGAATTAATATCAGCATGTCTGCAAAGTTAGGTCCCCACACAATTAAAGAAAATACAATCCATAATAAATTAAGCAGATTGAAAGCAACTAATCAAATACACAGATCATTGTGGCTAGCCTATGAGTATATTTTGAGAAGCAGGATGAGACTGAGCTCAATATTTCTTTATTGAAATACAGCTTTTTCTCTCAACTGAGAGACAGCGTCTTGGTAACAGATATATTCTGTGGTTCTGGTCACGGTGTAAAGTAAGTAACAATCCCCCAAAACAATTATGCTTATCAATCATCAGCAGTTGGTCTCCCAACCTTTTTTCCCCACAAAAAAAATTTGGTCCTTTAGGTTACAAGCCCTGATGGAACAATGGCCCTTGGATAACAGTGCATAAATAGTGCATTGCTCAGTGGCCCTCTGGCCCTGGAGTGCTGGAATAGAGTCCTTACAGTCAGCTGGAAAACCAGGGACAGAAAGGGCAAAGCCAGGATGAATATTCACAAAGCATTGCTCAGAGTGAATTCCGCTGGATTTGGCTCAGTATCTAATTTGGTTTGTCCTTTTGCTGTTCGAGGTATTTTTGATCTTTGCTGATTGGCACTACGGCTCTGTCTTTAAGGCTGTGTGGAATCCTGTTTAAAACCACAAGAACAAACCAACAGCAGTGATGAAGTAAAAGCACCCACTTCTTCAGCCCTTGCCTCAAGGAACCCTGATGGGAAACTAAGTGTGAGGCAGTCCATCATAACACAGCCACAATTCAGTTTTGATTTTGGTCAGCCTATTTTTAACCTCATTTAAAATAGATTCAAGCAGAGCTATCCCTGCTTCTCAGCACTGCAATCGGACCAGTTTATACATTTCACTCAGTGATGCTCAAATTGAGAAATTCTGGTGCAGTTCCTTGGGCAGAGAGCACACTCTCAAACAGACTTCTGAGAGAGACCAGTCCTCACCAGGTTGTAATGTCAGGTTACTGTTTTCTTAATAACTTTCCCTAGAGTCCTGAATCTTTCACTCTGTGGCACACCCTGTGTCACCTGCCGCAGGAGAACAAAGTCCATGCTCCTGTCTCAGCCCAGCTACCCAAGTGCTGCCTTTGTAGCACTCCCAGAGGAGTTGGATTGGTAAAAATCTATCTCTTCAGGCTGAATTTCCCATAGAAGTGCTCTAAACACAACATTTCTGCATAAAAGGCAGCCCTAACAGAAATCTGTCCATCTGCACAGACACCGCCTGGTTCTCAGCTCCTGACGGTAAAATGGAGATAAAAGGAATGTTCCACACTCTAAGGTTTTGAGAAGTTAACTGTGGTAGAGAATAGGAATTGCTCAGACAACGTAGCAATCATACAGGAGCATATAGGTTTATGAAGAGAGAACTACAGGGTTGTTCTTTCTTCCTAACTCTCCACCTTCCTGTTCCAACCGGTAACGCTCAGGAAGTATAATCAATAAGAAAGGCAGAGAAGGTGGCTACGAAACTGGAAATAGGCAGCCCCCATCCTGCCCTCAGGTTTGTGATTTTATAATGAATTGGCACTCTGGGCAGCCACCCAAAGATGAGTCAGTGCTGTTCCTTAAACATGACTTCGTGGGAAGCCAGAGTGAGGTGTCCTGATGCAGTTTACAATTCAGACAGGTTAGATAAGAGTGAATCAGCCTTTTACTCTGCCCTCATGGAAAAGAATAACAAAAAAACAAAAACAAAAAAAACCCAACCAAACAAAAACAAACAAACACCAAAAAAAAAAAAAAAAAAACAAAACCAAAAAAAAACCAACAAAACCCAAAACCAAACAAACAGCCAAACAGTCAAAATGGAAAATTCCTTTCCAGCTGCACACGTGACTTTTGTTTTGGCCTTTATACAAGCAAGAAGGGCCACGTTTAAGTGCCTTATTCTGTGTGTTGTTTCCAGGCAGCAAAGGCCAGGTCCTTCCTTGTGTGGAGCTTTCTCAAGTGGGTGTGTGCAGACACAAGTGCACAAATGAACATTTCCAGGTGCTGGAATGGCATTCATTATTAAAAATCTCAAATGAGACAAGTAAATTAAAGAGTCCACTTAGCCAGCCACCACTGGAATTTCACTGGAGGGCTTCTTTTTCATGAAATTAAGGCCTCTGATAGTGATAGATATTGGCTGGGCTGTTTGTAGGATTTTCACAGCTTTTAATTAGCCAGGTTGCTTTATAAGAACTATTTTATATCAGTCGTCTCCAGTGATTCTGTAGATTGCATATTAAAATTAAAAATTAATAAGGAAAGCAATCAGACCTGAAAAGACCAACATATTTCCAATTGTCATCTCAACAGATTTTTGGCTGTAGTTTTGAAAATCACTACCAAACATAACAGGCTGATCACAAACAGGTCCTCCCAGTTGAAAGTGTGTGACTTCAAAAAGTGCTTACTGATGTTGGAACTTGATCTTTCAGCAGCTTTTTTTTCAGCATGTCAGTGATATGGTACAATTAGTTCCTCATCAAAAAGAAATACGGCATCTCAGACTTCCAATTTTGCTATTGCAAGGGTTTGATTTAACATCCTGAATACCTAAACACTGTCAGGCAGCTGGGAGGGAATACGTTGCATTGAGATCTATCCTTTTTATTAAAAGCATATTATACCTTAAGGGAAGTATGTTTTCCTATAGGGACTGCTCCACAATTTAATTACAGCAGACTATCCTCTCATTTTATGAGATTCATCGGAGCTCAGGAACCACACAGTGATTTGTATCAGCATATCCTGCTCTGTCAGAGTGGAATGGGTAGCTATGCTCTGTTCAGAAAAATAGTATGGTTGGCAAAAATTCTCTGGACAAACTGCAGAGATGACAGTACACTGTTGCCTCCACAAGGGAACATACATCATCCCACTAACAAACTATTACCCACTAGAAACATCTCAGAAACATGTGCTGGCTGAGGGAATACAGCACCTCACTATATATTTTTTTTCCTATACAAGTCAGGCAACGGCTCTAAATTTCCAAAGCGGAGTTTCATTTTTTTTGGTTTTCTGGAGGGACTATATTTTACAGAAACAGAAATGCTGAAGACACCCTCAGGAGAACAAACTATGTGTTTTGTATATTCAATATGTTTCTTGTTTTTAAATTTAAGTCCTTTAGTTGCATAACACAATATTCTCATTTTCACACAGACATGCTCAAAGAGGGTTTAAATATTGCTGGATAAACCAACACTGTTAGGAAACCAAACCACTGCAGTCCTTAACTAAGGACAGAAAACAGACAATTTAATCTCAGAAGTACAGCAAAATCTGGATCAAACTTTGTCATTGCAGAAAATGTGCTCCTACTCATCATGGCATCCCTATCTTATGAAAGGGAACTGACAACACATTTATGTAAGTCTCAAGCTCATTATGTAGAGCAGGGGAAAAGGGACTGGCTGAGAGTGGTAAGAAAGATTTTGTTAGTGACATGCTATTTCAAACACTTGCTAACTAAAAAAATGTCATTCTTCTTTTACTGCTGGGCAACACTTTCACTAAGACAGCAAAAGGTTCCAGAAATGCAAACTGAAGGAACTCAGTCAAGACTGACAACCTTGGAAACTTGGCTGTCTCATGGAGTCCTGATAGTTGTGTTCCTTTTAGCTGGTTTTGTTTTTATTCCTCCAAGTAGTCCTCAGTGCCAGCATTATCAGAACATATGAATATGTCAGCTTTCTTTTCTCTTTAAAACAAATTTCCAGCCTACGTGTTTTTAGAGAACAAGAATAAAACACAATCATCATGCAAACTAACAACACAGATATAAAGAGCAAAGAGAAAAAAACAAACCTCAAAGTATCATTTTTAAGGCACCACTCATGCTTTATGAGATCGTCCAGATTTGTCAATGCTTGGGGTGTGTAAAATTGCTCATTTATGATGTGCCTTATCCTATTGTCAGCTATTTTTACTGTCAAGTCTTCATCTGGTAGTCAAGTGCCAAGGAAGGATCATATGTCCTTGTTCAAGCATTTCACAGCTGACAGATGCTGCTGTCTTCCCAGCAACTGTACACAAGGAAATGCTCTCCCATCCTGGAGATTTTCCTCAAATCATGCAGCAGGCTTGCAGGAAGGACTGCCTCTGTGTGTCCTCCCTCTCCATACTGACCACCTCAGACAGCACTTTTAAGGAGGAACCGAAAGGAAGAAGGGTAAATGTGAGCTCCTCTGGAGCTGCTCTTCTGAAAGAAGAGAGGATGCAGGAGGTTCCCCTATGGGTAGTGTTGGCATGGACAATAAAAAAACGCAGAAGATCCATGGTGGGCTGAGGGAAAACCCTGCTTTATCCAGTCCCCCAGGACCTCAGAGAATGTAAGAAGGGCATAAACAACCCCAGTGTCCTTTGGCAATGGGACACAGGGTGGATGGAGGAATTGTCAAGCTCAGAGGTTCTGACTGCCCTGATTTGGACAATATATCAGATAAACATTAATTTCACGTCTATACTTCCCCAAAGAACATGGATAATGCCCAAAGGCAATCTGACAAACTTTTAAAGGAATCCTAAAGAAGAAGAGTAATTCCTGCAAGAAGCTCCCATGACTTCCTTCCCTGCAGCAATAGCAAGACTTCTTCGTATTTTTCCGTGAGGGCTGTCTGATCTGGAATCAGGTCTCCAAACAATTAAACTGACAGAGGGAAAAATGATGGGGAAATTGCACACACAAGGAAAGGGAAACCTTGTATCTGAGCAGCTGTTTTGGCAGCATAGGTGTTGAGCCACAGGCTACTCTCAGTGAGGCCTGTGACATGGGATTTCTCTGGGCAAAGACCATGAAGTGATTTATAATTTAAACTTGCATTATTAAAAAGGGGCTCTGTCTCTTTTGCAAGATATTTGTGCCTGTCAGTCATTCTCTTGATTTTACAAGGTACTGGCCTAGTTGGAGGCCAAGTTATTAAAAAATAATCTTCTTTGTTGTTGTAGTTATTGAACTGATGCTATCAAAAGGACTCTATGATTTATAGCATGTGTCTCTAGGGAGGCTTTAGTCCATTTTTTTTTTTACTCTCTTGATATACATTTAAATTTGCCACTCGGTAAGATTCCATTTCTCTCCTTCCCTGTGCGAGTTGCAGATTCTTAGGCTGCTCTACCAGTCACCCTACTCTCAAGTGAAGATGAGTTTAAGCTGTGGTACATCTTTCTTTCCTGTTTGGAATTTCCTAAAATCATTCTCACAATCAGCACTTTGGCAACAACAACACTGCAACCTGGAAACACTTATATAAAGACTGCATGGCTGATTAGACAACACTCTGTGTTTTCTGAAGCTCTGGAAGCAATATTTGAATGCCCCTGGAAGTTTTGTGCCTTGATCCCTTTCACCACTTACTGTGGGAAGGTCGCATAGAGCTGGGTTGGCACTGAGAGCTGCAGGGTCTGCAACTGGAAACAGAATGACAAATCCTGTTAGAACTGGAAAGGTTTGTTAGTCAGAGTGCCTGTTATAGCCCCTTGGGTTTTGGGAGCCTAATTAATACCTTCGCATGGTACCAGCCAAGATGCTGGCTTTTTAAAGCTTGCTCAGGATGTGCAGTGCAAGGCTGTTGAGATGTCCAAAGAACCTCAAACACACACTCTGTATGTCCTCGGCCTTGACGTGGAAGGAGCTCAACCTTTTACAACCAACCCTCAGCCTGCACTTGAGAGCACAGCAGGACTTTAAGTCAGATCAGGACCTAAAACACCTGTAGCCTCAACTCTTGCAGACCTGCATTTTGTTCAACACGTGCCAAGTGGAGCAGCTCTGGATACATACTCAAAAATAAAAACAAACCAAAAGTTTCAAGCTTTTCCAGGAACACTGCATTTTGAGGAGGAGAGGAACATGTGCAGAAACTCAGAGAGAGTTGTTGTCTCGCACAGACACAGGCAGAGAAGTGTTAGGGGCCTCCCGAGCTCCTCTGGGCACAGTGAAGAGGCTGCCCAGAGAACTGGTGATTAACAGCATTTAACTCTGTGAGAGGCAGCCCCTACTGGCTCCCGGTTTCTGATGAGTTCCTGTACCTGGGGAGCTGCTGCCTTTCCTAATAAAAGCTGGCGTGTGCTGCTGTGCGAGGCTGAGGTTCTTATTAAACTGGTGATGATGCCCTCTCCCCTTCCCCCTGACTGGAAGCACAGCTATTTGGCAATGGAGTACACCCTGATACGGGTCTACATGGACGTGGAATATTCACACTCGGCACAGAGAAGCATTTACTTCCAGGCAGTGGCTCCTCTGATCCAGTTCCTGTCACTTAGAATGAGTCAAATAACTTTTTATACTGACATTTCCTTCCCCTGACGATAAGTGGAGTCTAGAAAACTAGCACAGATCTAGATACTGTAGAAATCTGCAATTTGTTGAGGTGAAACCCTAATCCCCCCAAGCTTCCTACATAGTCAGTAGAAAAAGTCATGCATCTTAAAAGAGTTTCTAAGTTAGGCTCATACACTGCCGAGCACAGCTAAATATTTCTATGGGAGGAAATAATCCAAGCCAAAAAGAAAAAAAAAAGTGAAAATAATCTTTTTGGAAGGAAAACAGAAAAAAGCATTACAGAAAGAAATATTACAAAAAGAAAAAATACTGCAAAACTAACAGAGCACTGTTAGTGCTGAGCATTAGGAAGTTCCTCAGAAAACATTTTTCAAAGAATTCTTGTGCCTCTACCCTAGTCTCATATCTCTTAAAGTGTTACTGACTTAAAGACAAGCCCAAGATATCAGCATGAAAAGAAATCTCAGCACTCTTGACAGATCAACAATTAACCCTGTATACTATTGGGATCAGAATTTCAAGATCAATTATCTTGACTAGAAATAACTGACTCATCCTGAAGATTTGGTTTTTAATCTATTTTACAGTACTTGGAAATGCAGTGATACTATGTGAAGCAGGGACCAAAACTTTTATCTATTTTCTATCATGGAATGCCTAACAAATAGGCTGTACACGTCATTCTCTTTTTCTCTGTGGTCTAAGAATGCTTACAGTCTTTCCTGAAAATTGGAAGAGCCTCACCATGAAGAGTGTAGTGTGGGTTTTTTTTTTTTCCCCAGAACAGCCTGTAATTGACTCTCCTCAAGGAGATAGGAAATACAGAATTGAATTTTTTCAGGCTGAAACAGAATTGAAATTCTTCTACAAAGAAGAAAAAGTTCTGAAAGAGACTTCCCAGCTTTGTTTGCTTGGGTATCACTGGCTGCAGCACTTTACACCATCACTGGCTGTGCTCACTCCCAGCTCCGTGTAGATCTGCAAAACGGTAGAGGAGACCTTTGCTGTCTTCTTCTCTCCTTTCTACCTCGCTTCTTTACACTTCCTGCCAGGATATCCCCTCTCCCTCCTAATGCACCTCGGACTGGGGCCTCAAGCTCACACCACCTCCTGCAGCTCGACCTAAAGCCATCCTGCTGACAGGGATCCCAGGAGCTGCACTTTAATGATCCCCGTGGGTCCCTTCCAACTCCGGATGTTCCACGGTTCTGCGACTCTGAGCCAGCATGGGAGAAGCCACAGAGTGAGGTGATGCTGCAGCCCACAGCAGCAGGCAGCCAGCAGAACAAGGAAAGTGCCACATGGATACAGCTGCTCCCAGGGGCAGCCTTCCCTCCATAGCACTGAGGAGAGACTGGAAAATTTGCCTGTGTGACAGGACTCTTTCTGAGCCACGAGGGAAGTTTCTGTCTCCAGGCAGGAGCTTCCACAGTCCCCGACCCAGCACAGACAAAAAAGAGGCTTCTCGATAACGCCTACAACTCTGAAAAGACAGAAAATGTTGCAGTAAAGGTAGGAGGCTGGGAATGAAAACCCTACAAAAACTAGGTTTTGGCTTCATCAGTGAGAGCCAACCCTCTTATCAGCTCAGTGAAATGAGCCCTGAGAGAGCTTCCATCTGTGGGGGTGGGTGAGAACGTGGAGAGCGAGGGGCTGGGGAGGGTGGGAAGGTGAACGCTGCTGTCCTCCCGCTGTGCTTTCTTCCACCCCATTCAAACTCGAGGGAACGCTTCCATTTCTGTGTGCCCACAGAAGTTACTGGAGGAAGCGAGCCAGACTGCTCCTCAGCAGGAACTGTCTTCAACAAAGGGACATCTTTTCCTTACAATGCTTTCACTTCAGGGTTATTTTAATCTGAAGTTTAACAGAAATGTAAAAGCTGTTTTGGTTAAAAAGCCTCAGTGGACTAAAAGCATGACAAAGGACCTGAGAAAGATTTTTGTCTCTTTGCTTCATCTGAAAACTTTTAAGTCTGCCTTTTTACTTCAGCATATGTTTGAGATACCAATGTCTGCACCTGAGCTATTAATAGTTGATGGGTTTGGGCTGGGTCCAAAACCTCTATTCCCTCTCCTTGCCTAAGGTGAGCAAGAATTCCTCTTCAATACCAACTGCTCCACAGCAACAGCTTCAACAAGCTGATATTAAGCTATAATCAATTTAAATTATTAAAACACCAATTTAACAAAACCTAACAGAGTCTATTAAACATTCCTAGAAAATTCAAGAAGTTGTGCAAAGAGAATGTGAACAAAAGGCTGCTTGGATCATAAAAACGTTTTGTTATGCCTAAACACATTGTTTATGGTGTCTGACATGGTAGAACTTGCAAATGGCAAACCCAAATCTGATCTGAGTTCTTCTTTATATTAGGGCTTCCCCAGGGACCTCTCTAAAGTGTATGGATATAAGTGTGGTAAGCACCATCTCTCCTTTCCCAAATAATTCTTAAGTTTCATTTCTATCTGAATTACAGCATCCACTCACTACTGTGTAAATATATTTCCTCACCTTGACATTCGTGACAGCAGACAGAAATCACAAGGTCAGCACCCACCCCAAACCATTATAATTCATTGTTTAGAAGGAACAGTCTGATTTCTCTGCCTTCATTCTCTGTATGAGCACGGCTGAGTGCCAGCTGAACCACGACGCTGCCCAAGACCCAGAGAGATTATGTGGGTAAAGCACGTACTGCAGCTGTTTTGATATTCAGGAAGGGGCTGGATCATGCTGAGAGTCGCTTCTGCCGCACAGTAAATCAGCAGAATCAACAAGTATCCTTTATCCTAAGCTCTGCAAACCCAGTGCTTACACAGAGATTGGGGGATGGTTCTTCGGTGGTGTGGGGTGGGGAGGGAAATCAGTTCATTTAAAAGGTCTGTCTGCATCATTTCTGGAAATGTTGCTTGTAACAAAGAAGCCCTGCATTGTCAGCACAAATCTGCAAAGCTGTTTCCTACAATCAGTGTATTTTTTAAAAGTTCAAAACTTTCTGATTTCTCCACTAATACCTTCAGCAATGCATCCACACTCTGAACAGGCGGTTGCTGCTCCTGTGGGTTTGTGAGCAGGCAGGGGTGAAGGTTGCCCCTGTGAACACATCCACGACACCACAGCTAATAAATGAGAGCAGGGGAGCTTTCTTTTGTGATTCAGAGCATAGATCTAAAAAAAAATAGATTGAGGCTGATACGTTGCTTATCTGAATAGAGTGCAACCTTTCCAGTGGCTACAGGCAGCTGCTGGCACTGGTGAGGCAGCAGGCAAGAAGGAAGCTCTCTGCAGAGCAACTACAGCATCGTAAATCACTACAAGACACATCCACGAACATCCAGGCTGAGGAAAAGACCATAACTGGAAAAGATTTTTACATTATGACATTCATGTAAAGTGGGAATAAATTCAGAGTTGCCATTTACCATTCATTTGAATTAAATTAGATGTTCTTCCAAACAAAGCTGGGATGTCGTCAGACTTATGTACTAATGAAATGCCTAGTGATGAAAGATTCAGTCTAATTTAACTGAAATTGACACTTATTTTGAAATGAAAATGATGAAAAATAAATAATTGAAGATCCAATTAGACAAATATTTTTGAAATATAGAATACCTAAAAATTCACCCAGAAAGAATCTCAATATTGGATTAAGTTGCCAAAAAAAGAAGAAAAGACATCTCTCAATCTCTGTTTTCACTAAGATTTGAAGAATGACCCATATGTCATCTCCATTAATAAACTGGGCTAAAGGGGCATCTCAGTAGCCACATTCCTGTAAAACACAAGCATAGGGAATATTTGAATTAATAGTGAGTAGAAAATCTTTTGGGGAGAGAACTCACCTCACTTTCAGATCTGTGTTTTGAAGCTCTCTGTTACACCCAACTTTGAACACTTTGAAGACATAATGTGGTATTTAGAGATACAAGTTTCCTATATTAGAATAAGAAATTAAACAACCACACTTTTAAAATGTTATGAGCATCCATGCTAATTATTGGACAAGGGCATAAACACTAGAATCTGCAGAGCACAGAAGGATTAATGGGTAACAACGAGATGCAGCAGACCATTAAAGAGTGAAATGTAGCTCTTGGTTTAACAATAGTCATCCATTAGTGTATATTTAAGTCAGCCAAAAATTCGGAGTAATACCCAGATATGTGTATTGCAGGATGTAGCTTAAAAATTGGGGATCACAGCCATGAAAATAATGAGTCAGTTGAAGATGAGGTCAGAGATTACCTGTTCATCAACTGTGAACACAATATTACTGTTAAAAGGCCTAAAGAAGTCCCTGGAGACAGGAGAAGATGAGTGGTCCCAGCATGGATGGGACAGCTGCTGGAATTTATGCACCTAGCTCCAGTGCATGCTTCGTGGCAGATACAGGAATGCCAGAGATCTCAAAATGGAGACGTGTGGGTTGTGTGACAACCTTTCAAATTAATTGGCTAATGTATTTCAAAACGATTAATTCTTAAAATTTCTATGAAAACAAGGAAGCAAGGAATGCAATCCTTCTGATGTTCCTGCTGAAAAGCTGAAGTCTGGGTTTAAGCCACACCAGCTTACAAGAATTCCTATCTCAGGACCCCTTGTTATATAAATCGTTAAAACATCGAAGTCAAAGGATATGCGGGTGGTCAGAGCAGGTGATAAAAAGGGGTCTTGACCTCCACTGCAGACCCTGAAGAAGAGAGTTCCAGTGAAGCTGAATAAACCATGTGCTATCAAAATCTCTCCTCTGCTAAATTAATTAACTTTCTGGATATTTACAAATTTCTACTCACACCTCAAGGATTTGCTACAGGGTTCCGACACGACTGATATATCTGAGAGAGATAAAAATGTGTTAGAATTATAGGCTATCTCGAACTGCATTTTAGGATAAAATAAAAGCTTTCCTTATTCTCTGTTCAGCCAGAAAGTACTGGCTGCACTGTTAGTGCTTCTCCATTGCCTTTGTTATTTTATCATGAACAAAAGATTGCTGCCCCAACAACAATAATAATAGTAGCAGTAGTGATAATATTTATAGTCCATTAAGCTTCAGTTCTCAGGATGATAGATACTTTTTAATAATTGCAAAGATAAGATTTTACTCCTCGCTATTATCTGCAACAACACAACATCGCTTAAAGCTTTTTTCTTACCAATTTGACTTCTCATATTGGATGCACACAGTGTTTGTTAGTTACAAGAGAGCTGCTCATTAGTGCTGAACTGTTGGCAATGATCACTGGAGCATTTGTGTTTTTACCAAAATAAATAATTAGCAACTGTGCGAAAGATATTGGATGTAGAGGGAAATGGAACAAAGAAGGATCAATATGTTAAATTTTTGAGAAGCTCATAGGTTGATGAATGACCTCAGTGGTAAAACACCATTAATTGCCTTATAATACAGTTCACACAAATGAGGACTTATTTATTTGTTCATGAAGAAAAGGAGCTTTTTAGGAGGGAGGAGCCCACACAAAGTCATGGACAAGTCCCCTTCAGCATCAGGCATGCCATTAATCAGACAGTACTTATTTCTGCCATAAATATGTGTGTCGTCTTTTCAGAGATGACAGCAGTGGTTTGAAACACTGTTTTTAAGATTAGCAAAACAAGTCTTTTGGATTCATTTTCCAGCCAAATGTGTGAGATATGAGCTGAAATCAGTGCTGAGCAAAAGCACTGCTGTACCCCAATCTATTTTTTTTAGATCTACTTTCACAGAATCACAAAATAGTTTGGGTTGGAAGGGACATCAAAGATCATCCAGTTCCTATCCCCTTGCCATGGGCAGGGTCACCTTTCATGAGACCAGGCTGCTCAGGGCCCCATCCGACCTGGCCTTGAGCACTTCCAGGGATGGAGCAGCCACAACTTCTCTCTGCAACCTCTGCCAGGGCCTCACCACCCCTGAGCAGAGGATTTCTTCCCAACATCTAATCTAAACCTGCCCTCTGTCAGTTTAAAACCATTAAAACCACTCTCAGTCTATATAAAAGTTCCTTCTCTTTCCATTTTACAAGAGCCCTTTAGGTTGAAGGTGATTTTCTAGATGTGTAGAAATGCAGTGTCTTTTCCACAATTCAAGTCTAGACACGCCAATTTCTTATCCTTCTCTTTGCAACTGATAAGGAACACAGTGTTCTCTAATCATATTCCAATCACCACAGTGATTCTCATCCCCACCTCACTTAGAGGAAGCTTAGAAGATTATTACTCAATGATTGTGAGTGTAATCTCCACATGAAAAGGAATGGCAATATTTTGGGGCTAATCCAACCTTGTCCAATGATCCTTTTAGAAGGGGAAAGAGGACAGCAAGTAAGAAATATGATTAACAAATGCAAAGAGGTCAAATAAAAGTCCTCTTAAAGAAGCAGAGAAAAACAGAGAAAACGGAAAGGGAAAGCCAAAGAACCTACAGAGCAACTTTTAATCCTTTATTCAATGGAAACCCAACATTTGGAAGCAAGTGAATCCCTTGGCTTTAGTTGTCTTAAAATACGATTCTAGTATGTTATGAGCAGCAGTATTCACAGAACCCATATACCAGGTACACTAATCCTAGTAAGATTTAATGCAGGAAAGTTCAAAACAAGACAAGAAAGTATTTTGATTCTGTATGAAAAGGATCACTTTCTAACTCTAATTTGACACTGAAGATGTAAAAAAAAAATAGAGAGAGAGAGAGAGAGAATTTAAGGTGAAATATAATTACACAAGGTTTTAATCAACTCATCCTCCAGAAGAGACCAGCAAGGCTTCTTGGCTATGATTAGTCTATCAGTCTTTCCTTATCAACAGTCTGTGTGAAGGTGACATGAGAACCTTCTCTCTCTCCCACCCCTTTTCCTCTGCCGTGTCTCCAAAAATTTAGATTAGCGTGAACGTGAAATTTGCCTTTTTTTGCTGGAGGAGTCAGTAAGCAGCTTCCTCTGAAGCCTGTCAAGAGACTGGGCAGGAGCCCACTTTTGAGCACCGAGCCAGCATTGCCAGCGAAGCCTCAGAACTTGATTTTCATCGCTGCAGGTCGTCCCAAAAGCATGTGCATCCTGCCAGGCATGGGAGCAAGGGAGCCGGGGCCGTGCTTCAGCTGCGCAGCCCTTCTCCACCAAAGCAGTGCTGCTTGCCAAGCTGCAGTGCCAACAGAGAGCCCTTTGCAGAGGAACTGTGGTGTTATCTCTGCGAGCTGCCAATTCTCTGAATTCCTCATTATCTACGCATGAAATCCGATGGGTGCCTAATGCCAGCTTAAACTACAAATCAACCCATTACCAGCAGCAGGGTAAGTAGGTGTCTTCAGTGTATGCAAACACAGCGTTGTAGGCAGGCACCTCTCGGTGCTACTGTGCTGTTCCACTTTTGCAGTTACCTCTGTTATTTATAAAGGAAGTTGGAAAATCCAGAGAAAACTCTTTTCCAAGTAGAACACTGACAGCCTGCCTGCTGCTGCCCCTGCATAAGCTGCACTATTCGTCTTCCAGACAGAAGCACCTCTCGCTAGTATTTTAATTAATCTTATACTTCATATTCTTCAGGAGCCTTTGGAGTGCTCTGTTAACTTGAATAAATGTGGAATGACCTCATTCTTTAACATAACCTTGCAAGAGGACTTTCCATTGAAATGGGACTTGTTCTTGCTCCTGTACATAAAGTTCCAAGGCACGTTACTCCCCTGGGTCTCTCTCCAAGCTGAATTTCAGCTCTTATCTCTTGAATAACACAGGAGTGAGAATTATTCTCTATGAAATATCTATATTTCTTCTGATTTTACAGTTCAGAGATGCTCCCATTAATTAGATGTCTTAAAAATACGTGTCCCCAAGATTAACCTGCAGAAATGTAGTTTACATGCATACACAAGGCTAATTTTTTCCAATAAAATAAAATAAAATCAATGAAATGCTGTATCTTGTTCCATGTTAGCACCTTACTAATGGGCACTTCACTGACTGCCTTTTGAAGGATTTTACTTGTCTCTGCTTCTCTTGCTTCCCTCTGCATCTTACCTCATTTAAATTTTCAGAAAATCATAGAATTATTACAGTCGGAAAAAACCTTTAAGACCACCAAGTCCAACCATTCAACTTGCACTGCCAAGTTGCCACTAAACCACGTCCCCAGGTGCCGTGTCCAGTCATTTCTTGAACACTTTCAGATTGGTGACTCAACCACTTCCCTTGGGCAGCCTGTTCCAATGCCTGACCA
>VZTG01004991.1:184866-205244 GCA_013397845.1 Melanocharis versteri | reverse complement strand
CCCCTGCCCACCTGGGCACCCCCGGCTCAGTTCAGCTGCTGTGAGCAGCCCCCTAGGTCTTTTTCCACCAGGCAACTTTCCAGCCAGTCTGCCCCAAGTCTGTAGCAATGCATGGAGTTGTGGTTACCCAAGGTATCCCTGGTTTTCTCCCTTGGGTTTTTGTGGAGTGTTTTTTACTGGAAAACTCTGTGCTACTTCTTAGCACTTCTACTATTTAGGCTTCTAAATAGTAATATTGCAAATGGAGAAACCCAGGAATAATCTTTGCCACAGATCCCTGAGAGAGAGAAATTAATAACCTTGTAACATTAACCAGCAAATACCTATGCTTTTTAGGTCTTTTTCCATGCTAATTTCCAAGTTTGATACTAATGCTGCTTAGCTTTTCTCCAGAGAGAAGGAAAAAATGCCCCGATAGGAATTAATTTTGATGTGGTTAGGACTAATTAAAGCCTCCATAGTTCCATCTACAGAACTCATAACACTTATGGTATCAACTACACACAAACAAAACAGAAAATCAAACCAGAGATAAAAATGAAGCATCACGGCACCTAAATATTCCTCAAATGAGAGCTGCATTAATGATCTTTAGCCTTCTCCCATGTTGCAGAGGGAACATGACGGCCATTGTCAATGTTCAACATGAGAATCTAACTTACTGCATGCCAAAAAATAAAATAATGTGTATTTTTAAAGGTGACATTTTTATTAACAGGGCAGACCTGCTCATCCTCATGCCACAGTCAAGATTTTTCCGTACTTGGGTGCTGAATAATCAACATATCCAAAAAGGAGTAACTGATGCCACTGTTCACTCTGGAGAAGTTCAGGCATTCACTTCTCATTGAGCAATGTCTCTATTCATAGGCTTATAAAGTATCTTTTTTCTGTTTAAGAGAACAAGTTAAGTAAATGAACAAACTAAGCAAATCTCAAGTTGTGGTTGTGGAAGCATTTGCACCTGGATTGAAAGAAACCCTCTGGATTCCAGATTTATCCATTCAGATTAGGCAAGACTCCTTAATTTGATTTGAGGGCTAAGAAGTCTGAACAACCAGCTCCTCTTTGAAGTGCTTTTCTGAGAGATGGCTGAAGATAACATGAGGTGGGTGCCACATCCACTCTCATCCCTTCCCTCATTAGCAGTTCTGCTTTCAAGACTCTTGGCCAAGTTGTCTCTCTTTCCCCAGAGGGATAGGACAGTCTTCCTTTCCAGTTCATTTTTCCCTTAGCCCATCCCCTACACAAGAGCCTTTCCCAATCCTTTGCTCCCACAACCTTGGACTCCAGGACTGCTTCCCATTCCTCTTCCCCATTCTCTCCCCTGGAATCAAAATCACAAGACAATTCCATTTGCATTCCTGAGAAATCATGAATAATTTCTGTAATTGACAACATAATGCGATATTCCATTTGAAAATAGCCTCCCAAAGCAGAAGGAAAGACTGCTCGCGGTATGACCTCATTACACATTGCATACCTTAGGAAAAAAGATATTGTGTGGAGCTGCCAGAGGTGTTCAATAATTTTTCAGCTGTGACAAGACAGGAATTTAACCTTGACAGTACTTATCCTCTTTTTATCTTTTTTTTATCTTTTTTTTTAAGTTGCAATGAAATGGGTAAGAAACAGAGTGAAAAAAAAAAAAAAGCATCTTCACTCTACTGACTTCTTACAGAACCTGCACAATGTTCAGGTTTCCATACATTAGCTCCTGTGGGGAACCCCATCTGGAATCCCTCATGTTTACGGCAATCATAGAAGTCTCTGTAGGTCTCCCTCGCTGAATAATTTCCATATCCTTTTTCATCTAAAGCTTGTTTATATACCGATTCAAATTAACAAGAAATCATCTGATTAGAATTCTAGATACTTCTCACTAGCTCTACTACAATTGGATTAATTTGAAAAAATACATAAACACCACTTATAGGCTGCTCTATGTATCTGATGAAAGAATTATCTGCTTGTGGAAATTGTGTCACAGATTACTCAACAGTCACAGCAACTGCATGTCAAACAAACTGAACATCCCAGCAAATACAGAAAGTTTTCCAGAACACTTACAAACCCTCTTAAAAAACACCTCTAAAAGAGCAGGAAGGCAGTAGGGTTTGAGATGAGACTCCCTTCAAACAGGCTGAGCCCTACTAATGAAAACACATATACTCACGCAAATCAAAGTGACAGAGTCAATATAAACATGCAACAAAAACTCGTAATAAATCCTTCCTCCAGCAGGGATAATAAATTAACAAAATGACTGTATGACCAATTAATGATAAGGCAACAAAAAGTACACTCAATGAAGGTGCAAGAAGAGCAGAGAAGCCAAATTAACTTTTTACACCGCTGTTAATCTGGAAAATACCCCAGACCACCATGTTAAAGTTCTTTTGACTGTGAGACTTGTCGGAGGGTCCATTAGAAATTGAAATCATTGCAGAAAAAGTCAAGACACAAATGTACAACATGAACAGTTGGGGCTCACCTGGACCAGATGGCGTCCACCCAGGAGTTTCAAGGGAACCTGAGGATGAAGCAGACAAACAGTAGGTTATAAATTGTTATAAAACTGTGCTAATATGTGAAGATAAAAATAGGGTGTCATTAGAAAATAAAATAGAATGAAGTCAAGGAAAATATGCTAAAGGAATAAGACAGAAGTCTGATGCTCGCACATGGCCAATTAGTCAAAGCCTTAATAAAAGACAGGATGAATAGAAACTTGAACAAACATGATCTACTTGGAAAAAAGCAACGTGTCTTTTCAAAGAGGCAGTGCTTTAAAAACCTATTTGGGTTCTCGTTGTTGGATTTTGGCAGAAATCTAGACAAAGATCATATATAAGCTATTTAGCCTATCAAAAAATTTTTCAACAAAGTCTTTCAAAATAGTTTTTGGAGAACTAGATGGACACATGCAAGGGAAGAATTCCTGGCTTGATAATAGGCTTAACGATGAGATGAAGAAGATGTAATATGACTGGATCTCAAGCAGTGAAAGAAAATCATCAGTGGAATTTCCCTGGGACTCCTGCTGTTCTATATGGCCATAAATATAGCCTCCCAAAGGGGGCCAATGGTGAGCTGACAAAGTTTGCTGATGATACTGAGTTATTAAAGTAGGAAGGACATGAAAAATTGCAGAAAGATATTATGAGACTGAGCTGCGAAGAGGCTGAGCAATAAAATGTCAGATGCTGTTCAATATAGGTAAAAGTACAGTTAGTCAGACAGAAGAAAAATAATCTCAACTCCACATTTAAAGTGATAGCTGCTGAGCTGAGCATTGCAGCTTCAGAGCGTGATCTTTCAATTGTGATAGACAATGCCCTGAAAATGCCTGCTCAGTGCTCAACAGCAGTCGAAAAAGACGAATCATAGTTAGAAACTATTTCAAAATGGAGAGAGAACGAAATGGAGAACTCCATTATTCCATTGTACAACCCCATGGTGCACCCCTATCTTGAATGTGGGCTATTCCTTAACGTCAGAACAAATACAGTGATATGAAATACGTGGAGGAAAAAAAAAATCAGCAGAAAATCAAAGGTGTAGGACAGCTTTTGTATAGGGCACAATTAAGCTAAGAATCTCTGCCATGGAAATTAAGTGACTGAGGGAGGATATGAGAAAAATTGACAGTATGACTGCTGGTAAAAAAAGAGTGCATAGGAAAGAACTGTTTAATTTTTTCTTAATAGAATCAAAACTATGGACATGAAATTAAGGTAGCAGGAGACAGACTCCTCACACATGCTGAGGGATGCAAAATCTGGGTTCAAGAGGAGACAGACCTTAAAAGAGCAATCCACTGACAGCTACTAAGCAGAGACAGACTTGGCATATAGAATTTGCTGACTGAAAACAGTTGGAGACCTGTAGAAATACTGAATGGAAACATCCCCCATGTTTACTCTGCTTTTGCTCTTCCCTAAACATTCACTTCTAGGCTCCTACAGAGTCAGACTACAGCATCAGATGGACTTTTGGTCTGACCCACCCTGATCGTCTTTATGTGCTTATGGCTTTAGGCTACAAGGCATGGAACATGAAACATATTGATATTTTCCCCTGCATATTAAATATAATACAAGTGAAGAATGAAAAGTTATTTGTAACTCCCCACCACTCAGTACTGGGGTCTGTGCCATATCCAGTGCTCAGCCAGAAGGAACGCTGGGCTCATCTCTTGGGCTGCTTTATGCTAAGTGATCTGCTCTATTTCTGGCACATATAGACCAGCAACCTTAATTACACATCTCTCTATGTTTTTACTAGCAGCAAGAGAAATATATACTTAATCTTTTATTTTTGCATGGAGTAGCCAGAATATTTCCCTTTGATTTTTTAGATAGTGTAACGGTTGTTTAGTACACTGCAATGAAAGAAAATGCTAGAGATTATGGCTGAACTAGTTTTAAAAAACATTTGGACAAATAAAATATTTATATTGAATAGATTTCACATTGCAGTGCCTGGGATTTGGCAACAAACATTACAAATCATGAGCAATATAGA
This sequence comes from Melanocharis versteri, assembly GCA_013397845.1. Taxonomy (NCBI): domain Eukaryota; kingdom Metazoa; phylum Chordata; class Aves; order Passeriformes; family Melanocharitidae; genus Melanocharis; species Melanocharis versteri. The sequence goes on along the minus strand of VZTG01004991.1, from coordinate 200,717 downwards.
GAATACAGAATTTAATTAACAAAGCTAAAGATGGAAAAGAAAGCACACTGATATATGTAACGTGGCTCTCAGCTTCAATATTCAGCAATAAAATAACAAGTCAATGCTTCTAAACCAATCTGAAATGAGTGAAAAACAGAAGCAACATAGTTGGAAGGTTATATTTCAAAATGCAATTAGTGTCAGAATATTTCAGAACTACTAAAAGCAAATAAGTCACCAAGTTCAATACAAAGGGAAACACACATGACAAAGAAGTAATTTAGAGAGGGAAACATCTCATTATTTTTATTATTTAAATCTAATCATCATTAGATTAATTTAGAGGAAATTAAATGAAAGCAAAATACTACATCTTCATATTGCCAAATAATTGGTGTCAAAGAAATTTTAATTTACTGGAAACAATCCCTTCTGTGCAATTAAAGGGAAAAAAAAACTTATTATGTATGTTAAATAGCAGTTTTCACTGTAAAATATAGCTCTCCAAAGATTAGCCATGGTTTAAATGAAGGGCTACAGAACAGGATTCTCTATGTTCCATTTTCATGAAATTAAAAAAGGCTCTGAAAAAAGGCCTACATGTATATACTCAATAAGAACACAAAACTTTATTTATTACTGTATTTTAAGAGATCTTTTGGACAAAGCGAATATTTTATTGTGCAAAACACTGAGATGCACTTTCAGGAAACACATGTTCCAGCACAACTGATATATGTAACGTGGCTTTCAGCTTCAATATTCAGCAATAAAATAACAAGTCAATGCTTCTAAACCAATCTGAAATGAGTGAAAAACAGAAGCAACATAGTTGGAAGGTTATATTTCAAAATGCTCACTTTAAATCAGAATCTAAACATTTGCACGGTGCTCCCACAAAGCCACAGCGCTGAGCATCGCCAAGATGTCATCTACACTGCCGAGCAAGGAGCTCCACCTCCCCTTGGCTGGGACGTGCAAAGTGCCCTGTGCATCCTGAGCATGTGGAGAACGCACTGGCAAGGACCCACATGGAAATTTCCAGTGCTCCAGCCCTGACAAACCTCCTCTAAAGAAGCTTCACAGACACTTAAAAAAAAAAACAACCCTATCAGGAACAGGGATATTATTGACACTTCTCTTAACTGCTACGGGTTGAATACAATAGAAGTGGGCGAATGTTCACATTTTTTGGTGCGTGCTTGGGTTCAGAGAAAAACAGCTCTTGTCTAGAAACATGTCTGGTGATAGGGAGACCGAGTGACCTCTTTCTTTCCAGTCAGCCAAGAAAGGTGCCATCCTTCCACTGTCTGTCAGCTGTTTTGCTGCAGCCAGGAACTTCAGACAAATGGCAACGTGTAAGAATGAAAACAATAATATAAGCTTTGTATTGCTTTGACCCTTCCAAATTCAGGCTCAGCTGGAGGTCTGTGCGCAGTCAGACCAGTTGCTGTTTTATCCAAACCAGTTCATCCATCCCTAATCAAGATGCTAGCAACCAGCTGTGTTGATCCTCTTGTATTCAGTGCACAGCGCTTCTGTGCTCCACAGAGAAAGATCTCACTTTAGACCATGCTCAGCCAAGAGTGTTTTTCCATCAGGAATCCACAGGCGCGAGCTCTCTGGCTCCGGCTCTGCTCTGCATGACAGCTGATTGTGGATGACCACTCAGACCTGTGCCTCTTAACCTCTGCAGCGCTGAGAATCCACGTCGTGTTCAGCACTGCAGCACGGTACAGGAGCAAAATCACCTAATTAGCCCCCCATGTTTCCTCCTGTAATGACATCTCCCAAAGCACTGCTCTCTCCTTGAGGCTCAGCCTGCAGTTTTCCTCCCACGGGTAAAGGAGGAACATTTTCCCACTCCAAAGGAGTCATTGCACACCCCTCTCCTCAGGTCTCTCTCTTCCTAACCCCCCTGGGCAGCTTTCCAGGGTAATTGAGTGCCAGTTCCTGTCCCTAGGCTCCAGACAAGTCAACTAAAAGAAATGCTGGAGAAGAGGAGAATGCAGCACCACAGCATGTTCACGGATCCTGGGGATTTATCATGTGGGTGAGAACCTGAGCAGAGCAGAGTGTGGCAGCCATTCACTCCAGACACCTGCATTTCCCTCCTGTCAATCAGCATTCAGGAGATCAAAGCACACAGACCCACAAGAGGGAGAATGCCTCTCCCCCTCACCCCTAATTTAGGCTGAGCTGAGAAGCCTGGTTTTAATGAACTACCTGGCTACACCTAGCAGCAGAAATCCATCTTGGATTCCAGGTCCCTTTGGTGGAGGGATCAGGGTTTGCTTTGCTCTTACATGCATGCAGTCCTCTGCAGAAAAGGAAAATAAATAGTCCCTAAACCAGCTCTAAAAAGATTTTTTTACAGTTGGTGTCAGGAGGTACAGCAGTGTAAAAGGTGACTGTGCCCTTGTCACCCTCTCAACTATAAAAACAGAGGAAAAGTTTCATTACCAGGCCTTTGCAGGAAGCCATGCCACAGAAATTAAGAAGTTCTGCTTTGCTTAGTTACACTGCTATAAAATTTGCTAAAAGAAGCAAATTTCTTAGCACCTATTAAGAAAATGTGACTACGAAGATGGTAACCAACACTCAGCAAATGAGGGCAGTGGCTATGAGCATACCTATGATGTACATTTTGTGATGGGCACATACAATACAGGCAGGATTGCCAAAAAACAGTGGACTAAGTTATTTTTTTTTAACATTAAAAAGAAGATAAGCTTGTCCAGGAAATTTGCTGATTAAGGAGGTTCCCACAGCTCTCACTGCGTGGTAGGCTGTTTATGATAGCTCCAGAAAAAGGATGCATTACTTTAGTGCAGGGAAGGCGGAAGGAATGAAAAACAAGGCAACCACAAGGCTACCTTGGAGATACAGACCCTCTGAAAGCAAAACACTGCTGCGTTTTCTTTTCTGCTGCAGAGCCCAGGGTGGCCCCCCAGTTGTGTTTGATTTACCTGATTTCATTTAGATGTCACAAGCAGCCACTGCCCTTGAACAGAGGCCATGTGACACGCAGAACTGACAGCTTCCGTGGGCTGTCTGAAACACATCTTGGAGCTCAGGCTCCTCCAGCAATTACACTGTGATAAAAAATCATCTCTTGTAAACTTCAGCCCCGAGTAGCTGCTCATAGTCCGTTTGTGACAGTGTTTGTTTTCCCTGCTGTAATTTTTCAGACACTGTCATACTCTATTTACTCACATTGCTGAAGCTTTTCAAAGACTTAATTCTAATTGATATTTTACTCTTCTAAGGTAATTCTACACCATTATTCAAATAATATATGTACACATATGTCTGTTGTAAATGTAAAGTCAGATACATCTGTTATAATATTGACTCCTCTCAAATTAAGTTTTAGATATTTTTAATGGCAAGGAAACTACTGATGTGTATTTATGGACAGAAAGGTGTAGTGCAACCTCCACCCGCCCAAAATAAATCATGATTTGTTCCTTAAAACCATAATCCCCCAAAATTACTGTTTAATTAATCACTCAATTCCCATGCTCTGGGGATACATGTATTTCTTTCATTTTATTGAGTAAGGTCTGAGACCTCAGTCAGTTTGGCACAACACCAGTAGGTGGAGTAATGGTAAAGCAAATATCTGCTTCAGCTATTTATATTTATAAACAGCCATTTTTAATATCTTTTGCCGAGATTTGCATGGACCAGTTGTGCGCATATATATATCTGCCAGAAACATTTATACATAGAAAGATATATTACTTACATGCACGTACTTAAAAACATATAGATTAAAGGAAAACACTTAAGCCCTTCTTTGTCTTAAATCTAGCATTCTATGCAGTTTTCTTCAGTTTCTCTGTATTGGGTAACGCATTTTGTGAATCGTGCTACCAGAAATTCTGCATTCCCACGCGCTTAAAGAGAACCGATCAGCGCCTGAAGGGAGCGAGGACTCGCTGCAAGTTCCGCTCTGCTATCGAGGTCAGTTGAGATGTGAGAGACAGCTTTGGCTAATAGTGTCGTGTCCTTGCCAACCCGCAGTTGTGCAGCGTGCCCAAAGCCTTCAGCACCCTGGATAGGAGCATCATTAGCAGGACCTTTGTCCCCCGCCAGGGTGGAGGGTGGCAGTCATGGGTGAATGCCCTTGCGTGAAGCAAAAGTTTCTACGAACGCAGCAGCTGTTTTTCCTCCTCTCCGTTGCATAAAAACCTCCCAGCTATTCACCACGACTTCAGATAAACACCAGAAACCTCCAAGATTTCAGGCAGGTAACAGAGCAGAGCCTTAACAAACGCTGAAGAGCTCAACAATCACTGCAGCAGCTTGGGCTCCTAAAGCAGTAATTTTAAGCCTCAAATTAAAGTCACGCCCACGAGTGTTATCAAAATATAGAAACTTTAGAAAATGAAACCAATGTGCACTGAAAGAAATAATCTCATTTGGACTGCAACCTGTAGTTTTTGTTCAGGCAAAATTCCTACCAGTCAGATGCAGGGTTTATCTTTTCATTCTGATAAAACAAGCAGGCACAAGTCCCTCAGTCAGTATAAGAAGAAAACTGCTCAGTTATTATTAATGTCTTTTCTGAGTCACCACATTCAGATAAGAAGTGCAATACACTTCTGTACAGCTATCTCAGAGCGATGTCTGAACCATAATGAAGAAAATACATTTCCTAATATCAGTACTCATTTTTTAAGTAAAATGACTGAAACTGAGCTTTGATTGCACGCAAAAATTAAAGACTTGGTCGGGTTGTCACCATCATTTTTCAGCTAGGAGATTCACCAGAAAGCATATGTGCAGGAGTCTCATTTTGCTCTTAGTGATCGCATTAAATTGCAAATACCAACACAAAAGGAAAAAGAAGGACAAGATTTCCTCTGTAAAATTAATATAGGTCTAAAGAACTGTAAATATCAGTCTCATTATATGCACTACCGAGTATAGGTAAGGTTATTTCCCCTATCACCACTTGTTCTGTGCAGCTATGTGGGGATTATTAATATTAAAGCATCTGGTTCTCCCCACCAAATCCACAAGTTCAAGAAAACATTTTCTCACATTAATTTTAAAATACTGAATCCATCTGTGCTACCTTCTTTAGGATTGCTCAAGCTCATTATAATTTTACTCTGATTCTGTTTGTAAATTACTTATGATTCATTTGGGGTTTCTTTTATCCTTTCTGTATGCACTATTCAGTAAACCAAGAGTACCTGTACTCTTGCCCCTGCTAATGCAAGCGCTGCAGTACAATCATCTTCTACCTCCCTATTTTTCTCTGGGAGAAAAGGGGGATGTGCAGAATAACAGATATTTCAAACTAACCACCTATTTTCTGTCAGACAAAATATAGTCATACCCCTGAAAACAAACATAACCTCAAGTTATACCAGAGAAAGCAAGTGAGCAAAAGATGAGGGTAAAATATACCACAATCATTCAATAAAAAGAGCTGGAATATTAAGGGAGTCATGAATTAGCATGTTCTCAAGAGATCATGCTCGAAATATCTGACATGTTTTGACACGTATGGAAAGACTAAATGAGTTTGAAAGTTAAAGAAGAAAGGAAGGTTTTGCAGAGCTGTTGCCTCACTTAGGGCTGTATTCTTCGAGCTGCTGTGCCCCTCTGGCAGCTTCTGCAGCCTCGCCAGTGAAAGGAGTCAGCCAGGGCACACCCTGCACAAGAGGGGAGGTGGCCTCCAGCACTGGCCCCCTTTGGCAGCCAACAAAGCAGAAGACAAGGCCCCCACGAGGTCCAAGGCAGCACAGGCTGCGAGGATGGGGCCAGGGTAGAGGTGGATGTGTCACACAGGGTTGCTGTGGTCTTTTCTCAAAAGGTAACCCCAGTTCACCCTCTGTACTACCCCTTGCTGGCTGCTATGTTGGCTCTTCATTCCTTCTTGCTTTGAAGCAGCAAAAAGTATGACTGTCTGAGAAAGAAAACCCCACCTTTTTTAGCAGAGTGCATGAAATTCAGCTCACATCCAATCATTTGGAAAAAGGGAGTGCGTGGGGGGTAGGATCATATCACACACTGGCACTTATTTTTCTGCTGCCTCGCATCCCATACACCTGGCAGAATAGGACCTACTACCCGAATTTCAGGCTTGTCTTTTTCAAAAGAGACAAAAATGTCTTTCTTCTTCTTCTCCCTGTGTTTCCATCTTAATTGAGACCAAAATTGTTTTCTGCAGAGGCTTTTATTCTCATCTCGGGAGGATTTAGGCTGTATAGGAATTCCCCCAGTTTTCAAAATGATCACCTACTGTTACTCCAAGGTTACAAGTTGAGAGCTCAAAAACCAGAGCTATTTTGAGAAAAATCATATTATCTGCACTGATTTTCTAATCAATCCATGTACTTGTCCCCCTTTCATTTTTCTATCCTCCCCCTCCTTTTCCAGGTAGTGATTTTCAAGATTTTCTGGGAGAAGGGCATTGACCCATTACTGTAGTCTCCTGTCTGCTCACAAGGAATCCTGTCCATGGGAAAAAAATGCTGTAATATTTATGCAAGGGCCTTCTCCGCTGATAATAGGAAAGATGAACCAGGTCAGTTTTGCACTCAGACTTAGTCTGACTACAGAGTTTCCAGATTGGTTTCTACCTTGCCATTCACAATTTTACACAGCATAAGGCTGGGAGGTTTGACATGAGGGGTTAGGGGATGATTTAGTGTATGTATTTGCCCTTTTGATTTGTTTCATGATGTTTCCAAGTCCAGAGAGCCCCTTTGCATAAATCTTATCTGATGCTGCCCAGAAAGGCAAGATTGCAATATAGCAGTCCCTTCTGCTGGTGCTATCTCATAACGCTGCATCCCATTTCCGTGCCTGCGAGGGGCTGTGTCTCCGTGTCGTGGTTTACAGCATTCCATACATAACTCAGAGCCACGGAGAAAAGAGAGTTTAGAAACCAAAAGGGAAGTGGGTCTTAGTAAGATTTGCCATGAGGCAGGAATCAAGGGCAAGTCTGGAAGCTCTTGGCAGAAAATGAGATGAGAGAAAGTAAAGCGGTGGCAGAGGGGCACGAATAAAAAACAGACCTCCTCTGAGAACTTGAATATACTGCAGGTGAAATCCAATATTTAGCAGAAATATTTTTCTTCTATAAAAGAACTGTAAAAAACTAACAGAGACCTGCGTGCAAATCTTAGGCTTATAGATTAATTCAGGTTGGAAGGGACCTTGGGAGGTCATCTGCTCCAACCTCTGGCTCGAAGCACAGTCAGAGCTGAATCCATTCCCACTCTGCATTTGTGAGCAGGCATGTAATGAATACCATATCCTCAACCAAGTGTCGTGGTCCAAGAAAAAAATAAATAAAATATCACCTCCTAAAGTAGCTTGACATCTGCAAGGTAAAGGATGCATCCAGCAGTAACTAACATAGGTATCCATTACGCTATCACTTCAAAGCACAGCTTTCACATGTTAGCAGCAGCCTTCTTACAGCTTTGCCTTATCTGCAGTAGCAAGAAATCTCAAGTAACATGCAGAAAAATGAGCTACAGCAATGCTTCAGTGGTAGGGGGATCAGAGCAAGCCTCAAGAAAGATGTGAGAGAAATGTCCTTAGAGCCCTCCTAAATTTTCTATATAGAACTGCAAAATATGCTATAGCAAGAAACAAGATTCCCCACAGAGTTCATGTAAATGAGAGCTCTAAAAATGTGTGCTAGATACCAGAGGATTTGTTCATTATTAAACTTATATTGTGTTTACCTGTGTAGCACAAGATTGAGGAAGACTTAATTGCATGCTATGTCCTTGCCCTCTGACCTTCATGTTAATTACATTTTGCTGTAGTGAGAAATAGATGCACCATTTTCTCTTATTTCCCTAGGACTGAGACAGTTATTAATTCCTAATAAGATAGCTTTTTCCATCTGCAGAAGGCTATATTTTCTTTTCATTGCGTGCACAGTACTCCCAGAAGCTTTTAATTTGCATACATTGGAGATCACTTCACCCATTTAACACTTCCAAAGTAAACTTGCTTAGAGCCACCGTGTGGCTGTGCTCTGGGGTTTAATCTCCTCCTCGTCTGTAATCATAACACCCACAGAAATTAGCAAAATGAGGAGGAGTGAGGTGTGTATATATATATATATCTATCCTCACACATATATTATGAGTGTGCACGAGGAGCATGGCTGCCTGGTCTCTTCACTGAGGTTCATTTTTTGAAGTGTTAAATGTAAAGACTGATCTTCAACATGCTTCCCACTCTTCCTGTGGAGCTGTTATTGCCATGTAGTGTGGCTTAGTTTCCAACAAAGATGAGGCTCTTTTCTGCATCAGTAAAGATTTCCTTTTTTTAAAAAAACCTTTGAGAATGTTCTTTTTATTTCAGATGGGATATTAATTGAAATTATATTCTACTCCCATCCTCACCTACTAGCTTAATAATCATCACATTGCACAAATTATTTTTAATACCTTGAAAAATTCATTAAGTGAACAAAAGATCCTGACATAAGTCATAAGATTTTTTTTTTCCCTCAAATGTGAAGTTAATAAAAAAGGACTCTAGAATATTAAGGTCTACTCCTTAAGCCACCTTTCTTCCCATTTTAAAGAAGGGTCTTTCTGCTTATTTCCAGCAAATTTAGACACTAAGCTCTGACCAAAGATATTATTAAATGAGAGGATTTTAACACGTGTGAACCTTCCAGCAAAAAAAGGAGATTTTCAGAATGAGGCTTGTTTTCTTTGTTAAGAGACTGAGCACAGAAGGCAGCAGCTAAGCTGCCTCTTAGATTTCAAGCAGGGTAAAAGCTGCCATTTATAAGAGGACTTTGGTCTTCAGAAAAGTCTCTGCCACACAGGCAAATAAAATTGGATGGAGGGGGAAAGAGGAAGCACGGCCTGTGTGGTGACAGTGGAAACATCGTGCCCTGCTGGAGCAGGCAGAGGTGCTGAAAGGGCTGAAAATCAGTTGTTGTCACCAGCACAGCTCAGTTTCTCTGAACTGTCAGGCTTGAAGAACGTATCCTTGTCTTCCTCAAAGTTCAAGGCAGCTCTCCAGGGCTGGTGTACTCAGATGGGATTATGTCTACATGCTCTGACTTTGCACCCCAGTAAATCAGAATTATCATCAGGCTTCCTTGTCGATAAAAAACCCCAAAACCTTATGCATTTTTTTTCCCTTTTTTTCCCCCCTACTTCTCTCACCCTACAATTCCAACAAGATTTGGAATTTGAAGGAATCGATCCAGTGAAAGCCTGCAATAACATGGATTTGGGATGAGAGGCAATCTGTGTTTTGTGATAATCTTTGAAAACAAAGCAGCACGGTAATGGACAGATCCATTTATTCTCCCACAAACCTATTTTCTCCAAGCCTTCCCCAGCCCAGAAAGCCATTTTAACATAATTTCCCACTCCCTGGCACTTCAGCTTGCCTTGCCAGGAGGTGTAGGACAGGACTAGAGAAGGAGCACACTCCACCCCCGTGTGCCTTACATTGTCACACTCCCTGCACTACACAATCCCAATTAGTTCAAAGCCATTGTGAAGTTACCAAAACCAGGAACTTAGTCCATGTTAACCCCTAGCAGACCTGCAATAACAAAAGAAGAAAGAAATTACCTTTTTTAAGGAAAAGCTCTTTTCCTGTTAAATATGGTTTTGCATTTAGTGTAAATATCTAAACCTTCATGCGTTTACTTATAAGGCATTTTTTTTCCTACTTAGTTGAGATTTTCAAAGATAACATCAGCCAGAAATCACTAGAATTCCCCAAAGATAAGCATAAGTAACTCGTTATGTCATATCTTATATTGCTTTTCCTCAGGTTGCTCTAGATTCATCCATTCTATCTGACCAGTGTGCAAAGTTTTCCTTTCCAGGAATTCAGGGGGCAACTGCAACAGAAAAGTTCTCGTCCTTCCCAAAATAGTGGTCTTTTAGTACAGGCTTGACTTGCAATCCAGTGGGGTTGAGCACATGTCTAAGTGCTGTTTCATGTGAACTGGCACCTCTCATGGCTCTCAAAGTTTCATGGGCACACATTTATCTGACTGTGCAGAGCAGAAGTGGTGGGAAGGTTAAATAGACCAAACACATCCGAAAGTTTTTTCCCTTGTTGCATTTCACTGCAACAGAATAAATGCTTCCACTTAGATACAACCAAGCTTTTCACGAATAAAAAAACCCACTGGTTGGCTGATTCTGACACAGGTGTGAAAATCCTTCTACAGCTCATTTTAGTAAAGGCTCCTCCATGGTTGGGGTATTTACCTAACTTTGCCAAACACCCCATTTTAACAGCAATGGTTGATTAATCAAAGCTGTTTGTAGCACAGTAACATCCCAGACACGCACTAGAGGGTAACACATAATGCATTGCAAAATAATTCTACCCATCCCTTTAAAACACACGACATACGTCCAGGGCTCTTAAACTCTATGTGACTGCCATATCCATATTTCATATTGTAGAGGAGCATCTAGCAACCTAATGCTGTAGGATCCTGAAAATTAATTAAATCATTGGTCTTTCTACTCTGATTTCCAATTACTGTCCAGCTTAGTGATCATATTCTTATATATGACTGAAGTAATTCACTATTGTTTTCCACTAAAACAATTTTCTGCATAGCTAATCAAACAAGGTACACTAATAGCAGTTTGTTTGATTTAGCCTGAAGTCCACAAGGATCTCTGAAAGGTTAGCTTCAAAAAAAATTTTAATAATCCGCATCATTTCATCATGGAAAATTAGGCTAAAGCTACCGGTTCAAATAGGCAAGAGAAAACCACAAAGTTTGATATTTGATACAGCAGCAGAACAAGTAATGAACATATAACACACTACTACCTTTATCATCTAAGATCTCAACCTTTTTTCTTGGCTTGGAGTTGATTTTTTTAGTTCATTCATGGATGGCATCATAAACTTTGCAGCTGCAGGCCTCAGCACAAGGTTAAAAATTGCATAGTGATGCCAAAACTGCTTCTGCTTTTGTCATTTAGTGCACATAGTCTTAAATCCAAACAGGGTTGTTAAAGATTAAAGGCAAAATAAATGGTCTTAAAAAGCCAGATAAGCTAAATTGTTACAGATTATACATGTCTCAGTTCAAAATCATTAATGGCTCTCAGAGTAAGAGATTAAAAGACAAAAATAACCTAATTAGAAAAGATTTACAGTGGGGAGTTGAATTATTTGTGCTCAGAGCAAGGCAGGATTTGATCTGAAGCACACGACAATGCATTGGCAGTGATGAGGATGATCAGGAATGTTAACTAGCACAGCTTTGCCCTAAACCAATCAAAACTGTGTGAAGAATAGCTGAAAACAATTTGGACATAGCATCTTGGATATAATGTCTGAGAACTTAGCTCACTTTGCGTTGCCTGAACAAAAGGAATGTTTAATTATGAGCTTTCAGATATTTCTTTCGCTATACCTGTAGTATGCAAAGCAGTGAATTTCAACGGCAATTTTCAACAAAAGCATGTATATTTATAAGCAACCCTTATGCTATATTTGTGAAGAGAATGCTGAATAAAAGGTAGCTATACTACTGGGGTTGGATGATTTCTCAGCCATCAGCAGGGAAGCTGCAAAATAATTTCGACTGACCTGAGGACTCAAGGGTAAATTCAGATTTCAGTTACCCATGTGTAATGCCAGTGATTTGCATTCAAGAAACTGTGGGTAGAATTTGGCCTCAAGGAAATAGCTTGTGTTAGTGCCATAACCTTTGTTTTACAGGGAGTACAACATTTGGCCCAGAGGAAAAATACACCTCTTGTAAACCAGGTAAGCAAATGGGCACAAACCTGCTCAAGACATCACCAGCATAAATCAGAAATAATGTCATTTCCATTTAAAAAGAATTTGACACTGTATGAAAGAGAAATCTGCATGGTTGTTCTGATCTTGGTGTTAGAGAGGGATTTTGGATTGTACTCCTTGGATGGGTGACTAAGGTCTGTCTTTTTCATTCAAATTCATTTGTAATTCACCCATTACAACCATGCTGATGGTTGGAATCAAAAGAATTTATTGCTAGATTACTTTAGCTATTGAATTTTTCTGTAATCTGCTTCACCCATTTGCAGCTACAGCAAAACTGCTCCATGCTAGTATCATCAAGATCTCTGTCTTGGTAAATATCTCAGGGTGGGGCCAGAACTTTTTGCCTTCCAGATCTCTTCCAGGTCTCTTGAAAAAGAAAAACAAACTCGTGACACTGTCAAATAGAAAACACTCAGGGAGCAGATAATTGTATCCTGAAGAACAAGGTACTAAATTAACAAATGCTTTTTAAAATTCTATTTCCATGCAAGATTGCTTACATTTCTGGTAGTGTTCATGGTTTCACCATCATTCTATTCTGCATTTTCATATGTTCAGCAGGTTGTTTTCAGCCCAGCTTATGTCCACTGCATGACTATGGTAAGCCTTAAGAGCAAGGCTGAAGAATCTCGGTGTACTTTTTGCCCCTGCCTATGGCCAACTTGCTGGTCACAGGACAGCCAAGCTGCATTAATTCTATTGTGACTTTTTCTTGCTGGTTCTGGCCAGGAGGCACTGCACGATGATGACATCCACTGCCTTGCCTTAGCCAAGCTCCATTAGGAGCGAGTAACAGAAATGTCCCCGTGGGCACGCTTCCCCCTGCTAGCACGCTGCCTAAAATTCCAACTCAAAATTTAGCCAGTATCACTGTGTTTATCACTGTTAACTACAAGTGAAATGCTTATCTAATCATGCTAGGACTTCCTCCTTATTTCCTGTGGTTAAATCGTCTGTAAAAAGAAGTTAAAAAATAATTTGCTTATCATTCTCTAGTTTATTTTTAACACTGCTAATCTGTGCAAGCATATGACTGAACTGCCAGAAGGATTTTATGCAGCCCTAAATGCTGCTGTGAATACTCGTCTTCTTTCCCAACTCCTACCTGATCTACAGGTAAGGCTTCAGGCACTGACACAAGGAATAATTGGGTAACCCATTGTAAACACAAAGACGATTATAAATTTTTCAAAGAGGTGTTACATTCAAACCAGTATGAAAAGAATGAAAATAAATGTACAAATACTGTAATTATTTTGTTTTAGAAAAATCTTTGGACAGCAAACAAATGGACATTCTATATTAATAGAGCTGAGCAGCCATACTGTAAGGAAAAAAAACCAGAAACTTTTATTTTATTGGTCTCTCTGGACTTGCTACTGAGTTACAAAGAAGAAACCGAACGAAACCACCAAACAAAAAACCTAAAAACCAAAAAAACCACCAGCCAACCAACCAAAAAAAAAAAAACAAGCCAGAAAACCTTTAAACAAAACATCAGTCCTTCTACTACCACGATAGATAAAAAAAAAAAAAAAAAAGGTATTTTCAAGTTATGGTGAAAAAGACTCCAAAGTGCTTCTGTTACCATAGCTTTAATACTTGTATCAATATGATCATGAATGACTGAACTTAGGGTAAACAGAAATGAAGTCTGCATTTCAAACTCAAAAGCAAAACACAAAACAAATTTTGCATAAAATTTCAGCCTCAGAGGCTGAGTAAATGTGTGTTCTCCTGCTAAGTTTCATTCCCGAGCCAAGGACATATCTTGCTTTCAAACCTAAAGTACAAATAAGAGATGTTTTCAATGAATTCAAATCATAACCATGCAGTCCCTGAGGACTGGGGAAGAATCAATTTGTCTGGTTTAGTCCATTATAAAGCCATATTATTCCCATTTGAAGAAGATGCATCATCTGTGAGGACACCACCCAGTTCATCCTTCCAGAACATGAGCATCTTTCCATTTTCACTAAGCTGCAGTTTCTCACACATGCCATGTAACACATTTCCATAGGGGGAAGAAAAAAAGTAAAAACCTACCAAGAATCCTGTCCTGAGATGGTCATCTGTGCTCTGCAAACAAGATATCTTTGTACTTGCAGAGGTGCATAATTCAGCAGGTTTTTCTTTCGTGTACCTAGCTGAATCCCACATGCTTCACAAGCAAACAAAGCCTGTGGAAAACACAGTTTCAGCTGACAAGGGGGCTCCAGCTTGCCAGGCTGACTGGTCCCATCAGCACACAGCACTGATCCCTGAATGGCCAAATGCAAGTTTGGCTGCAGAAATTTCTCCGCGTGCGAGGAGGCAAAAGCAGTCACCCGTTTTTCCAGAGCGCCAGGAGCTAAATTAAACATTTAGTGCTCAGCTCCTGCCTGGAGATGGGCAGCTGCTGCCTGTAGTGGCACTGAGGGGACACCTCACTTCTGCTGCTCCCTCGCTCTGCTGAGCCCTGGAAAATTGTAGGGACTGGAGGTGGGTAACCTGAAGCTGTGCCTTGCAACCCACTCACTCTGAACACCGTGGTTTTCAGCACGGCTGTTCTTTCTCCATCCCGGTCATTGATAGTTAAGTGATAATTAAGCATGAGACAAATCACTTCAAGACCAGAAAGGAAAGCTGTATATCACTTTTATCCAATACAATAAATACAATTAAAAGGAACTATTGCTGTCTCTCTTAGTTTTCCTCCATATATATCAGCTGTCATTCCTTGAGCTTTAAAGTGCTTGAATAATAAACCTGCAAGGAATTGAATTACTTCAGTAGCAAGTTGATTAGTTCCCACATCCAATAAAATGTCTGTGGTATCTCATATATTTGGCATTTAATGTTGTAATTAATAAGTCTTGATCATGTGCCTCTTACAGCCACAGGTCAGTGACAACAGTGACATTCCCTTTCTCAGCAGGAAATTGAGCCTCCAAGACATTTTCCTAAGACACTTTCAATTATGATAAATTGTCAGATTTGCTTCAGTCATTTTGAGAACTACTTGAAGTATATCTTCCCAGGTAAAAGCAGTGCAAAGATATAAAGCAGAGTTGGTTGGAGTTTGTGCAAATCACATTTTGGGGACTATTTCAGCTTTTTGAGGATCATTATAGATTCCCAAGTGAAAGGTGTGCTTTTTCAAGTACATGTCTTTCCAACTTAATCTAGCATTTCCAATAGAGGGCCAGATACCAAATTGCTTTAAATCTGTGTAGCTCCATTGATTTCAATGGGTACATGTTCAATTTAGTCCACACAGGGATTTGTCCCTTTAATTTAATGTTTTAAAGGCAATGTTGCAAAGTCATTTATACTCCTTTTCTTTCTAATGATATATGCAGGAGATTATTATTTTTAACATTATTTGTTAAATATCAGGAGGTTATTTGCTCCATTTTTCCAATTATGTTGACAGTGTGACTACGAAAATATTAGTGGACATACAAGGATAGAGGTATTTTTCTGAGTTATCATCTAAAACATGTGAGATCTAGTCCAGACAGAAGGTTGGGTGAAAGAAAAAAAAAAAAAAAGCAATGCTGTGAAACCAACATTGCTACAGCTACTTCTTTGGCACCCACAGTAAAGATACACTGGTTTTTTCCTATTTGCGAGGTTGCCAAGGTCACATACGTGCAGTATTAAAATAATGCTCAGCATATCAAAAAATTTTAAATGCTGAAGGCAAACCAAGCCGATTAATTTCTAATTGCTAGTAAAAATGAAAAGTTGCAAGAAAAAAGGAGAGAAAACTTCGCACTTAACACCTCTGATTCAACATGCCAAGGGAATAGAGAGGCAGAGGAAGAGGAGGGAGGAAAAAAAGCATATTTTATGTTGCTTCCCTTTCCTGGAACTTTGTTCAGCTACACTCTCTGATCAAGAAATGTTTCCTCTGAATTGAAGACAAATTGCTGAGAACTCTTTAATTATCAGCCTGGCTGCACATACTTAACATTTACAGTCCCACCTTGCTGTTCGTGTTTGTAATGCTGCCAGACCTGACACACACACCACAGCTTAGACTCCCAAGATTTTACTAATTTCAGGAAGGAACAGAGTTT
>VZTG01004991.1:124226-184845 GCA_013397845.1 Melanocharis versteri | reverse complement strand
TTTTTTTTTTTTTCCAGTCTTCAGGGAGAGACTTTATCAAGGTTTTTCTTTCCTGGCAATCAGAAGAGCTAGAAACTTATTTCAGCTAAAGTTGAAATTTTTATACAGCCATGTGCCTAGGATGTTAAGAGAAAAAGGAATATGAAATATCATGAGACCTGGTGTTACTGCAATAAACAGTAAGAACTTATAAAGCAGTATGATACAACATGAAATAGTCATCCTTTCCTCAAAAGGAAGAATCCCTCAAGCTTCAGGAAGCATGTTATTAGTCCTCTAACTTTTGCAGACTTAAAACCTCAGGATAATGAGCTCACTGCTTTGCCCAAAATCATGGAGTCAATTAAAAAAAAAAACCCAACAAATAAATAAAAAAAACCCAAACCCACACGGAACCAAAGATCTTTAGGTTTATCACCCGCTGATTGGGAGTGAAAATGCTGCACCTTGCTTTAGACCTGCAGTCGATATTCCCTGAGGAAAGCCTGTGCTTCTTGCTCTAGGAGGCAACTGCAGGTGCTGGAAATACCAAGCATTGAGAAACGGCGAGGGATGAAATCCTTTCTGGCAGAGACTCAGTTCCTGTCCCTCTGGGTGGTTCTGAAGGACCTTCACACCCTCCTCCTGCCAACAGCCCCCACCAAGGTGCGGTGTGAACACCTTGGAGGCTTCTGCATCATTGAACAGAAAATAAAAACGTATTCCAGGCTCAAGAGTAACACCACAATTTCCTCACCTGCTAAGTACAAACAAAACATATTTTTTTTCTGCTCTAAAATCCTCCTCTATATTTAAAATACTACACAGTGAAATTTGTTTTGATGCTGCTCTCCAGCAAACAAATTTGACAGTTCTGAGAGTGTTTAAGATGACCTCCCTCCTCCTCCAGATTCCACAATATGTTCACCCTTACTTCAGAGAGGTTGTCAAGGCACTTTATAAATGTGAACAGCAATTTATTTTGCAAATTAAAAAAAAAAAAAAAAAAAGTAAGTATTCTCATAAAACACTTTAAAAATGATTATGTTTGTATTACAAATTAGTAAGAAAAATCCAGAAAATTTGTGGGAGACTGAAACTAATTATCTCCTTGGAAACAACCAGTAAAGAACGTGGACACCAGCATTAAACAATTCCAAAGAAATTAAAACAACAAGAAGAATATTTAGAAGGACAATTGTTCAAATAATTAAAAAGGAAATGAGACAAACATCATAGACAGAATATAATGCAGAAAGCATAAAGAGATGAAATTTAAATAAGGGAAAAATAATGCAAAACCTATTGACTATAATAGCAGAAAAACATGAAGCATTGGTGAAACTCTGATTCTCATAGGTAAACAGCCTGACTGATAAGATCCCACTTTTCTTATCTGTAGGAATTGCACCCAAAGGTGCAATCAAAGGATTTCCTATCCTCTGGGTTTGTAATGTACTACTTTCTAATTTGTAAGATTTTTATTAAATTCATATGATAATCTGAGCTTTTAATACTTTCTCTTTGTGAGACGCAGAACCTGGGAAACAATTTGTTCATGTAACTAGGAGGGTCTCCATCAACTCACTGTAAATATATTGCCTATCTTTTGTTTAAAATTAAAAAAATCACCCACAAATTAAATGATTTCTCAAAAATAAGAAAAGCCATAAATTCGTGAGGTTTCAACTAAGTGTGGGAAGGAGCTACTGAAAAACATGAGCAGTCAAAATCTTCCCTGGCTGTGCACAAGGACTGCCTCATCTTATACAAAAATCCATTCCTGGTACCTCTTGGGCAGACATCCCTCT
Source organism: Melanocharis versteri (assembly GCA_013397845.1). NCBI lineage: Eukaryota > Metazoa > Chordata > Aves > Passeriformes > Melanocharitidae > Melanocharis > Melanocharis versteri. Next base: position 183,055 of record VZTG01004991.1, on the reverse strand, counting down.
CATAACAAGCTTTGTCTACGCAAAGTCATTTCAACACCCATTTCACCCACACTAGAGGCACCTTCATCACATCAATCTTCACTCACTGCTGTGTCATAAAACCCCTGACTCACCTCTATTCACCTCATTTGTCTGACTCACTGACTAGCAGGGACTGGGAATTTTTCTGCGACAAGCCTATTCAATGGAAATCAAAGTGCCTTGCCTAACCCAGATGCTTTACACAGGACAATCTTTATTATGTCAATATTTCATGTTTTCTATTTCAGGATGGAAGGAAGAAAGGAAGACTTTGGACACAATTTGGTCTGAAACAAAGCATTGATATCTCTTTTTAAACCAAACCATGCCCCTTCGTTTTGGACTGGATTCACCAGTATTCTGTTTCCCAGAGCTGCTGTGAAACCTCACCAGAGACATTTGCTCCTTCTAGAGCTCATCTTTTCCCTGTATGCACCTTTGTGGAACTCCAGCTACATTTATACACCAGAGCAACCCCTCCAATTAAACTCTTGAACACACTGACTCATAAGACTGCAGTGCCTGAGAGAGGATGTAGTTTGAACCCAAATCTGAGCCAAAGCAGACAAGGAGCTGATTTTTACCTTTAATAAGGCGCTGGTCCCACTCAGACAGGCACAGTGTATTATCACATCTAAAAACTTTTGAAAGTTCAAGGTTTTTTAAAGCTTTCCACTATAGGAATAATTTTAGTTTCCTCTAAATCCAGGGAAAAACCAAAATTTTGAAACCACGATTTTCAAGCTCCTTCACATCGCTTTGAGTACCATCCAACTTTTATGCCTCTACTGCCAGTCACAACACCCCTAACATACCCAGCCTTTTCCATCCCTCTATCCTCCCCAAAAGCACCTGTTGTCACTTCTCCCACCCATCATCTCACCTATCCCAGCAGGAATTCCTGGGGCTTGAAGCAGCCACAGGCAGCAACTACGGCTGCACCTCAGCCTGAGTTAGGGCTCTAAGTCAAAAACAGAGCTACAAATCTGGGTCCCAGCCCGCTGGGAGAGAGGGGAAAGCTGTTCTCTCCTGCAGATTTGGGAAGATGAGTAGAAGGAAGGAGCTGGAGCACAAGGCAAACTCTTAGAGGTGCTCGCTCGGCAGGGAAGCAGATGTGCTTTGGGCCAAACCTCGGCTGGGTGCAGCACGAGGAGAAACCAGCACAAAGAAGAGGCAGGAAGGATGAAGTAATTGCTGATCTTTACAAGCCCTATGTAAAATACCATTCATAATGGTGATGACACTCACTTTCTGCAGGCAGGCACAAAGGGCTTTTTCTTCCATGGCACTCTGACAGTTTAGGCAGGAAGAGAGAGGTGGCTAGTGGAAGCAAATTGTCAGCGATCTGTCACGGAAGACTCTTGAACACATCCCCTCCCGAATTTTCCCTCCCGAGTTGAGATTAGTCTCTATTGAAACCCAGGGCTCTGTTCATTGCTGGCCAGCACCCACAGAGATGAAATTTCTTTATCAGATCTCTCTAAATAACTACCTGAAGCTCAAATCACTCTGACCTTAGGAAGAGGAGGAACGGTCATTGCCAAATTCCAAAGAACAAAGCAAGCTGTAAAATAAAGCTCCATAACAAAAAATCATTAAAGCTATTTTTCTGCATGCAGGCTGCTGTAGCAGAAATTAAACCCAATGCAATCACAAGGGAATTAAGGCAAATAAAATTATTGTAAAGAAATTACTACTCTTAAAACTACTTCGATTATTCTGTATTTAGCCACATGTACAATAACAGAAATTAATCTGAGAAGAAAATATTCAGTTACACATGAAATGCTGCTGCAGAGTACAAGGAGTTTCTGAAAGCAAGGGAAAGTCTCCTTTGTTTTATTTGACTTTGTTTTGATAATCACTTTGCTGTTTACCCAGGTATAATGTCATCTTCTTTGCAGAATACTAAGATCCATGTGGAAAACAGAAATGCCTGCTAATTATTTCCTTCTAAAAGCAAACAAGAGAATGAAATATCTTGTGTAATTGAATTTGAAAAATGCCAAGAAAGTTTGTTCTCTTTATAGCTAAAGTTAAAGCAAATTATTTTAGTGAGGGCTGAAATAGGGGGTAGGAGGAACACAAGTTTCCATTTAATTTCCAGGTGCACACACACTTTCTCTTTAGTTGTCAAAAAGCAGCCTTTCCATGAGAGGCTACAACAAACAGATGAAAAAAAAAAGCAAAGCCTCTGTCACGAGGGCCCTGCCTTTGTTCTGTATTTGTGCAATGCCCAGAATGCTGAAGCTCTGCCTTCTAAGCTGGATATAAATAATCACGGAAGGAAATTAAAGAATAACGCAAAAGAAATCAAATACATGGGTAACTTGAAAGAAGGGATAAAACTGTATTTATGCTGTTCAACCCTTACTTATCTAGCTCGTGATGCTGCCTTAGGAAAAGAAGTCATTTCATTACAAGTCAGCAATATTTGCAACAGTCTTCTTTGCAGCATGTCAAAGGTAGCACCAACGGAACATTAAATTCATACATATTTTACACCAATCACACTCTGTAGCAAAACAGCTGAGTTTCTCCCCGTGGAGCGTGGCCCACTTCCACACAGAGGAGCCCATGAGAGTCCTGATCAATACGTAGATCAATATATTGAACTTCTCAAAGCATTGACGAGGAATCATTTGTGCTTGCCAGGGACTGTGGCAGCCTTTGATATCCATATATAGGATCCAGAAACCCAAAATGTCTCCTTCAAGGAGACATTTGTCCCTGGGACAAGAACGAGAGCAAGGTGCCAGCCCACCTGCAGGACAGGTCCCTGTTGGTGGCTGATGAGCTGCTGCTCACCAAGCCCAGCCCACCAGCCTCCAAAAACGCTGTGCCTCTGTGCCAGGACCCTGCAAAGCTGGATCAGACCCTTATAGCACAGCACAACAGGGGACATCTTTCTCCCAAAAGTTACTGCTCTTATCCCTTTCGACAGAACCACAACAGGCACCAAAGAAAATATCAGCAATATTCCTGGATTGGTGAAGCTCCAACAGCATTCTCTTGGAAATGATCCACCACCCACGGAAACAAGACAACATTTAAACTTGCCTAGGTGTCCTTTGCGTGGTGCATAACAACATGTGGCAATTAGATGCAGTATTTAAGTACAGTTCTGTGCAGCCTACTAACCACGATGTGTGGTAATGAAGCAAGGAAAAAGGTGTTCCAAGTACAGTCACTTCATTTCCATTGCACAGGGAATATCACGAACTGAACATGTGAGATGGATAAACATGTAGGAGATTTTGTATTTATTAAACTGTTAATTTTCAATTGGAAATAGAAAAAAATTAACGGTATAGCCACAGTCATCTGCATATTTTGTATCACAGGATCTCAAGCAGCACTTTCAGACCTTGCTGCGCTTTTGCTGCTTTGTAGGAAAAATAATGTGGAAAGATAGACAAGAGAATGAAAGCTGGCTGCATTCAGAGGGGTGTGTAGACATGTTCTTGAAAGTATGGCAGGAAAACTTTGCCAGGTAATTGTACCAATATTGCTAAGAAAAGAGCTACAGAGTAAAAATATATTGGTACTGTGATTTTTAGAATGTCATGTTCCCTAACTGAGAAATACATTCATCGCAACACACAGAGGAGACACAGTAATATCTCTGATTTCACCAGATGACTGGAAATCTACAGAAAGGAAAGGTTAAAATGTCACAGTGGCATTTATTTTTTTTTTCCTGTAGAGGAACCTGGCAGAGGCACTTTTGCTGTTGGTACAATTGCTGATCTACAACTGACATGAGGTTCCAGTGGAGTTATTCCCAAATCATCCATGTGCAAAGAAAGCATCTGTGTTCTGTTTTCACCAGGCCACAGCGCTAGCAAGCGAGACGCCAAAGAAAGGAAATGCTACAGCATCATCGCTTTGCATTGAAGACAACAAGGCTATTTCAGAAGACAGCAAGCCTGATATTAGTTCATATTATAATCAAAACAAATCAAGCGTGGACAATTTGGATCACCTCACCAGGCTTTATACACGCAGGAGGAAAATTTGGTGGTAGCCAGTGGTAATATGATTCTGATGTGCTGTGCTGAATGGCTACATTTGTCATTTAGCATTCAGAGCTCCCAGACTGAAATTCTGCAATGTCCTCTGATTGCTGATTGTTTCTGGAGAAGTAGTCAACAACTTAGCTAAATAAATGATAATACAGTGGCTTTTCAATCTACAGTTTGTATTGGATTTCAAGCATTTGAGATGGAAATACCAACCTGCTCGCAGCTGCTGCACTTGTTGAGCAGCAGAGATCAACAAAGAATCAACACTAGCACTTGTAACCACACAGTAACAACACAGAAGTGAAGACGTAGTTCTAAGTGTTACATCATAAAAAAAAAAAAAAGCAAATTCCCTCAGAAATAAAAAAATAACCTAAAAATTGTGAATCATGAAACTGTTTAACATGAACAGTTACATCAACACAGCCACAATAAATATATATTTCTCCTATATGTTATATAGGAGAAAAAAATGACATGTATCAGTTATATGTCTTTGCATTGATCCCAGATAAAAACAAAGAGAATTAGATAACTATTTTTGACCTATAACTAAAGGATAAGAGTATAACTAATCACAATAAAATAATCTATTCAAGAAAAAGAAATAGAGCTAAGGAGAGAAATGAAGACAGACAAAATAGATGAGAGAACAAGGTGATAAATGAAAGAAATGGTAAATCAAAAACCCTCACACAGATCTTTCAGCTCAGCAAATTTGATGAGCATCTTTGAGTTTTCTAATTTTACCAAGGAAACGCTGCTGAACATCTGAGTTGAAAAAACTTCTAAGCTGAGCATTAAGAAGTATATTACAGGCCTAAAGAGTGTGAAGGAAACAGTAGATGAAGCCAACAAAAAAAAAAAAATCAAAATTCAACAAAATGCAAGCTGAGTCCTGTGAGGAGCTGCTAAATGGAGCTGGAAGCTTGATGAGATGGCTGCAGCACAAGGGCCTTAATCCAGATTTGCTGACGCAAGTCTTGAATTCTGAGTGGTGGAGCGACAGATCGTTTGTCTGGCTCTTTTGAAATTCCCCCTGCCAGTCTGTGGGCCTCTGATCAGGCAGGGAATGGCATTTTTCTCACTGAATCATTAAGCCAAAGACCCATCATTGTGTCAGAGGCTGGGAGGGGCTGCTGCTGACGGAAGACGTGTGTTTGGATTAAGAAACCCGGCAATTTCCCCTCAAAATAGCTACACTGGCCCAAATGCTCTGGCTAAGCGTGAGTTTCACTGCCTTCTTTCCTACCTCAATTTTCCCTGTGGTTTTGATTGAAAGCTGTATTGCCTACTGCCCATCCTAAAATATGGACTAACTCTGCAGTGCCCTGCTGGACAGCTGCTGGGTTATGGCCCAGATGAAATGGATGGAGAGATCCCCCTGTTCCCCACACTGGCTGTTCCACTGGGGAACAGAATGTCTTGCTTAATGCTTGCTGAGCACTCAGAGATCCTTAAATGAAAGGCATAACAGCACAAAATACCATCATCATTAGCTGTAAGGGGCACTGCAGAGCAGCGGAAAAATATTCCTTTTCCCTGCCCATCTGGGGTTTTGCACACTGCCTAAGCAGTGCTCCCATCCCCTGCCAGCTCAGAGAGCAGGAGATCAAATCTGTGCCTCTGGCAGAACAGTGCAGAGTGCTAATTACAGAACTACCATAAAACATCTGCTGTAATGCATAACTATAATTCCTTGGCGTGCACAAATACAGCACCCCTGTGCTCAGGGCACAGTGCTGGAAGCAAATCCTGGGGCCCAGAGTGTGAGTGGCCCTCGGGGGAGTGTCCTGGGGCCCAGGTGAAGGGAGGCAGAGGAGCAGGGAGAGGCACCGACCCCTGGTGCATTCCCTTCGTGCAAAGGATCCACAACTGCAGGCTCTGCACTCGCAGAAATGCGGCAGCAAAGCCCTGGAAGCTGCCACTTATCCCTTCCCAAAGCAAGGTAAATAAATACCCAAAAGGGAAGTTGGGCTCTGCTGAGGATTGTACAGAAAGAAATCTTCCTGTCACAGCCCAGGGTCACCCAGAATTAATTGTTTGTGGGACACTGTGAAGTCTCACCCTGACAGGGGATGTCTCAGAGAGGTTTGGTAGGAATTAGTCTTCCCCAAGGCACAACCTCTCCAAGACTTCCCATGGCCAGGCATTCCCTGCTGCCACTGCACAGATGTGTATAAATAGGATGTCTTTGCACCAAAAATAACACCGGCATAGACAAACAGCACATTGAGAATTAAAATAAAGCTTCTGTTCGTATTTGTTTGGAAAGGGCAACTTCTCACTCATGCCAGCAGTCAGCAGTTACGGACTGCAGGGACCAAGAGTACTCATACACCAAATATGATGTTTTCTTGATGTCCTAGACCTCATCCTTCCAATATAGCTGTCTGTTTTAAAGGAGTCCAAATGGCCTATCTGAAACCTCATCCAATATATCAGGCTTGCAAACTGCATGATGAACTCCATCAGGGTGGAGTCTCCAGGGAAGTCATCAAATGCTCCCTTATTCCCAGCTGAGGTACGTGGATCTGAAAAAGTGACACAGGAGGTGCCTGCACTCTGCACCAGGGTCACAGGGAGGAATTATCTGCTGGAAACCTTTTGCTAGTATGAAGCTTCTCTACGCTGCAGCCCTGATGTGTCAGAAAATATGTGCTTCAGTGCCTGCAGGAAATACATGTGCTAGCCTATTACATTTCTCTTTTCACCAAAGAAGAAACACTTGCAGCAATCGTTGCTACTATTTTAAAATAGTACCACATTTTAAGCATCAATGCTAAAGTAAACGTGTAATAGGAACCAGACTCTGCTTTGCAAGGAAGTAGGGGACAAATGAAGCCATTCATTCCACAATAATTTATGTGCTGATGTCACTAACCCTGAAGACAATAAGGCCAACAAAAAAAAACCCCACAGAACAAACAAACAAACCAACAAACAACCTACCAAAAAACAAAACAAAAATCCCATCCCCCCAAAAAACCAAGAAAAAAACCATCCCGCCCCAAGAAAAAAAGGAGAAAAAGCCATAGAATGACTTTGCAGTAGCCCTGTGAGCAAATTCTGTGAAAAATGCAGAAGTGCACCCAGCTGTCCTGCTAATATCTTTATAGTAAAACCAGAAATGTAGGCACTTATCCATGCACAATGGCACAAGAGGAAGTGTATATCAAAGACTCTTCAGCCTGAAATGGATAAATGGAGATGAAACACTGCTTTTGATGCGAGGCTAATCAGAGAAATTGGAGGCTTTTGTGTGCTGCGTTTCTTGGATTTGTTTTGTCTGCGTAGAAACACCTTTAGTAATTCAGTATTAAAATAAGCAGCTTTCTCAATGCCAAAACTGAGTATTGAACAAGACTGGCACCCAGGGGGTGGTTGGGCACTGAGCAGGCTCCCCAGGGCAGTGGGCACAGCACCAAGCCTGACAGAGTTCAAGAAGTGTTTGGACAATGCTCTCAGGCACAGGGTGTGACCTTTGGGGTGTCCTGTGCAGGGCCAGGAGTTGGACTTGATGATCCTGATGGGTCCCTTCCAACTCAGAATTTCCTATGATTCTGTGATAAGTTCTAATATCTCTGCTGGCTACAACAGATTAGTCTGAAAAGTGTAACTACAAAAATTCTACCTACAAAATGTGAGGAGCACACCAGACCCTTATAACTGCAGAACACTGTCAGTGCTTTTAGATGGGAGGTATTGCAGGAAAATTTCAGTAATAAGTTGAAACTGTGAATAAAGTAAAAAATTAGCTTCCTCTAGTTGCTACAGAATTGTTTATTATTTTCATACTTGTCTCAAATTTATTTTCACTTGAGAAATGTTAGGTTCTCTTTCTCTTTGTACAGAGAAAATAATACCCTTTAGTAGATGATCTTTATCAATATGGAAATGTGGCTTTACTAAACATTTCTACCATTCAAATCAAAAGTATCTAGAATTAATTAGACACCCTCTTCACCAAGAAAAAAAAACCTTTAATATTAATGACTCAAAGTCAGTAACAAGCATAGGAAAAAAATAGTAAAATACAAATATATTTTTCTGCTTTTCTGAGAGAGGATTACTGGTGCTCCCTGAACACTTCTCAGTTTATTCTGCTGACACAAAGGTCCTTCCCTTCTGTCTTTTAATATTAGATTTTGGGAGATTCAATTGACCACAGTGCTCCATTGCCTAAATCAGTCAGCAACATAGCATGAAAGAAATCAAGAGAAAAAAAAGTGTTTTAAAAGGTGTTGCTTCCATAAAACCCAGAGATAAAGAAATTTATTACTTCAGTCCTCATCACTGACCTGATTCTGCTGAAGACTGCTTATGATGGTACACGTGTGTATGTGAGAAAATCAAGAAAGTTAAAAGATCTTGTTTTAGAAAAATATACGTGGGAAATGCATCTGGAAATGGTCTTTGGGACTGCACAGTTTTAGAAATGTTACTGTGTCACTTACTCTTTTTAAAATTAATCAGTGATATTAAGTTTTTCCAAACAGGCTGAGAGGAGAATGGATTGAGAGCAGCCCTGATTGGGAGTGTTGGTTGATGAGGACCTCACCATGAGCCAGCAGAGTGTGCTCACAGCCCTGAAAGCCAAAAACATCCTGGGCTGCATCCAAAGCAGCGTGGCCAGCAGCTGGGAGGGGGGATTCTGCCCTCTGCTCCTCCATGAGTGCCCACCCGCAGAGCTGCATCCAGCCCTGGATCCCCAGCACAGGAAAGACGTGGAGCTGCTGGAGTGAGCCCAGAGGGACACGAAAATTATTTGAGGGCTGGAGCATCTCTGCTGTGAAAACAGGCTGGGAGAGTTGGGGCTGCTCAGCCTGGAGAAGAGAAGGCTCCATGGAGACCTCACTGAAGCCTTCCAGTGCCTAAGCAGGATTTACAACAAAGCTGAACTTTCCCCCAAGGGATTGGACAAGAGGGGATGGCCTTAAACTGAAAGAGGGTAGATTAAAATTACATAGTAGAAAGAAATTCTTTCCTCTAAGGGTGGCGAGGCACTGGGACAGTTTGCCCGGAGAAGCTGTGGATGCCCCATCCCTGGAAGTGTTCCAAACCCAAGCTGAACAGAGCTTTGAACACTCTGGTCTAGTGGGAGTTGTCTCTGCTCACAGCAGGAAGGTTGGAAGCAAATAACCTTTAGGGTCCCTTCAAACCCAAACCATTCTGGGATTCCATGATATGAAAAAATACACAGAAGAGAAATAAGGACAGCATATCGGATGGCTGTGCTAGAATAATAAAAAANAAAAAAAAAAAAAAACAAAACCGAAAGAAAAAAAAGAAAAAAAGAAAAGAAAAAAAGAAAAAAGAAAAAAAAAGAAAAAAGAAAAAAGAAAAAAAGGAAAAAAGGAAAAATAAAAAAAATTAAAAAGAAAAAAAAGGATATAATTGTTTAAAGCATCTCGTAGGATCTCTGCTTGGCAACACAATGTCAAACCCTTAAGACCACAGACCATATTTTGCTTCAGGTCTTTGGTATTCTTCCAGACACCAGGAATTTATCAAAGCCTGCAGAAAGTGCATAAGCAGCTTGACACTGAATCCTGTGAGCTGCTGAGTATTAAGGGAGATCAGTACATTCCTTAAAGTTACTTTTGAGAATTCTTGATTTTCTTTATAGAATACAGAGAAAAGTTGAGCTCTATCCAGCAAGGAAAAAAAAAAAGCCCAACAGATAAATAGGGAGTAATTTGGGACCGAAAACTGAAAAATTAACTGTTCTTAGAAACATAAGTTTTGAGAAGGACAGCAAAATTAGCGTAGTAAATTGATCAAGTTGGCTAAAATACTCAGAGAACTGGTAGGTCATACACTCACAGGGATGAGATAAGCCTCAAGAAATTCTGGTGAGCTAACAGTTCCCTAAAGAAATTATAACAAAGACACAAAACCAAACCAACCCAGTATAAAGGAGGGACGGAAAATTTAATTAGACCCCTGTTGTGTAAATCAAAAGTTCTTCACTGACTTCATTTTAGAGGAAGCTAAACAAGATTACTAAGGATGGTAATAAAAGAAGAGCTTTAATACATAGGGGGAATGTGAAGCACAGCTTACTAGCAAAGAATGTAAAAGGTAACAAGAAATCATCCTAGAAGTACACTAGCGTGAGTTTAAAAAAAAAAAATATTGCCCTCTTCATAGTGAGAGGACTCCCACAGAGGTGAAGTACTGCATGTCTTCCTGGCCGTCAGTTTTCACTAGAAAAATGATGCACAATTGAAGTTGGCAGCAAAAAGCTAGAGAAGGGAATAAACAGCTCAGAGAGACTTATGATTTGTTTACAGATTTCATGAGCCCGATAAACGTCATTTTGGGGAATTTAAAACATCTGAAAGTTGGAAGAACTTTCCCATTAATGGCTGCTCTTTCAGGATCTCTGGGAAATGGCACGACTCTAGAAAACTAGAAGAGATCAAATATAAAATGTATTTCTGAGATGGAAAAGAAAAATGGTAGAAATTATATATCCATCACCTTAACTTACTACCTGAAAACCTATCAGTATAATCAAACAACTTTTAACATCGAGCAAGGAAACAAGGAGAAAAGAAATTGTGAAGAACAATTCTTATCAAATCCATCCAGTATTTTTATCTGGTGATATAACCTTCTGACCTTAACTTTTCTGTGAGACAGGCAGACTGGTAAATCATGCACTGACTCTGTGCTGCTTATAGGGAAGTCACAGGAAACTATTTTGCATATATATATATATATATATATATATATATATATATTTGAGGGCCTTTTTTGTCCCCCTTGAGTATGGCTTTCTACACAGACAGCTACCATTGAAAACAAACTAAAATAAAAAGATTGCAGAAACTCAGCCTGGAGAGCAACCTGCTGAAAGCCAGACAAATACATGGTATTACAGTGGATCACAGAAGGAACATGAATCAACAACGTTGTTCTCTAGCAAAAAAAGGTGGACATAGAAGCAGGATTAGAGACAACAGCATAAACAGCACTGCTGTCTGCTCCAGCTTTCACCAGTTTTGCTGGAGCTGTGGGTTCAGCTTTGGGTATCACCCAACAAAAAACATGTGGGCTGCTTGCAGAGATTCCTGAGGATCAGAGGTCTAAGACTCAGAACTTACAAGGAAAGGCTGAACAAATTGGGGTTGCTCACTGAAAAAGTCTTCAAGTAAATTAAAGGCTTTTGCAGAGAGAGAAGGAATAATTTATCCTCCGTGTCCATGAAGGAAAAAACAAGAAACAACAAGTTGAAACTGCAGCCAGGGAAATCCACTTTCCATCACTAGAATTTTTTAAGAACAGGCAAGAGAAGCATTTTTCAGGAAATGCAGACAAACTTTGTCTTGTCATTTTCTTCACTGTCTTCCCTCAGGGCATTCTAAAATCCCTTTAAACCCTATAATCTATGATTTGAAGTCAGTTCCCTGCCCATTCAAAGAATTTACTAAGTCACAATATTTCCTTTTGCAATCCTGAAAAAATGTGATGGAAATACTTTTTAAAAGGCTATTTTTTTGGTAACTCCTCCAATTAGTATGACTGTCAGATATGAATAAGACAGGATTTACTGGAGTGATTTGGGTCATGGTCTGTTTGCGATGAGACTTTCCATTTCTACTGTGACATTTACTAGTTGAGGAAAAAAAAAACTTCATAAAAATAATACTAATAAAAAAGAAGAAAAAAAAAGCAGCATTTTTCAAACATTGACCATATTGGCCTCAGAATGATTTTTCTTTCTTACAAAGGCAAAAGGCAAAGTTGTCTGCTGCAGGAAATAGCTTATAAATAACTAAATTTCTTATTTTTCTAATTATTTAATTGATTAAAATCTCCTGTATCCTGTCTCGTGATAACCACCACGCACTCCTGAATATTTCATGCAGTCACTGAGATATTGCCTAAATGGGAGTATATTTTCTCTTTCCTATCACTTAGGCTAAAGCAATACCCAACTGTTTGTTTTTGATTTTGTTTGGTTGTTTTTTTAAAGTTATTCATATGCAGAATCCTAAGACAGGGTCACCCAGAGCACACCTCTACTGGCTATCAAGAGATCTGGCAAACAAAACTAAATCAAATTTACAAGGAACAGAAAAAAGAACACACACCATGCCAAACAGTCTGCTATATCACTCAAAACATTTCCTTGTTTGAAGTGCTGCATTCACAGCTTCTAAATATTCTAAAGTTTCCTCCACCATCCCCTGGAGGTTGCCTCAATACACACGTGGTAAATATCTCAAAAGCATATATCCAAAATAATTTTTATGTGAAAGAAAAAAAAAACAACAAAACTAAGGAGTTGTCTCTCTACACAAGAATGAGTAATTTTCATAAAAGAGCAGATACTGTGTTCATGCTTTTAAAGACTTCCTGAATTTAAAGGTTTGGGACAAATTTCTCACATCCGATGCTTTCTTAGAAGGTGAAGAGAAGATACAATCAGTAACATCAGCATGAAACTCTTTCCAAGTACCTCCTTCCCTAAATGTTATAGCAAGAAGACCCTTTTTCACCACAGTCTACCTACAAATACACAACATTCCTAAAACCATATTGTACTAACCTCTGCACAAAATTTACTTGAAACAATATCATTCCAAAAACCTTCAGAAACACTTGAACAAAACCAAAAAATCCTATTTAACTCTGACAAAATATTTTGTTCAATGGAAATGAAATGTATTTGGACGATACTGTCAGTTATAGGTCAGCTATACAAGATGGTCCCATGATGATGCTAACTACTGGAAAATTTCTTACCCTCCCACTACTGAAATACAGGTTTTAGGGGAATGGTGCACTGAAGATTCTCCACTCCTTGTAATTCTCCACTCTTCAGCTGGTCATTCCCACCAGGGCAAAAGGACCATCAGGATTCAGAGACTGTGCCTCCTGCCCGTCGACCCCCCAGCAGTACTGCACCAGGGATGTCTCTATCAGAAAAACAAACAACAACTCCATTCTTTTGTTATTTCTGTACCTCATTGTGTCTTATGGCATAAAATGTTTGCTGGGATGCAAAGACATGAAAGATCAGTAGGACTGCAAAGGTGCTGACAGCTGGACTGGGATGAGATAATGTGAAAAATCATGAAACCACTGAGTGAGACATGGTGGAAAAACACTGGAAAATTCTGACAGAAGAATATATTAGCTGAAACAGTGTGCTTGTTGAAACAGTGAGTGACAGGATTGCCAAGGAGAATTAGATGGCTGGGTCACTGACCAAACAAAGGGAAAGCTTCATGGTGATAAGATTACACATGACTAATGCGGGGATGGGAATGGAATTTGCTCCAGAGGAACAGTGTAAAACTAGCAGGAAATTATGGAAGACAGCAATGGCATACACCTGTTCGAGTTGCAGGCTCAGAAAAACACTGACTAACAACTTAATACTTGTTTATGTAGAAGAAGATGAAGCCAAATGATAACCCAGAGACAGTCAGATTAAAATCAATTTGCAATGAGTTTCTAGTCTCAAGAAACTGTAGACAACGAGAAAGAGATGAAGATTAATCTGGCTGCTTTAAGAATGTAAAAATATTAGACAGAAAAGGGAGATCAAGAAATAGACTGAAATAGCCTACATCCCTCTTTAGTACCAACCACTACCAGTTGTGCCAGTGCCAGCACATTTTCTGGCCATGGGGCTCCATTGACTCCTATAACGATTCCATCACTGAGAATTTCCTTTTGGAAGCTTGATGGGAGAAGAAAGCGGAGGTCCTGTTTTAGGTCCAAGAATTAGGCACATGAGAGACACACAAAGAACCTGGGCTTGCTTTGGGACAGAGGAAATGAGAAACGCTCTGAGCTGCAGACTGTGCTAGTGCTAGAGGGGGTTTGCTTTGTTAGCCCCTCTGTGATGGAAATGGTGGGTGATAGCAGAAAAATAATAAGTTGAAACAGCTCAAGAAAAGATGACAAGAAATCAGAATTAAGATGAAATGTGACAGGGAAGATAGAGAAAGGAAAAAAAAGAGGTGAGGAGAAGATGCAAATAGGAACTGACAGCGAGGAGCTGTTTGAGAGCGTAAATGAGCTTCGTGGAAAGCAGTGTGGCACTCACTGGGCTGGAGCCACTGAATTACAGGATTATACCCCCAGACCTCAGCACCACAGGAGCCTCTCCCAGCTACCCAAGCAGCTCTAGATTTATTACCATCTACAGCTCCCTGCCTTTCTTAGCCTGTCTTGTAAAAGCATTGAAGTCGGTGCTGAATGGAAAATTAACCAAGCTCTCCCTCTCCTTGTCTTTTCATTTCTCATTAAATTAGAGAGAAAATGTAAATGTTATTTTCTCTCTCACTTCACCAGTTGTTGACACGTCGGGATCTAACAGTGAGAAGACTTCATTCAGGGCTTTGTGCTCTTGCTTCTGAGGCCAACAGCCTTCAACAGGTGCTACTGGGAACTATTCAAATTGCAGCACTTTTTCATTCAGTGAGTGCTGTGACCCGTGCCCATGAAAGACAAAGGAAAAACTAAAAACGAAAGGCAAGAAGGTGCTTTCTGGGAGCATTTCTTTCCAGGGTATGGAATGTTCTATGCTACGTTCATACAAGGGCAAACCTTTCCTAGGACAATTTTGAGAACTTAAACATGAACACTCTGGAAACAGAAGTAGAAAATTCACAAGGCTGTACATTATGTTTGCTCCACATAATTCAAGAAAAAAACATTGGTGAATGCTTCTGTTTTTCAAGGTGGTGAGAACAGGACTTGGCTTACTCAGCCTTCAGTAGGTTTCTTTTTTTCACATTTTTGTTACCAAGTGTGACTAAAAATACTAAAACTGCTCAAATACAGAAGGCAGATGGTTCTAGGTCCAGTTATTGAACAGAAAAAGTGCAGAAGAGATGAAATTTGTGGAATACAAAGAGCATGCTCATCTTTGCTTCATCTTATTTCTTTCTGTATTTCATCAGGTCTTTTGTCACAGAAGTAAAAAATGGACACCACCTGTGTGGTTCTTCTATTTCAGTATATTTTTGAGGCAGGAAAAATAAGTGGTACGAGACAGGACATTTCATTCAGCTAGCTACCTCCATTTTCACAGAGGTGGGATCATACATTCAGGCATGTAATTTCAGACCAAGCATTCTCATATCCATTTATCCTTTTAAGGAGTCTGGGATTTATTCGATGTCATTACTCTCAGCCTCAGGACTGAGGTTTGCATGATGCCCTGACTCTCCCTCCTCTTTCCCTCAAAGAATCACACACTACAGAATGTTTTAAAAGAGGTAAAAAACTCATCCTTCCCAAAGCAAAATTCAACTCTCACAAAAAAGTGCCAGTTTTGATTTATTGGAGTGCAGTCTGAGTCAACCCAGGGCACAGATTTCTGCAGCAGGCTGGCTTTTAGCAGATATGGTGCTTGGCTCTGCTGTTGTCTCTCTTTCACTGTGCAGTGCTTGAAGTAGTGCATACAGCTATGTCAAATCATACTTTTTGTTTCATGGATTTTCAGTTTAAAGCAACCCTGTGCAGGATTCATCAGGAACAGGTCCAGATCCATCATCTGTCGTGGTCTCACATCCAGGATTGTTGGTCCCAGGTGAGATGTCTGATCCCCCACTATCATGACCCAACTCATCACTGTTTCTGCAAAACACTCACAAGGAAAACTTGTTTTTTATTAGGACTGTGAGTCTGCCTTGCCCAGCATAGAGATGTTGCTCTCACACCTATGAGGATGCTGAAAAAATGTCACCTGGAAAAGACTAAATCCTCCTTATCCTATTGTCTAGTGGGAAACTTCCCAAGAAGATGGAGCTGGGAATATCTGAGTGCCACTTGGTGCAGGACAAGGCCCCTAAGAATGGTTCCTGACCTTGACCAGAAACTATGTGGCCTTTTTCTCTCTTCTTTCTATAAAATCTCTCTTCCCTCTATTTCTCCCCAGAGCCCTGGAAGCTCTGCTCCTGTGATGAAGCACATGGAGTGACATCCTGCCACCATGAAAGTCAACAGCAAAACTCTCAGTGGTTAATTAGAATTGGCATTTAGTTTAACTTTTACTTTACTTTTTAGTAGAGAGTAACACTCTACTTCTCCAGGGATAGGGAGAGCAGGGAACACAAAATCCCACGTTATAGATTCTTGCACTATCTACATACTGCACAGTTTGGCAACAAGGAAAACTTAACTCCTATTTTCCTGCATCTTACATTCCATCATTCTCTTCAAATGTATTTAATCTTTTGTTGTTTTGGGGGTTGGGCTTGGTTTTTGTTGCCTTTTTTTTTCTCCCCAGAATGCCAAACCACTTTCAAGCAATCATAAAGGCTCTTGAAGAGTGAGGCCCTTTATCTTTGCACAGAATTAATACAGCACAGGTTCCTTTCCTGTGCAGCTGGAGACACCCACTTGTAAGTGAAAGAGTGGCTCATTCTCCCCAGCCAGCCAGTTCTCAGCCAAGAGTCTAACAAAGCGAAATAATTTTTGTGTTTGCTTGAAGTGTTATTCCCCATGTTGCATCATATATTCATGTTACTGTATGGGACCAATAGAGGACAAACCCCACCCCGGTGAAGTAAAAAATAATGATTTCACAGCTCTTCTCCCTCTCCCCAGGAATTGCACGCTGATTATTACAGAAAAATGTATTAAGAGCCTAAATACTACGACAGGGAGTCAAGTTGAGGAAAAAAACATTCTTTCCTCTGCCCACACACCCTTTTCTGCTTCAGGGGCATGAATACCTACTTCTGCTGGCTGGGAAGAGAAAAGCAGGGGTATGGGAAGGAAATAGAAGCTGTGGGATGAACGAAGCAACTCTTTCTTCCCACTTCAGGTGCTGAAGTGATGCTGCACTCGAGAGATGAGAGGGAGCTGCAGAGAGCCCTGCAGGTCTCTGCTCCCCCTCTCCCTTCGCCTCTGAGCGCTCACACAACTCCTTGTGGGAGCTGGTGCCTGCAGATCCACACCTCAGGGCATCATCCACGTGGGAACAGGGCGAGGGAATCCGCAACGAGCAAGAGGAAAATCCCGAGGGAAAGAAAAGGTGAAAAAGAGATTGACGGCAGGGGAAGGACAGCAAGTGGAAAGAGCACTGAGACTTGCGAGATAAAGAGCAAAGGATAAACTGAGTAAGAATAAGGGGAAAACACGGGTGAGAATAAGGCTTTTGAAGAAAAAAGGGTGAGACTTGGAAGAAGAAAATTAAGAATGCCAACAGATCGTGAAAATGCTTCAGTGTCGAAGACTTCTTATGCCACCCCATTTTTTCCAGTTTTAACAAAATTATTACTGGAGGAAAAAGACAACACTGGGGAGACTGAGTGGGAGCAAACTAAAGGCCACAGAATAATAATAATAAAATAATAAAAAAAAGTAGAAAGGGACAAAACATGCCTTTTTTAAAAGCAGATAGTGAAAATGGAGTGCACCTGTGGTCCAGGACTCTTTTCACCTTCCTTTTTACTAACTATAAGCATTTGGGCTGAAAACGGCTCCACTGATTCGCAGTAGTTTATGTGACAGTAGACGTTATCTGCACGCTAAGGTCCAAGAACACAAACAGCAGCTCCCCAGCTGCAACCATGCAATGGATAGGAATTTACATGGTTGAAGCAGTGACTCGAAAATGTTGAAAGTACTATGATGGATATCTTTATACTCCATTTCCTAGAGGCTAAGCAGCAGTGTATAGATGCAGAAGGGAATTTTCTCTTTAACTGAGGAAAAAAAACCCTGAACCCAACAAACAAAATCAGTAGGAAAAAGATAATCCACTGTGCATTCTCAGCTCTGCTTGTTTTTGGAAAAAGCAGAGTAAATAACTTCTGTTCTCGAGAACAGCTCTAGTCAGACTCAATTCTGTCTCAGGTTGTACAGTCACACAAGGGAAATCAACCTCAAGCTACCTGGCTTATCAGCCTGTTTTAGAAGAGAAAAGAGTACTTGCTGACTGTCTCCTTTGCATCCCTCCTCCAACTCACTGGTGAAAGCAGCCAAGCAAACAAGAGTTGGGGAAAAAAGTTCCCAATTTACTTCACTAGGGTAGCAGTAAATTCTTGCCCCCTCCAAACAAGCAGCATGAGAAATGATTCAGAGAATTGTCTAGATCACAGTGACTTCTGGACCTTCTTAGTCATACAGTATTTCAGGCTACCCCGAAAATGCAGCTGTTTTTTGCTCAGCATCAAGATCAATTCCATCGCTGCTCTCTCGAGCCGAGATGGACAGATAGGTTCTTTGATTTCTTGACCCAGGCTATTATTTAGTATAAAGAAACACTATATCTCTCAACAAGCTATAAATCTGAGGTCATTACTGAGACGCCAAAAGGAACTAAAGAGATTATCAAACATGTGTCTTTGCCTTATTTTGAAAATAGTAAACAATTTTCTTATGCTATTTGCACAATAAGGGAAAGCAAATGGGAAATACAGCAGCAAGTTTTGTCTCTGCTAAAAAAAAAAATAATTCTTTTTTTCCTCATTTGTTCAATCTGTGATTAAGATTTGTGTCTCAAATGCATGGTATTTTTGTCTTGAAGAAGTCTGTTATCAGTTGTATTAACATAGCATACACTCTTACAAGTCACCTGTACAGGTAGACCTCCCTTAAAACAAAACAAATATAAGAGTGAAATCAACAATCAACTGCAGTTAGAAATATTAACTAAACTTAAAGCAATGAGTCTTCACAGCCAGTTAATATATCCCTGATGACTTTTTGACAATATTTTTAGTATGCAGTACAACAGCTTGCTAATGCTGAGTGATACTTTTAAATATGAAAATGTATCTTAAGATGACAGATAAAAGTGTTACATGATGTTTGTCCTTGGATTAAAGGCTCCTTATTTGTTTGCAGTGACATGAGAAATGATAATGGCTCTGGAAAAACTGATATTGTTTGTCATGTCACAGGTCCATTGAGATCTTCCTGTTTTCTGTGACTTTTAATACAAAGGGAGGCCTAAAATTGCATTAAGTCAAATCTTAGAGGCTTATCTTAAACCTTAACATCAAAATTGTTGACATAATTCTTGATAAGTCTTCAGATGTGGGCAGAGCGATGCATAATAAGCAACAGGTTTGGAGCTTGTGTTCATCTTACAAATGGCTTCAAGGTACAGTCCCATACTGAGCACACTAACATTTAACCTTCAGGTAAAAAAAGGCATGAAGTCTTATTATTCAAGAGCAAACACTGCAGTTGTCATCTCACCAAGTGAAAAAGAGAACAATCGGTACGTTCAGCACACAGAATCTCCCCTTCCTAATCAGTAGAAATATAAGCTTGAATTTCCATTCACCTTTCCGTGCTGGGAAAGAACACTCCAATTGCATTAATGCTGACAGAAAAGCCTCGCAGCATCTCACCTGAAAGACCTACAAGCTGCAAAATATTAGCCAGGCATTTTCTTTTGTGGAGGAATAAGACCACTTTGCCATTTCCATTGTCCTCAGAACAACAAGCCAAACCCAATCACGCAGCCAGGCTAACGATAGCAAGGATTTGTCCCTCAACCCCTAGAAACAGATGTTAGGCTAGAAGCATAAAAACATTTTTGCTTTTTGCACAGCCATGGCATATAATCTTTAAAAACAATCAATAAGTCACAGTTAGCTGGAGTCAGTGCGAGACCTTCATCACTGTCACTTTGTTGGAGGTCCCTTCCGACCCCAGCCCTTCTATGGTTTCATGAAGTCAGAGAGAAAAGAGATGTGCTGAAAGACCAGCCACATTTCTGACTGTTTATAAAGGAAAAAAAGATAAACTGACTACAAAGAAAACAGAACAAGTATTTTCATAACGCCAAAAACCAAAATGAAATTGTTTCTCTTTTAAAAGCGTAAATATCAATAATCAGAATATTCTGAGAGCCAAAAAAAAAAAAAAAAGCAAACCAATGGAACAACAGTAGCAGGGCTGTTTGCATTATTTTCTGCAAAATTTTAATGAAATTGGGCACAGAATTCCACAAGCAAAATCCCACCTGCTTTGACCATATTGGAGATAGTCAGAACTTGGTTTAATGCAAGTATGCACACACTAATCTGAAACATCTCTGCACAATTAGAAAAACCTGTACAATAAAAGTCAATCTGGAAATGAATTACAGCTAAAGCAATATATACTGCCTAGAAACAGGAGTTCCTTAACCTATAATTCCACCAAAAATATAAACCTGTCAAAATATATTTTTCCTAACTATATATTATGTTACACTAGAACGAAAAATACCCAAACCCAACTCCAAATAAAAATTTCTATGTCAAGGTGGAAAAAAAGTCATCTGTAGTTTGAAATTTACTCTTGATTACACAGACATTTTGGAGGCTCACTACTCTTGTAATTACAATTCAGGTTGGCAACCCCAGTTTGTGGAAAACAATCTGCAATTAAGTGTATTTTTATGATTCCAAAAATTACATTTTTAGTTTTAAAAGAGATGAAATAAAGTCATAGAGCCCGGAGGAAAAAAAAAAAAAAAGGAAAAAATGCAAACCAGAAAATCCAGCAAAAAATCTAAACGAAGAAAAAAATCCTCAGAGAAACAAAAAATACCAAAACTTACACTGTTTTTTGTTGGTTTTTTTTTTTTTTTTTTTTTTTGTTATTGCCTAAGTTGAGTAGGAATTATATCATGGTTCNCAAAAAATCTAAACGAAGAAAAAATCCTCAGAGAAATAAAAAATACCAAAACTTACAGGTTTTTTTTTTTCCTATTGCCTAAGTTAAGTTGGAATTATATCACAGTTACATTCATTTTAGGTACAAAATATGTTTCTAAAACAGAATGAGCTAATAAGGATAAAAATGCAAAAAACAAAAACAAAAACCAAGAGAGTGATGAGCATCTCTTTATCAGCCTGACCTGAGATATTACTTTCATTTGCTCTCCCTTCCTTGTTGAGAGCGGTTGGGAACAGCCCTACTTTGTGCCCGAAATGTCAGCGACCCCTAACAGAATCTTTGGTAACTGAGAAGAGCACATTAACAGAGCAACCCAGTCAGAATAACACACTCCATGCATTGAGCTCAAACAAAAACAAAAAGCAAAACCAACAACAACAAAAGAGAAGCAGGAGGGAAAGTGTAGCAGGAATAGAGGGGAAAGGATATTAAAGAATTACCCACGAAGGTCAAGAAGAGACTTGAGGACAAAAAGCTTGTTGAAATTGGGGCTTGATTGCTTTGGGGTTTTAAGTTGTGTGTGCTTCATATAAGAAGCTTCATACAAGTTTCCCTGCCTCAGCAGTAAAATAGACTCAATTAATGGGACAGTTTCTTTGCTCAGACTGAGCAGATTTTTTTTTTCCAGAAATGTTCTTCACAGGCTTTCAGAGCCAGTTTGCAAGGACCCTTCTGCCATCCTCTGATCTTCCCTGACTTCTGAGGTGACAGTGTTAAATATCCTCACCCATGAGCTGGATAACAGGGGGACTGGCCAACAGGAAAACTCAGGAAGTTTAAAAAGGACATAAGGAACTCCTGCATCTGGGAGAGAATAACTCCAGTCAGCAGCAAAGCCTGGGGACTGACAAGCTAAAAAGCGGCTGTGCAGTAGAGGGGACTTACATCATTTGCATCATAGCAAGTGCCTCTTCCACCTGCTACCAGTGAAAAAGCAGGGCTACTTCATACAGTAGCCTCAACTTTTCGTTCAATCTCCCAGCCTAAAAATAAGTTGCAGTAATCTCATAAGGTGTCAGAAAGAAAATGAATATCAGGAAGAAAATCTGTCACAATACAGAATAGAAGAGACTAGAGCAATACATATCCTTGATTTTCTTCCTCTCTTGAATTCCAAGCCTGGTCATCTGAGCTAGTCAGAAAGGGGGACAAAAAGCAACAACCCAAGAGCGACAACAATAAAATCCAATGACTGATGATGACCAGAGAGATGGTGAACAAGATGGGAATGAAACATTCATCATATGCCAAGTAGCAGACACGCCACATTCTTATTTCAAAACAGGACCTTGTCCTACTTTATTCTGTTGAAACCATCACTTTAATAACTTATTATTTCTATTAGACATCCCTCTATACCTTTTACTTTCCATCTCAGAATGTTTAATCAACATTGATATTTAGAGGTAAGACTCTGCTGACCAGTTTGCAGTTCGTAAGTTCTGCTAGGTTTCAGTGGAAATGCTATACAAATTTATACACGTATCACACTGAATTTTGCATGCTAGACAGATTGAGCTCATGTTCTGCAAGTTTTCCAAAAAGCAGAACTAGCATCAAAGTAAAATGTGCCCAGCTTCCTGTTCACTTTGTAGTAGGTTTGCATTTTCAAACACACTGCAGAATCATAAGTGAAAAAATGGATGGAGTCAGCCAGAATTACTTTTTTTGAAAACAGAAAATTATACGCAGGATTTCCATTATAAGGAGAGAGGGAAAAAAAAGGGAACAGCAAGGGGGTGGGGAGGGGAAGGAGAGGGTGTCCTTATTTTTGAAAAATAAAAGAAAAAAAAAGTACATTATAAGATTTCTTAGAATTCATATCTATGAGATTTTAGGGTAACTATAGTTGTCTTTATGAAATGCATCCTATCAAAAGGGAACAGATATTTGGAAGTGCTGGGAAACCACAGGAGCACAGGTTCTAAGTTCTTGCAATTAAAACTGATTGTAAGTGTTCCCCACTGTAAGTACCTGCGCTTTCCATTTGTTTACAAGCCTGGTAATTTGAAACTTGGACACTATCTACGTGTGAATGAGTTCATCTGCCTGGATGAACCAGCGCAGCTCCAATAAAGTAGCAGAGCCAAATGAGTTTAGGGCCACTAGGGATTTTGTCTCATGCTGTGACAATCAGGAAAAGATGTGGTTTTTTTTCCAATTACCTTTGGACACTTGACCATGCCACCCTCATGAACACTTTTTCAGGGTTGGTTGGTAACTTTTTTCGTCCAGGCAGAGGCCGTACCGGAGCCTGGCAAAAGCCGCAGCCCCGCACAGGCTTTGGCCAGGGGGGATGGCAGAGGGATCTCTCCCACCCTCCCTGACAGCAGCCAGCAGGGCAGGGAGCAGCGTTTGCCCACAGGCTCTGCAGGTGCCAGTGGAGGAGAGCAGAGAGGCGAGAGCTGACAGCTCCTGTCAGGCCTGGCTGGCCATTCCCTTCCTTCCCTCCCTCGCCCTTCTGTGGGCAGTGGCTGTCTGGTGTTTCGTGCCCCATGTGCAGCTCCAGGAGGCAGAGGTGTGAGAGAAGAGGGAAAGAACAAGCTGATTTTGTGCAGCACAGTCACTCGAATCAGCCAAGCCTGAAGCATGAGAACCTGGCATTCCCATTTCCAGTTCCCCTCCCATGCAGTTAACTGGGAGCAATCAGCCCCCAGTGCAACCTGCTGCAGCTTCAGCTCCCAGGGCTCAAGAGGCAGACATCTGACCATAAGCTGATCTTGTCTGGAGCATCAGTCACAGAAGTCAGAGATTTCCCCTCAGTAAACCCAGCAGGTTTATTCCTTTTATCATACAGCTTTGCAGCTTCTCAGTCAGGTTCTCATCTTTAACTTAGGTAGAGGAAAAACAACATGTTTTTCCTATTTTGGCAAAATAGAGACCATCCGAAACTTTTAAATGCAGTCACACACGTTAATCACGCTAAAGCAGGTGTAGGTCTTAGAAACCTTTTGTATGACTCCTAAAAACAGAAGTTATATGCAGGAAGACAGGTTTTTCTAGCACAAAGTCATCCATCCAGCTGATGGGCAGCACTACCAGCTCTCCTCAGAAGTCCCATTCCTTTCAGCCTACCTATATTTCATTTCATAGATATTGGGCCAAGCCACATTGTTTTAAGCTTCAATCACCCACGTCAATTCTCATTCACGTAGCTGCACAGTCCTTTCAAAAGAGGGAAGGCTTGCAGGCTGGGACACACACTGAATATTTAAGAATCCAAACCAACCTGGGCAAACCCCCAGAAGCAGTTGAGGAAGCGCAGCAATCTCCTCGCCGCGTGTTCGGAGCAGGAGTTAATAGAAAAGCAGCCAGAAATGCTCCCCAAGCACCGCGGCTACGAGCGAGCGCTTAAGGCGGAGGAAAACTGATGCCATTAGGCAGGCGGTGCCGCAGAAGCTGCACCTGTGGAGCCCTGCTGGGATCACAGGAGGTCAAGTTTCACTAGGCAACCACTTCTTTGGTCTATGTGCCTCCCAGTCCTCCGAGACCCCGCTTCTAAGACCCAAGCCTGCGCGGCCCAAGTCATGTTTACTGTATGACATCTTGGCTGCTCTTGCCTCAGGCCTCTGCTCCCTTTCTTGCCCAGGCATTCAGACAGATTCCTTTCTCAGTAATGGGACTTTTGAGAGCTTGCTTTCAAACAACTAATAAAATTCAAAACAAGGCTTCCCGATTTGTTTCTGTGGTACAGTATTCCCTGTTCAGCTCCTGCCAAAGCTCCCCTCCCAAGGCAGGCAAAAGTTTCTTCCAAACCATCTTCCTCCCACATATTAATTAAGCATTACTCCCAGGTCTTGCAGCAGGCTTGCTTTTCGCTGACCATGAGGTAATTGTAGACAGATTTTCAGCTAAGCCTTGTTGCTAGCTTAGTTTTTTTTTCCCCTCCACTTAGGGAGTTCAAATTCACAGAGGTTGTGCTGTGCCTACTACATTATAATACATGCAGTACACTACAAACGTTCTGCTAAAACTTAAGCAACATTAACATATATAATTAGGAAACCCTCCTATTACCATGTTGTAGAATCAGCAAACTACGTGTAATCCAAGGATTTTGGTTTTTGTCTGGTCCTTTTCACTCGCTAGGTGTTGCAATTAATTATACCAGTGCTTTTTGTTTTGCAAGTATTATTATAGTTAATGATGATTAGTGTAGATAATTTTGTTAGGTTGCTGTTTTCTAGCTTAGGGGTATCGCTTCCATTCTAAAGTGTTGATTGTTTCTTATCTAACTTTGAAAATGAGATTAAATGTTTCTTGTATTGTCAAACTATGTAGATTTATATGGTAATTTAAAATCTGATAAGATATGAGTGGCGTAGGATTGCCTAATAAAGCAATCACAGCAGTTGACACTTCAGAGAGAATTAAATTCAGTCTTGCTTTAAAAGTGAGAGACAAAAAAAAAAAAAAAAAGTACCACTGCATGCTGGGGACCAATGCGCTGGGGGAAACATTTAGGGCGAGAGAATCATTACTTAACTTACAAGCAGTGCCCTCATTTTCTCTGCATGACTGGACAGGTGCATCCATTATGTGTTATTTCAGGAGGAGGAATAAAGGAAATAAATGGCCAAATACCAGGAGCTGCCTAGAATGAGACTGACTCGCTGAAGATTTCCATGATGGGACTTGGATTACAGGCTTCTCCTAATGCAGCTCTCCTTACGTGCTTTTGCAGAGACATGGATGGGAGAATAATAAGGCAGGAGTGACCCCAATCCAGTGGATGCAGTTTCTTCTAGAGGAAATTTAAATTCTCCTTGCTGGCGGGGCAAAGAAAAAGTAGTAACCCTTTTGCCTTCAGATTTAAAGGCAGCTTCTAAACCAACATTGGAAATTGAATTATGCATAAGAACTCTGCACAGAAATACCCTCTTCAGCATCTACGAAAGAGAAACAAGAAGTGAAAGGGATGCCTTTAGGAAAAGATGATGCCCCTGGGGACTGTTAGGGAGGCACATGATTTTGCAGGATGGGAGGCTGCCTGCTGATTTTCTTCTTACAAGAAGTCACCCTGATGTACACTCTCAGGCTTGTGACTCAAGGCTGTGGCGCTGCAGCTGAAAAGTGGCAGGACAGAAGAGGCTGAAAGTACAACCCAGAACGTGCTAGGAGAAATGTCTGCCTGAATATGGCTCTTGCACATGGCAAACGTGATCTTGGAGCCTCCAAGGGCTATAGCTGCTCTAAACAGGCCAGGACAGCGCAGTGACACCAGGCCACCATCACCCTCAGGCATCTTCCCCTCCCAGTGATGGACACGAACCCCTCTCCTCCCTAACTCAGAGCATCAGAGGGAGCTGGCTCCAGTAAGGAGCCCTCCTCACAAATTTCCCTATGGCACAACCAAAACATGTCATTAGGAGGGCAGACTGGTGACTGGAGAAGACAGTCACGTTGCATGACCTTCCCAGAATCTGTATTAGGAGGACTTCAAAGTTGTCATTATGATGGTGGAGGAAAGGATGGGCTATGCTGTATATAAATGATCTCATTTATCTCATGATGCAAGACAAAAAAAGAAATGCAAATACTTATGTCAAGCCACTGTGCATTTAAGAGCAGCTGAGTCTCAGTCTGAAAAGCAGAGATGCGATCTACATGTTTTAGTTATGCAATCCATATTTTATGACCAAATTGTGATCAAACGCTATTATAACCATTGTTCTTGCAGATTTTACATCTGAACAGTAGACACTGACGTACCATCAGACAGCTGAGCCACAACACAAGACACATCCCTTTCCTGGCTGCACAGCATGAGTGGCTATCTGAAACAAAGAGGATACAAGCCCTGGGTCAAAGATGACGGTGGAGATCCTTTATTCTGGGATATTATCATTCTGAGTTAACAAGCCAAGAATGGGGACCAAGAGAAAAAATTCACCTTTGCTTTTAGAAGAAAATTTTATGGCATTTCCCACTCTCCTTTTCACTCCTAAAGTCTTATGCATGTCTTGAATAATTTGGAAATGACGTGGAAAATGTAGCTGAACTATGGAGTGCTCCAAGCATTCTCTATTTGCTTTAACTCAAACAAAAATTAATATAGTATCATAAATGTGTCAAGAGATAATTTAAGGAAAAAAACAACCTGTCTTTTCTCTGCCTGAAAGAGTTTAAATGCTGCAGTGCTGCTATGCTCAGTTAACAGTTTTGAGGTATGAAAGCTTCTCCTCAACAGCAAGTGCTAACAGGATGTTTTAGCAGAGCAAGCACTACCTCTAACAGCTCAGATCTGCCAGTGAGAGACTGGTTAGCAAAAAATTTCATTTTTGACTTCTCCTACACACTATGTCCCCTTGGGCTGGGCTCCTGGCATAACTCTGTTTCTGCTCCTCTAACCAATATCCTTGTCTTTATTCTGCTTTCTTCCTCTGGCCACCTCTTGCTCTGCCCCCTCCACGGTCTATCTGCTGCTCATTGCAGTGAAACCAGCCTCCCACCCTCCCTCCAATACCCACACTGGTGACAACGAGCCCCTTCCCAGAATACAAAATAAAGAGCGAGCAAACTAACAACAATATCCTCCCTCAGAGTCCCAAATAAGTCGCGAGCATCCCAAAAATAAAAGACTTCTAGCAGAAACCCCAGAGTAAAGAAGTAAATGCTACCCAGAAAGAGATAAGCCTGAACTCTTAAATCACTTAATGCCTTCCCTGAAGTCACAGATCTACTGCGGACCAGAGAAATCAAATCTAGTCTGCTCCAAGGGATGAAGGGGCACTACAGGCAGGACTCAACTTCCTATCCTGCCCTTTCATCTTCAGCAATCCTTGTTTCTCATCTGACACATCTGTGCTATAGACTGCAGTGACTTTAATACCAGAGATTCATGGAGGATTTTTCATTGTCAAACCCACAGCAATGAACAATTCTAACCATTTCTGGAAAATCTTTTTCCATCCCCCTCCACGCCCATCAGACTATCTTAACAGTATCAGCTAAACAAAGCTGCATAAATCCAGCCTAAATCAGCTGTTTTGGTCTAATTCAGGCTTCTCTTTAACATTATTGTGCTTTCAGACTGCTCTAACTCAGCCAAGTAGTATCTGTTAGTAAAAAGGCTTTATTTGTGAGATGCTCCTGGAACATCTCTGCATAACCAAGAGCAAAAACAGTTGCATCCCTTCTTTTGGCAAACAAACAGCCAGGCAAGATCCTTAGCCTAACCAAGGAGTGTATACTAACACCACACGCTCAAGAATATTCATAATCATGCAAATATCTTTGGCCCATTGACTGAGTCTCTGCAAGTGAACAATTAGTTTCTCCTCTATAAATTTTAATAAGCATAGGGCAAACCATCTACGCTGTAGCTGTTAGCTTTCTCCTCATCTCATTATAACAGAAGAATCCATTTGGCACTTGTCAGCTTTCTCTGTATGTCTTCAGAAGAAAATTGTTCTCGGTATTCAGCAGCTTCCTTTTTTAATACATTGTCATGAACAAAAGCGTGCATTCATTGCTTCTCAGATTTCTCCACAGGACTTGAGAAGAGAAAGTTTTGTTTGTCAGTTGTCATACTTCAGGATATTTTTCATAAGCAAATCACTCACCATTCATCAGCTTTATGTGGTTCTACTAAAAAAAGGAAGTGCTTGCTCCACTTTTCAACACACAGATGCAACCTCATTATAGGTCCAAGGATGAGCAACTCTAGATGCATAAACTCATAACCAATTAGCATTATGGGGAGATCTTCTGTACTTTGAAAGCAAATTTTGTGCAAGTAGCTAGGGAAAACTTCCCTGTGGTTATTAATTAGAGTGGGTAATTAGGACTATTAATCTTACTGACTTTTTTTTCCTTCTAATTCGCAGCAATTTACTTGGGAATAAATAACTCTGATCTTTTGGACAATTCTTCCAGCCTTGAATAAGTTATTCCTTTTCGGAAGGACAGTTAAGCATGGAAAGTTAAGCATTCTCTACAGCCACTACAAACCACATGTAGCAGAGGGAAACAAAGCCTAATTCGAGAATTTGCATCAAAGACAGCTGAAGTAATTTAAACTGCACGTGCCACAGGTCAGCAGAACCCCCTCACTGCCCTCACATGCACACTTGTCTGATTCCAGGCTAGGCAAAAAGGACGGGTAACAGGGCAGAAAGAAGAATTGCCTCATTTTGTTGGAGGGAATAATCTGACACATCAGGACGCTCTACTATCCTTCTATCCCTCAGGTCTGCAACAGCTGCACAGGCACGGGGTTCCTGGTGGTATGACAGTGACTGCCACAGAGCCCTGCTGCCAGTTTTCCAAGAGGCTTACCCCAGCTTGGTTTATGTATCTAAGGGAATACTGCAGCAGCCAAAGGCAAAATTCCTTTTGCCATCTTCACTTAACAAAACATCCGATTTGTGATTTTTTTTTTTCTTTTCCATACAAGCCTTGCTCTTCTGTAATGCTTAGCACCTTTCAGAAGCACACAAAGCACTGTCTGTCACAGCCAGCTGTTTCCTTCCTACACCTTCCCAAGAGAGCCCTGAATGGGGATTTCATTAGCTGGCTCCAAATGCAATAGGCCAGGTGTGGAGAGCGTATGACAGCAGACACTCACTAAGTGCTTTACTCAGTAATGTAGAGAAGCAGATAAAAATTCTGTGGTAATGCAGACTTCTGAATAGAACTTTATTGCTGTTACTGTACAGGCAGGGGGGTGGCACAGAGACACACAGCTGTGAGTCTGGAAACAAGTTTGGGCACTGCACCCTGATCATCCAGACTGGCTCTTTCCTATCTGGTTTGGGTATTTCAAGTACACACATCCATCACATTGCCCAAGTACATCCAGGGATAGAGCTCACTCCAGATGTGATAAAGATGACATTCCATAAGACTTGGATTCTTTTCTCTATGCAGTTATGTATTACTGAGAAGGTTCATGACAAAGAAAACCACTCGTCCAGGCTGCTACAAAATCTTGGATGGGATAGGAGATGTTTCAAACTGAGAAAGCCACACAAACTCTTTTGTAGCGAAGCAGTCTTGGGGACCCAGAGGAACCCAGGGTCCAAGGACCACCTCAGTACAGATTTGGCTAATCTGCTTATGCAGTCTGGACACGAACTAGGGGATACCACACAAGCCTGGGGTGAGGGACCAGTCCCTCTTGGAGCTGCAGATGCAGTGTGCACACTCGAACACCACCAGGGTGGATGATTGTTCACTGCAGATGTGCTCCGTGCTTTACAGATACCATTTCTGAGGGTTTACACTCCGAAAAGCATTTAAAGTTTTGAAACACAATCCAAATAGGCCTGAGGTGGTTTAATTTTCCTTTCAAGGAGTTCTGAATGTGTACTTAGGCTCCTTCTTAAGAAACCATTTTTGACCCAATGGCCCATGATGGCTTCTTCAAAGCGAGCTACAGTCTATCAGTCAGCTCCTGTTTAGTTCACAGATCATCAGCGCAGTGGAATTTAGCAGCTGCTCGGGAGCTATTATAGCCTTTCATGTCAATCTGATTGTCAAGGGTGTAAAACAAATGCCAAAAATCTTCAAGAATAATTTTAATTGATATTTACTGACCATACACGAGTAGTAAGCCTTTCTGCCCTAGCTTTTTCTCTAAAGGGTAAAGCCAAAATACCTTATGACCAGGGAATTAGAGCTGCCAGAACAAATTGGTCAACACAGTAAACATCAGATATATTTTTAAGCTGTAGGAGCTTAACAGCACATTTACTCAATAAATCCCTGCTCTTCCTTTCACTCCTATAAAATAAAATTAGCTAAACTTCAAAAAGAATTTTAAAAGGGAATATTTTTTATTAAGACTTCACATCTGGCTTACCATAGGTCTTCTGTGCACTTAAAATGCAATCCTCAAAACATCATGAATATATGAAGCCTCAAGAACAACAACAACAAAAGTTGTGTTACACAGAGGAACAATCTTTACAGGGCAGAAAAAAATAGTTGGAGGTCAGATATATCTTTCAAAGCATGAAACATAAGCACGTACATAAGCTAATTACCGGGAAAGAGAAAGCCCTGACGAGTCAATTGAACATAAAAAAACCAAACTGAAACTGTAAGCATGAAATTCAGCCTTGAGAAATCATCTAAAGCATTAGTCTCCATTTTCTTTACTAAAAAAAAAGAGGGGGAGGAGAGGGAGGGAGAGAGGCATTAGGCCAGTGGCTAAAATATTTAAAGGGTTCCNAAAAAAACCAAAAACAAACAAAACAAAAAATCCCACAACAACAACAACAACCACCACACACACGAAAAAAACCCACACAAAAAACCCCCCAAAAACACCAAACCGACCAACCAACCAACAACTTAGAGTCAAAGGGAAGAAGCCACATATAACCAGTCTTCTGTAAGTTCAGGGATGAACTCATCTGAGCAAGGGGAAGCCCATCTGTGCTCAGCAGCAGAGGGAGAGGAAGATGATGGATAATTTGTGTCTTTCAACATTTTCCCAGAAGAGTTCTATACATCTTATAATACACATCAAAGAGCAAACAGCTGCTGACCACAAGCCTCAGTTCTTCCACTTTCAAGAAACATTTTCTCACAGAGCCACAGAGTGACAAGGCTTTTTTTTTCCTTGTCCCGAGGGATTTGGGAGGTGTGTGAAAAGGAATTAGAAAAGGAAAGTTGCTACTATAACAGCATTCAGGTAAAGGGTAAGCATCCATTTTCATTCCCCCAGGCAGAGGATGACAATACATTCTAAATTACTAGATAATAGGAAGTGATACCCTCCACCTCCTCCATACCTCTTCCAGTAGATGCTGTTAAAGGGCAGCTTTAGTCCAGAGCAGTAAACTAAGTGTTTTAGGTTTTAGGAAATGGGAGTTGGTGGTTTGCTTTCAAATCATCACTTTTGCTCCATGTGTCATAGAAGGGCTGATCACATCCTCTGAGGTTTCCATTTGCTAGGAAGAGGCAGCTGGATGTCCAGCATGATAATTTTAAGTGGCTATAAAATGCACACCTGGCTCTGTGCAACCAGCTTGAACGAAGGCAACCCTGCCTGTGAACCCATCTGGGCACTCACCACGGTGTTCTAGATTATAAACTCTGAGTTGAGGAAAAAATTATGCTTAATTCTCAGGTATATCAGTTATTTGTTTGGTTTAGCCGTCCTTTTCTTTGTGAGTAAAAAGGAATATTGGAAATTAGAGTTATTGCTGGGACACAGCATCCCTTGCAGAGAAAGTGAAGGCTACTTGGGTAGCAAGGCAAATTTATTGGGGGGAACTGCAAGCTCAGGCAGCATCCTCCAAGAGGAGAACTTAGTCTCAGAAAAATAAAATTAATTTGAATCAAAAGAAGATAAAGGAAGGGGGAAATTTACAGATTAGAAAGGCAACATACAGGAAGGCATTATAGGCATATTTATACAAACAAATAATAGATACATTGAAATAAAAATAAATTCTTAAAGCCAATGCTTTTTCAAGGTCAGTAGGTTTTCTCTTACATTCAGAGGCAAAACTAGGATGACACTTCCAAAGCCATTTAGGCCTAGGAAAGAACATCAACCCACCTTAAAGCTTGTCACACAAAACTAACAAAATATTAACTATTAAAAAATTTGTGTGTTTCTATAAAAAGTTTTCAAGGTGTTTGGTCAAGTAGTTCAACTGTCACACATGCATTACAAAATTGTAGATCTAGATTAATTCTCCTGTTCTCTTTTAAAAGGTCAGAAAAATGGGGAAGTTTTACACAAACTTTTTTCCTTTGCACGGTCTAGGAGGCAAGAGAATACTCCAGCTTAAAAAACTTTTGACTGCTCTTCAAGCTTATTCCTGCATAAAATTTCACCCATATTTAAAATACCTCTGCTCAGAAATAGAGATCTTCTGAAATGCAGAAATGAATGAAGCAGACTGATTTTTCAGTATCAAATCACAAGGAGAAATAAATAAGAAATAACAGATGAAGGCTGAATAAAAACTCAGCATTTGCACACCTGTGCACAGGTGGATTGAAGCACTGAGTGCCAGGTTGCCATTAAATCAGAGTAATCACTCAGACACATTCACAGAAATCACTGTAAGAAAGCTGCAATGTGTTTTTTGCTTTCGACTCTATGAAATGTGGGTCTTCACAACCAGCTGAGCTCCTACTTTTTGGCTTGATAGTATCTTGAGAGAGGAACTTTTGTATCCCTACAAAATTAACAGGATCCTCTCATTGTCCCATGTTTACATCCTATTTTCCCCTAAAGGAGCTGGGCGGAATTGAGGGGGTTCCTGCCAGCCATTTGTTCCACGCTGGCCACTACACTTGTCAGGCAGGAAGCAGCCTTGATCGAGTTATTTGTATTCCTAAGAGGTTTCCTGCTGCCTGGGCTCACTCTGCAGCCCTCTGAGCCTGACCAGGAACAGCTGAACAAGTGACAATAATTCTGGCTGTTACATGCCATTAAGACATAATGCCTGTCTCACGAGCACAGAACACCAGCACACATTTAACTGGCAAAGCCAAAGCTTTGCTGCTCTTTTCATCACACCAGTCTACCAGAAAGAGCCGAGCAGGTTTGCAGGGACAGCTCTGGCGCACAATCAGAAATCCCTAACACGATTTTGAATCCTAAACTCCCACAGATCACGTGTCTGCTGTTCCCTCTTAACTCGCCCTTGGCTTTCTCAGGTGCCTCCCAGCTGAAAACATTTCATTAGGGTTTTATAGCATGAATCCATACCCAAATGCATAAAACTTGAGCTGGAGGAGACAACGCATCAGAGAAAATAAGTTTCTCTCTGAACGAATGGAGAGAGGGCCAGGCATCACGTACTACAGAGGCACAACGAGACAAAGTGTCTGCGCAGCTGCCTGGGACTGACTGCAGCTTCTAAAGCTGGCTCTTCAGAATCCCACTCTTCTCCCACTCTTCAGGGTTCCCTGTCCAACTTAACCAGGTTAAAAACACTTCCAGCTCGCCCTATTCCTGTTTTCTGCATCATTGTGGGTAACAGGTAAGTGCAACTGATGAAGGGTCTTTCTAAATAAGGAAGCAAGCAAAGACCTGCTCAGAGTTCTGGTACAAAAATGTAATACAAATGTAGTTTTCTCTCTCTCATTACTCAGTTTAGGGGTCTACCCTGAGAGAAATTAAGTTTAATCAGTAAAACAAATATGGTTCTCTGATGAAGTAGATGAGTAAGAGCATAGCACTTTTACGCAGTCCTACATTTGACCACTTCGAAAATACAAATCTAAAATGATTTCCAAAATGCCTTGACCTTTTTCCTTAGTCATTCCCTTCCTAAACAGGGAAAATAATGAACAAATATTATTTAAACTCCAAACACATTCAGGGCGATAGCTGATTCTGTAACCCACTGAAGGAAACTCTGAGGCTGAGAGTAGGATTTAGCAACAGCTAACCATTAAAAACATATTGTTAGGTTTCCCTGCAACACTTTTCAAAAGAATTTTCAAATATGCCATTAAGCTCATTATTTCTTAAACATTACAGATATTAGCATCATCATAATACCACCATTCATACATCTTCCTTTTTTCTGTCTATTCCTCCTCTAAACTTGCTGTCCTCTTCAAAGCAAAGTTCCTTTATTTAAAAAAACACCCTTCTCCCTTGTCAGCAAAGCACTCTCATTTTCTTCCTTCAAATCCCTCCATATAACCTACATTTCACTGAGATTGACAGTAGTGCTCTAAACGCTGTCTGTATCACACCCTATCTTACAATTTTACTCTTATCCTGTGTATCATATTCTCCTAAAATCAGATTCTAAATTGCTTGGGGCTTAAAGTCGCCTTTCTACTTTTCTTTATCTTAAATCATTCCAAAGGGCCAAGCTCTTCCCACCCTGACTGGTTAATTTGCAGGAGCTTTGTGGCAGCCCGAAGTAGAGCCAACATTTCTCTACCCATGAACTAGGAGTCAGCTGAGCACATAATATTGCAGTTCCATGTTTTCCACATCAATGGACTGGATCACTGGCATAAAAACAGGCTATGTGGCACTTGTAATGTGCCTCAAGGTCAGCTGGTGCTCATTTTCACAAATGCCTTGATAGAGCTCTGACTCTATTTTAATTTATTTTAATTTTCATAAGCTAACATTTAAAAAATATATCAGGTGACTTTTAATTTTCGCATTATAATGTCCTTAATAATATATAATGAGCTGAAAAGTACAAACGATAATCATGAAATCACAACAAAACATCTAAGTGAGGAAAGTGAACTGAGATTGTGGAAAACATGATACTCTGATAAATTGAGGGTGCACACTAACAGCAGCAGGGTATGGCAAAGACTACATATTCAATAGTCTAAATATAACATGGATGTCATCAGAAAAAAAAATCCACCTTCATGTTGAATGTGATAGAATGTTAAGCTTTTCAATAAAAGAGAAAAACCTTTTTTTGGTGATAATTATATGGATTTAATGGAAATTCTCCCTGTCAAAATATTAAACCCAACTCACCCCAGGAGTCCTGACCATCTAAAACATACATCTTTCTCTACTCCTTTTGAAGTATCACTATATACCAGTGAGCTTTCTAATTGACTTTTTTTAAAATATAGAAAGCCTTCATAAACATAAAATGAGCCAATTTAAAACATTGATGGTCTTTGTACTGAAGTGCTGATGAGATAAAAAGCACATCTGAATTACAGAAAGCACCTCTTTTTAGAAAAGGTACCTCTAAGAAATTATTGAAATAATTTTTGCTTAGTGATTTTCTAAGCCAAGGAGAGAAAAGCCATTTTACACCGGTTTATTTTCTCCGCCAGCCAAGGTACCACAAGGGCCTTGGTCTGCTTTTGCAGCTGGGGCACGGGAGCAAGAGCAGCTTTTGAACACTGCAGCCTTCTCATCATTACAACGTGAGACGCTCAGGCTCATTGCAAGTGGCAATAGCAACGTGGCTCCCAAAATATCCTGCTGGGGGAAAGGCAGAGGTCTGCGGTGCGTGGGTGGAGCTCCTTTGCCTTCATCCTGTTCTTAACCCAGTGCCTCCCACGGCAAAGGGAGACCAAAGCCTTCTCCTCAGTGCTGCTGGGGGCTGGTGTCTCACCCTGGGAGGACCCCAGGCCAGAGAGGTGAGCATTGAACGACACTGAGGTGGCACAGGTCAAACAGGAAGCAAAATCTGGTTTCCGTAAATTGGAACTCACAGGAAAGAATCCATTGTTTGGCATCAAAGGAAAAATACACATCTAAGTACAAATTAAAAAAATACAGGACATCATTTCTTTCAGTTGAAAGACACAGCAGAGGTGATAAAAAATAGATATATAATTGGGGCATGCTGTTTGAGAGAGAGAGAGTAGCTGGAATGCTGAGCATAGCAGTGAGCACGGATGCCTCAAAGCAACTGGGCACTACAGCATCCCAGCAGCCCATCGCTGGACAAGCTGAGCACGCACAGGACAGTTTCCAGCTCTGTGTTCAGCTCAGACTCTGCCTCACAGGAGATTTAAAGCCCTGACCCTCAAGAACTGCAAGCTCTGAATCCCAATTTTATCTAGGGCCACACTCTAACACAGATTATCCACCCTGTTGTGGCTGAGCGTGCACCAGAAAACCTCAAGCGTGAGAAAACTGGGATATCTTGGAAGCTGGCCCAAAAATACGAACTTGTTACCCTTTTCCTACAGAATCCAACAGCTCTAAAGGATGCCTTATGAAGTGTCCAAAGCACGGATCGATATCTGAAGCTCAATATGCTCTTGTGATTATCTTGCTTTCCCTTACTCATCTGCTCTTTTTAATCATGTACTCCAAGCAAAGCTTCACTTCTACAGCATGGAGGCTTCAGCTCCTTGCTGTAGTGGGGAGTTATGAAGATGCAAAGAAATTTTAGTAGAAACACTGTAGCACAGCATAGAGGCAAGAAAAAAGCTAATCAAGACACTACATCTGAGATGCAAAGTTACTGATCCTAAAAGAGAAAGTAAGCCAGGAAAGTTACTCTCTAACATTCTCTTTGATCTGTGTATGAATTATCCATTTAATTTGCTTAAGTTTGAAAAAGGTGGACAAGGGAGAGAAGAAATTTTTATGAGAAAAATGGTTTCACAGCAAACCAACTTCATTTGAGACTTCTGAAAAGGTATTAACTTATATATTATAAATCTATCTTCTAGACTTTTCCCACAGTTTAACATAAAGTGAAGTAAAAAAAAAAAAAAAAATTAAACTTAAATCATCACGTTGTACAGGAGATGTGCCTCACTAAAGGTGAAAATCTTTTGAATAAGATAACAAATTTAGACCTTATTGCTGGAAAGTTTACACTCAATATTTGCTCTGTATTCATGACTTTTGAAACAAACAGATGACGGCTGTGAGATATGGACTGATACGGAACAATAACAACGTGGACTCCTTGAGAGATGCTGAAGATGCTGTATAATAGATCTGCATGGTGCATAATGCTGTCCAGAGGATTTTCAGTGCCACATTGAGACAGCAGCTTCACAAACAGCCTGCAGGTCAGAGGATTTGGATGTCTGCCTCGGAAGGGTGACCCCATTTTACTGCTTGCACCCGAGCCAGTGCCACAGAGCTTTGGGATTGATAAAGGGATTTGGGAATGACAACAAGGTCCCTCCAGCTTCTCCAGGTCCCCACTGTCTTGCACACACAGACCCTGGCAACACCACCTTTCTCACTGTGTCCCCGCTGGCCCTTGGCACCGGTCAGCATCACGAGGGAGGTTGGCTTTCTGCCCTAGAGCCTGAGAAGTCACCACGGAGTGTTTGTGCTTTCTCCTGGCCGTTTTCCTTCAACTTGGCTGATTCCTCCGGTGGGAGAAATGAGGTGTGGTGAGGAATGGGCCACCCACGGCGGGGCAGGCCAGTAACTCCGTCCCAACACCGTGCACCAGCTACCCCCGGTGCATTGCAGAAGCACCGACTGACTCAGCTGGGGTGCTCAGCTCTCTTTTACTGCACATTGTGACAGAGGAAACGACCAGCCTGATCTTGTCAACTGTGTCGTCAAATATCCCTTCTATGGCCTAATGCCAGCACAAATGCTGCTATGAACATTAGAGAGGTATAATTTGATCCTCAAAGCCCCTTGATCCCTTTCCCTCCTTCAGCCTTGCAGATAAAGAGTGCATCGTGAGGTGCATTGTGTGCAGTTTTGTCGGAGGAGAGAGTAAAAGCTGGTCCCATAGTCACATTAAATGTCCCTGGGTACCTCTTGTTAGAAGAGAAAAAGGAATTTTTTTGTGCTTTCTTCAGCCAGCTCTCCTCCCAGGGTGATGTACTAAGTACCTGCCAGCTGTTTTACATTTGGCAGAGGGAGCTGAATGCCTCTTTTTTTTTTTTTTTTTTTTTGCAATGAAGGCCACTACATACATGTAAGCTATTAATTCAAAGACAAACAGGCACTTCTTTGATGGAGAGATGTGAGTCTGTGAGGCAGAGGCGGGTTAATAAATGTGAAAATGAATCTTCTAAGGATAATGTGCCACTGTCAAATAGCAAACCAGCTGAAGCACAGTCCTGACATCTCCTCAGGACACATGATATTCTCATAAAATGTGGGCAGGGGAGAAACATTTGATGTCTGGCCCTACCATTTATATTTTTAGAAGGCTACACAACAATACTCTGACACCCCGAGGTATCTAATGGTTCAACAGTCCTGTACAGTAGGTTCTGCCTCCTTTCCAAGGCACACAAATCCATAAACCTTCACTGACCTGTAGTGTCAGTACATTCCTGCCTGCAGCCCTTTTTTTCTGCTGTGTTAGAAAGCATGATGAGACTGTTATTGAATTTCTTCCTTTCAACTTCAAAGATACCAGCCATGCTCTCCAATTATTTAATAGATTCTGCTACAGTGGAGATCACTGATTCATTTTCACCAGAGATATCCAGTCATTGTAAAGAGCAATTATATATAATAACAGCCTAGCTGTTCTCAAACATTCAACATTCTATCAAACACATAGTCCAGCGATTACCAAGATGGGCAACGATCTGACATTGATAATAATATTTAATCTCTTTGGTGTTAGTTTTACCAAACTATCAATAGTTTTGCTCTGCAGACCCCGGCACTCCAAATGCAGCAGGAATGTTTGGACTGCCTTTTGCCTTAACTGTTAAATATTTATTTCATGGTCATGCTCTTTAAGCCTCACAGAAAGGTGCCTCTGATTCAGCTTTTTGCTGCTTGGCAGTGCTGTCTGGGGGAATGACACAGGGAGAGGGGAGATGCTGACTTCTAAAGCCACTTCTGTTGCTGGGCAGCCTGGAGCAAGATGCTTTGTTTCAGTCTCCCCATCTGCAAAATGTTCCTACTTAACTGTGCACAGGGGCTGCAGATCAATTTGTTAATGGCTGCCCATTAGCACTGTGCACAGCCCTTTGAACGTATAATATGTCCTAAAAATACTAACCCTCTTTGCCCTCATTCGCAGATGACTTTCCAGACCAACAGATTAAAGTACTCTTTTACTAAAACTTTCCCTGAAATAAAAACCTCGGTGGTAGCTACTTACTGAGCCTCATCTCTCGGTGGCTCTGAGGTGGCAAGTCCTCTACGTGAAGCAAAAGCTTTCTCTAACCCTTCCTTTTACAACTGTGATAAAACCAGAAGCAAAATTAGAGCAGTGAGGTCCACAGCGCTCACTTGACCTTGAAGCGTAAATTGCAAAGAGCAAAATGAGAGCATCCACCTTCTCCAGACTCATTTCGAATCCAACCACCTGACAAAGGCTGCAGTGATGAAGATAATCACTGTCTTGAGCAGATGTTCTATCCCCATCGATGGATGGCAGAGGTATGTGTAAAATTCCCTGCCCTAGAAAGCTATTACATCCCACAGACAGTTCTCACGCACTTCAAAAATTCCTTATTTTAGCTAGCCAACACAGTCCTCTACCTTTCATATCTTGTCCTTTCTCACCTGTAGGGCTACACTAGACACAAGTTTCCCTTGGCATGTTCTCCTATCCTGCCTTACAAATCACCTTCAGGCCAGCTGCGGCCACTTGCCCGTTAGGCAGGACAGGAGCAGTGCCCCTGCTGGAGCTACCACTGCAGCTACCATGGAGCCTGCCCACAGCAAATCCTGGGGGCCACACGGCATCAGGGTGACACATTTATGCACAAAATACATTTACATAGGGCGCTCTGACTGCCTAAAGCATGTATCATTCATTCCACCCTCGGATATGGAAACTGCTGGACATCTCTTTTCAGAATTTACCAGGCTGAAACCTTAAGGAGGGGAGTTGGCTGAAAGGCAGCAAATACAGACAAGTACATGTTAGCAGAGAGTAAAGAATGAGCACTCTCCTGGGAAGAGAGGGTGGGTGGGTGCAATTATTCTGCCACAGGAGCTCGGATCTTGCACTCAGACCAGAGCCCCAGACAGCCTGCATGCCAAGTTATCCTCTGGCTTTAGGCTGAAGCAGGTCCAACGTGTCAGGAGCCCACAGCATGGGGGGCTGACTCCTCCTATTCTGCCTCTAAAATCAGCAAGAGTTTGGGGGGTATTCAAAAATGCAATGTGACTGTGCATCTGTACATTTTTTTTTTTCACAGAATTGAATCCCCCAGACCAAGGAGACTATGGGTACAAGGCACCAGTCCCTGTGTGGGGTCAGGGACCATGCAGTGCTCCAGGAGAAGCACTCCTCAGCTCCATCACCCCGAGTTTCAGCAAAGTAACTGGCTTAGTTTGCCTCTTACTATCAACTGCTCCAGCTCTGACTTATAATTGGAATTCATACCCTGCAAAAGCTAGAGCCTGCAGCTAACAGATACAGCAAATTATTCAGTATTAACCAGCATAATCTGCACTGGTTTTCATGTTGCCTGTTTCCCACTCCTCCCCAGTTGCTCACAAGCACTCTGTGGGCACAGAGGAGCACATGTGGAACAGCCACAGCAGCTGGGGCTGGGAAGGAATTTTTCTTGTCCACATGGCCTCTCTACTTCTTATTCCAAT
This sequence comes from Melanocharis versteri, assembly GCA_013397845.1. Classification (NCBI taxonomy): domain Eukaryota; kingdom Metazoa; phylum Chordata; class Aves; order Passeriformes; family Melanocharitidae; genus Melanocharis; species Melanocharis versteri. The sequence continues at coordinate 142,423 of VZTG01004991.1, read as the reverse complement.
GCCACATCCATTCTTTTCCCACACCAGGCAGCTGTGAGACTTTGTTAATATACCACCCGAAATCTATTTTCATCTAGCATTCAAAACATGACTGTAAACGGTTTATTATTGTCATACTTTTAGATTACTTTAACTTTAGGAGCAGTGCATTTCTCCTCTTCATTTTTCCTGGCAACACACACTGCTTCTCTTCCTTGTAAGGTGAAAGATCTATAGACTGCTAGTTGTCAGTGCTTGCAAGTAGCCATTTAAAAGCAGATATTTTTTGTCAGCATTTTTATTTGTGAAGCTTCTATGACAGATTTGGAAATTGAAGCCCTTGATTTATCTCCAGGCTGAAAACTAGACAGAGGCAAGGACACCATGAGCCTCAAGAATGAAATTACAAACACGTCATTACCTCCTTTAATCTGCTCTTGTTTCTGTGAAATTGCTCCAGACAACCCCAAAAATCCATGTACTTTTACAACAAAAAAAATCCTCATTTCAGGCCATTTTCCACCCATATTATTTGAGGCCTCTCACTGTTCCCTTGTGTAAAAACAAAGGCTAGTAAATACACTTCTTTTTTAACTTGTGTAGGAGCTAAGCCAACAGACAAAACAGTCAGGTCTAAAATCACCGTCCCCCTCCCTCTTATTCTTTTCCTTTTTTTTTTTTTTTGTATTTATTACATCTTGTTTGTCTCACAGGAGAAAATGGTTGGATAGTGAGTCACACTAGCACTCAGTTCAGGCCACATTTGGCATAACATAACATCACATCTGGCACCCTGAAACCGTGACTGACAGACTCTGATCAAGATTCACGTGATGGGAGTAGCAGGGGTGATTGCAAAGCAGGAGTGAAAGGCATGGGAGGAACCAGAGTGAGAAAGTGGCAAAAAGCCCAACTCCCATTTGTCTGCTTAAGCATTTCTATTAGCTCTTATTTTTCCACCGCACTATAGGCCTACACAGAAATTAAAAGAATTAGTTTGTGCTGTTACCCGTGTGACAGCAGCCATGGGTGACAGAAAAGGCTCTACTGTGATGAGAAGGGCCTGAGTAGGGGGTGCAAATGGATGTACAAAGTTGAGCCCCTTTCCTAAGCCAGGCCCTAAGTTGATCTGGCACTAGTGGCAACACCCAAGTGAGCAGTGCCAAGTGGAGAACTGCAGCTGCCTCAGCTGGGTGTATAAAACTCCCCTCTGGGCTGGCTGGTGTGTTTCCCATGTGAGAAACACTCTGGTCATCCTTCAACTATTCACCACAGAGACAGTCATCCAAGAGAACGGATGGCCTTGTGCTTTGTATGTTTTGCTGTGGTGCAGAGCAATTGGCAAATTCAAAATCAGAAAACAGCAACAGTGCCTTCACGTCTTACATAGGTCTAAGTGAGTAAAGAAGTCACCTGCTGTGAAAAAGAGCTCATTTTGCTTCAGAAAAGATCTGGGAGAAGGCCACTCTGCCTGGGGTAATTCCAGCCTACATCTTCCAGCTCCTGCACCACTACCACACAGCTGAAACAAAGCTGTGCTGGCAAGGAGGAGGAGGAATGTGTTCTTCCACTTCTCTTTAAGGTGATCGGACTTTGCAAAGGAATGGGTTAGGTCCCTAGCTGTTAACCTCAAGAGTTATTCTCATCATCACTGACCCAGTAAAGTTGTGATCTTGTTCTTCTGAGAGTTGGCAGCGGTGACAAACAAACCCTGAAGCAAACGTGGGCGTCTCTGCAGCCGTATCACTTTACAGAAGAGCACTCATGCCAGGGCTGGAAACACTGACACCAGGGACACACAACCCCACTGCCCTTCCAGGTAAGTCTGCCGTTTGACATAGTTTCTGGAAAAAGTTCAGGTAACAGGTTCCAGTGCTGAGCCCAAAAGAATAGCTGATTTATTATACATTCGGCTGACTTGGCAAAGCTTCAGAAAAAGGTGAAAATTCAGAAATACCCCTTTTGCGAGCATCTTATGCCATCCAACTCTCCACAACTCTTTTAAATGTATCTCTTTTCAGTGGGCTAAGGAGCTACATCCTAGACACCCAGATCTATGCCCTAGGCATCCACACAGCTTTACAGCAGAGCTCTGGACTCTGCTGTGGCAGAGTCACTAAAAGTTAGATATCAAAACACACGATTTCGATCCTTAAGCCCCTTTACCAATCCACAGCTTTGTTCTCAGGTTCCTCTCTGCAACATGAGATCACTACCCACCCTTTATCACAGGCCTCTTGGGAGAATAAAAGCAGTAATCCCCAAGAAAATTTGGATGCTGTACTGAATAAAGGTCATTGCTACTCACTGCCATGCTGCTGTTGTCTGCCTTCAGAAGGGGGAGCTGGAAGCTGTAGGAACAGCATTTGAGAAAGAGTGGGCTGTGGGTAGAGGTAAGAAATAGCCAGTCTAATTTCCTCTCTCCTCCCACACCCACCAAAGAGTCAGGTAAATGGCCACAGCTGAGGCCAATGATAGCCAGGTGCCAGGCATCACCAGGGCAAAACCAAAGCTGTGTGTCCTGAGCAGAGAAGAAAATCAGCTGTGTGATAAAATGATGGGCAAAACCTGTGTGCAGGAGACAGAGAACTGGGCCTTACCAGATGAGAGAAATGGCATCCCTTGCTTTAAAAAATAACACTGTTGTCAGTAGGTCAAGCCTCTTTTGGGAACTCAAATCTCTGATGGAATCACCAGAGGGGGGAAAAAAAAAAGTAATATTTAATCATCAAGGATTAACAAAGCCATGTTGTCATTAGCTGTGAGCCACCTTAATGATGATTCCTATTGTTAGGTACTCAGGCTGCAAATTGCCTTCCCACATAACTTCTGTCATTGTGATATCTTTGTGATGAATGTAAAAATTTGCTTCATAACTTGACCATAAAAAAGCATAATTCTAGCTTTCACTTATGGCATAAATATTCTTTATTGCACAATATGAATAGTTTTGCATATTAACTATGTAGTGGCATTTTCCTGTGGGCACATAATTTTATCATTTATATGGCATTTCATATTATTTGGGAACAGGTAAATTTAAAACACTTTGTTGCATAATCTCCATTTTGAAGGAGATCTTTTTGCGATAAACACATCAGACATCAGTGCTTGGTGCTAAAATTAAATCTTCATCTGCTTAAATGTGTGGGTTATGAGTGCAGCAGAACCATTTACATGTCAGTGAGATGAGAATCAATTCCACAGAATGGAAAGATTACTTAATCTGAGATATGTTTTCTTGTTTTAGAACTTGTGATTGACAGACTACCTTATTACTCTGCCTTTTTTTCTTAACTTTAAGAATATCTAATGAAATTAATCACAGCCTGGAGGAGACAGTTTGAAACCTGCTAAGAATTATATATGTCAGTGCAAGCTTTACAACTCACTTGGACTAATTTGCTGCTGGCAAATATATCATTGTCACACACTTCTGTAAACTTTGCATTTGCAATCTTTTGAACTAACCACAGAGGCTGAAGCACTACTTTTCAAGCCTTAAGAGTGTGATAGAAATGTTGATGCAGGGTTTCTAACTTGGCAATAGAAGGATGTATTGTTATAATCCCATGCTTTCTAATGAGTTGTTTAGTCCATATCAGAGCACAGACAAAGTAAAAAACGATGATATTGCTATTTTTAAATAAAGCACAGAAGAGTGCTTTAGTGCTAAAGTAAAAAAAACAGAGAAATTTGTCTGTACAGGAACTTGTACTTTATGCAGCTAGCTTGTACCTTAGTAACAGATATTTTAAAATCATTAATATTATTAATTAACTCACACAATAATTTATCTTTCTTGAATGAACAAAGAGGGTTGCATTACGCTATACCCAGACTATGCAAACATTTTATAAAAGCAGAAAAAGTTGGAGGGAAGTCTCCAGTAAGTTTTGCCTCTTCAATTCCTGTCACTGCTGTCAGTTCCCTATAAGTCACTGATTTCTATTTGAAGCAAATACCAGGAAAAATATCTACGCTATTAAAACTCCCGCACTAAAGCAAATTAAAACCTTAATTACAACCTCCTATTCTCTTGAGTCAAGTTACTGACACGTCTGACTGTCACACAGCCCATCTGTTTCCAGAGTTGTTTCCTTAGCATTGCTGCAGACGTGGAAGACGCTGCGGCGGGAGCCGAGCTGTCCTGCGGAGAACGCGCTTCTCCCGTGGCAGGATTCAGAGATGCCTGCTTATTTCCTGACTAGGTGCTGCCACTCCAGCTCTGACAGGCATCTGAGTTGGGCTGATTAGCAAATTCAGTAGGTGCTGCTGAATTCGGTTTCTTTCTACATCGGTGGCTGTCGCAGACATTTGCTCCCCTGAGACCACCCAAGTGCAAATCTAATGGGAGTTCTAATACATGTTAAACTAACATATTAGTAAGAGGCAAAGGCTAATTTTTAACATGACAATCTTGGAAAGACTTCAAAAACGTGCCTTAAATATTACCTCCATTTCATACCTGGAAAACATGGAATGGATACGAGACTTGCTCAAAAGGCAGTAAAACCCAGGTAACCTGATTTTGATTTTGCTCCTATCAGCTAAAGGGATTTGGGGAAGAGAACACTCCCTAAAGTAACTCCTCCCAACCCAAACATGTTGACAACATAAAATATTTGCACTGACACAGAGAGAGTCAGAGACAAAAAGTGCCTAGGGGTTTGAAAAAATATATTTAGAGATATCAGTATATATATATATCTCAAATATATTTGGAGATCAGACCAGACGCAGATCTGTATTCTTTAGCCACGTTGTTATGGGGCTTTTGGTTAACAAGAGGCACAGGCATGCTGTAAGAGAGGCAATCCTTGGCCTCACTCATCACAGCTCAAGTACCATCTGAAATGCTGGTTTGCAAGACTTGTTTCCACTTTCTAATTCGTTTCAGTTGGAGGCAGGAAGATACCCAGGTACTTCGTAACTGTGTTTAAAAAACAAACAAATAAAGCAAAACTTTGAATGCTATTTAAACCCTTCTTTCTTACCCTTTTTCTTGTTTGCTTTTTTTTCTTTTGATTATCAGAACTTTCCTAAAGAATGATACCTGGTACAAATAAATTAAAGAAAGAATAGGGAATACCAAGAAACTAAAGGATCACCTCAAGAATTTTATTAAAAAGTTTTATTAATATTTTTTATCAGTTCATGGGAAAAGGCGAGTCTTCTGGTGAGAAATGATTTGCAAAGGGGCTTTTCACACAGCAGTCTTACGGAGACACTTCTGCTTTTGGTTCAAACTTTGAATCTCCACTGAGGAAATGCTGCTGTAATCCTGTACCAGCCAGATGAAACTGCTGGATCAGCCCCACAAAAAAAAACTTTAACTGGTTCCCGGTGCCAGCTCTGTACCAGCAAAGGGGTTGGTTTTTCACAGCAAGCTGAGCACTGGAGTGAGTGTTTGCCCAGCAAGGAGCAAGGGGATGTGGGTTAGTCACACTCTACCGGGGGCTCTGCTTCTTTAGAAATCAGTCATTTGCATTTCTTGCAGCTTAGCACAGCTACTGAAAGCAGCTGTGCCCAGTGAATTTTATGAGAACATTTAATTCCCAGGCCTTTCCCTGCAGGCCCACATTTCACTCACATAACAACTTCTTAGGAATATCTGCTCGTGGTTTTCCCTTGTCACATTTGACAAATCCTCCTGTAGCCCATCACAAAAAAAACCCCAAAACAAAACAAAAAACCAAAAAAACCCCACCCTGCTCTTCCATGACTTCTAGTAAATATATAGGCTTTCAGAGAGAACAAACAAACAAGTAAATACCGAGTTCCTCCATTATTTTCAGATTTTTTTCCCTGTCCAACTGAAATTGCACATTTTCTAACTCAAAGCATGGGCAATTCGCTACTGGTATGTGACTGTGCCAAACCCTCATCCTTCCCAATATCCTCCCACTCCAATTTCTACACATTAGCTTAGAAATAAGCTGTAGAGTTGTGCCTGCTCCTTGGGAGAAGTCAGTGCATTAACATGCTACTGATTTTTACAGAGGCTAGACGAGGTGTGAGTCAGTACTGTAACACTTCACGCAGTTTTTTTGGACATCTCTGATGCTGCCTAATGAGAACTTTGGCATAAGAGGTCATTCAAAGAGGGAAAAAAAAAAAAAAAGAAAAGCAATGAGGAAAGGAAAAAAGTCTGAAATAAACCTTTCTTCATTCCTTGCCCCAGCATGACAGTACCTCAACACTTTGCAAAAACAATAATTGGGTTCTATGCTTAAGTACATCCAAATGCATCAGGAGTAATCTCACAGAGGTCTGGGGGAGTTAGGCTGATTTTAAACTGAACTAGCTTTGGTATAACTCAGCCTGATTTCTATGGTCCTCAGTTTCACCTCATTTCATACATAGGTGATGTCTGCCAAATCACTGTTGGTCATTAGAAAAACTAAAACCCTAAATTAGCTGGCTCGTTAGGAATATAGGGCAGCAAGGGCTTTCCTTTATCTTCTTATATAATGATCCCTGTTTCTACAGAGTACTTCATTTCCATTTGCAAGAGAATTTCATGGCTTGTACAATGAACTTTGCAGCTCATGAAACTCTGACAATGGTCTTCACTCCCCTTTTTTGGTTAATTGTAACAAATTTCATTGGCTGGTTATAAAGGAGATTATTTCTGAGAAGGAAATTCCTGCCTGAGGTATAGAAGGAGGTGAGAGATTTCCAAGTTTTGTCTCTTGAGCTTATTAATAGTGCATCAAGGTCTAGCCTCTTTCAGTATGAATTTAACAGAGGGGTTTTAGAGTTCCTTTTAGCCATGAAGGAGTGAGAATGCCACTGCCATTGTCAGAGAGTAACTGTCTGTCATTCTTTCCTGCAAGCACCCGAGTAAGTGGGTGGCAGCTGGTGACAAGGGCCATGACTGCACTTGCCATTTTCTTGTGATAGCTGGGGCAGAGCTTTGGCCTGAAGCAATTGCTGCTGACTTCCTTATGTCTCCAGTACAGCTTTGAGAGAGGAGCTGTGCAGATGTAAATATTTATGTCAAATATCCCCGTTCCAGTTGAAGCTGCTGGCATACTTTTACCCCAAATGAGTAGGGAATGCTTTAGACCACGTCATCATTTCCCATTAATTATGGGGAGGGGGTTTCTGGCGGCTACAGGGACCTCAAGGTATTACCTTCTATCTTATTGTGTCCTACAGATTTTGTGCTCAAGGTGTTGCCTGTAGGCAATCTGCTCTCTCTTGGGCTCCCGAGTTCAGTGTGGGTTTTTAGCAGCAACCTTTGATCAGCTCCAAGGCTGCCTGTGAGTGACAGTGGAAGTCCTTTCTGTTGGGAATCTGATTTGATACCTCCCCAGTCCCGGCTCCGGGGACTTTAGGACATCTCAGCAGTGTCAAAGTGACACTCTCTCAGTCTGCCATCATCGTCTTTCAGAGACCTTTTTTTCCTCTCTGGCTTTGCTTTGAAATGTCTTTCATTCCCTCCCTGAACCCTTAACAGTTTTTGCAGTCGTGCCTGAATCTTTAGCTATGCTCCCCTTCTTTAACTGTGAACCTCACATTCACAATTTAACTGTGAGACTTTCAGTCCTGGGAGAGGTATTGCAGCATTTCCTCCTGCCAGCACCTTTCTTTTTCTCACTTTTTTTTTCTATTTCTCATTCTCATCCACCCCACACAGCCTATATAATTCTCTTCCCCCTATTCCTAGCTCCTTACAAGATCAGTATTTGTTAGCTCTGAGCATTAAAGGGAAATACCATTTTGTCTGGTTTTGCCCTACAAAAGGGCACGATGATCATGATTCATTTCCTGAATGAAAACGCAGACTCAATGCCACAGGGGCATTGACAAAACTTTGCTATTTCCCTCCCACTTTGAAGGAAATAAAGAGTGGTGTTGGCAGAGAAAAGCATGTGATTTGGTGGTCAAATGCTGCCCTGATCTGATGCTTCAGCGGACACACGCTCTGCCAAACTGCAGCACGGCCAAAACCAGCCACACACCCATCAGCTTCCTTCCCATCCTTGGTTCAGCAACCAGCACCTTCAGGAACTGATGCTGAGTCTCTCTCCCACTTCAGTGCACACTGCCTAGCTGTACTGAGTACAGAAGGAAAATCCATAATATTTTCCACCACCCCCTTTTTATATATTATGGATTCCCTCAGAAAGCCTCAATATGCTTCCTGCTGAAAAACTTACAGCCAAACTTGTTGATCAGTGAGTAAACTTAGTTTGCCTGTGCCACACAAAGCATCACTAGCAGCTGTGCAGGTATAAAACAAAAATGAAAAAGAGAAAGCTGTGTCCTAAGAGACTTATGGTAGTTATAAAATCATGAGCCTGGAGAAGCAGAGAACGTAGAAGTTATCTACCAGGGCAAGAAAAAGGAATAGAAAAATACAGGAAGTGCAGTGCTTTTGTGTGCACACATTTCTGTGCAGCTGTGCCTGTTGTTTATGAGCTCATCAACTTGAAAAATGAACCCCCTAACTTAGAGCCCACCACTAATTTCATGCAGAACCAGAAGAAGACCTTGCATTCGTATTTCAGAAATTGAAGCTGTTCAGTCCCACAGGATAAATCCTCTCATACATCACCTTCAGCCTCCCTGTGCAGACAAGACTTGGTCAGAGGCACTGCAATCCTGTGCTACCTGCACGAAGAGGGCACCAGCCTCAGCTGTGTCCAGGTAAATAAAATTCAGGAGCCAGGCTTCTCCCAGGGAATGCAAAAAACGGCCCCCAACTGACACAGAGGTGTTGCTATGCTCCCAAAAGGAGGATTGCTACCTTCCTCTCCAGAAGCTATGACTTGTTACCACCTTCAGGCAATAAATTAAAGTGAAGGTGGTGGCAGCAATTCATCTGTGTCACCTCTCAGGTGGGTTAGAGCCGTGCAGCATGGCTGGCCATGAGGAATATCCTCATGCTCCTTCAAAGGCATGGAGAACTTAGATACATCTTCTCATTAATAAGCAAGCTCAGCCTGCTTCCCGCCGCCTACATCGGCTTCTTGTAGCTTCTGGAATTAAGTCCAAGGTCCTGGAATTTACTTTAAAGGCTGGATTTGAGTACTGTTAAAAGACTTGCTGGAGATCATAAATGTAGATCATCATCAAGAAAATTATTCCTGTAGCCCGCTGAAGGCTTTACAGGGAGAATTTTCTAAAACTGGAGGAACTATCACAAACTGCATTGGTTTCATCTTCAAGTACAAAGTGCTTTTTAAATCTAAACTTCTTACATAAACATTGGGTACATATCAAAAAATAGATAAATAAATAAAAAAACAACGCCACAATGCTTCATTGCACACACATTCCTTCACGGGGTGTGGATGAGGAAATAAATATGACAGCTCTTAGTAATGTTGCTTACTGCTGTTCTGGAGGGTAATCTCCTCCCATGTGAGTGAGTGCAATATAATGATGTATTTTAACTGGATCACATCATGGTGTATGTGTTTTTATCTCTGAGGTTACCATTAGATGCTCCAGAAAAAATGAAAATGCACTGGAAAAAATTACAGAATTATATAAAATATTTTATTTGTCCTGAGACGGGGCTGGCTAATACCATGATACAGGACTAAAAACCCTCTCAAATATATTTTTGTTCATTTCTGTTGCTTGCACTTTCTATGCAACTTTATCTGTCAAGGTTCAAATTCTGATTTTCTTCTCTCTTCTTCTTTTCTTTGTCTTTTACAAATTCCCATTTCTCTCTAAGTTCAATCAACTCAGAGCCCTTGAAGTGGGAAGCACTGTTGTTTGCCTGGTAATGGGAGGATGTTTGTCTGCTCAGTGGCTTTGTGAATCTGCTGGTTGGACCAGCTTCTTTCTGCATCTCTGGCTGTGAATACAGGCTGAAAAGAAGAGCAACAGGCTCCCCCTTTGGTCCTGCACCTAGAGAGGGACAAACCTGTCTCCATGTTCCTGGCATGTGCAGTTTCCCCCCTCTCTCTGCTCCCTCTTTCATCCACCCAGCTGGCACAGCTCGGAGGATGTCCTCCCCCTCAACACCCCGAGCAGGGGTGGTTGCTATCCTCACCAGCTGACATCAGTGCTAATTTCCTGTAAGTTGCCATGGAATAAAGGAGAGGCCTCTTTCTAAAAAATCTTTCCGGCTTGCTTAAAAACACTCTCTGTCTTCTTTTCTTCCTGTGTGCAGCTTGCAGAATCAATAAGGCCCCAGCCTCTTAGCCCTGAGCAGCAGAGAAGCTATTGCTGCAAACTCAGCAGGAGGAAGAGCCAGGGCAAGCAAGGAGCCCAGAGATAATCTAAAGTGCCCTCCCATGGCTCAGGATGTTGCCAAGTGCTTGGAGCAGGACCAGAAGGCAACACACTATGACTCTTTGTCAAGCAAGGAATCATCTTCATTATCCCCACTTAATTATCTCTGAATTTCACTAATTGCACTTACCTTTACCTTACCCTTACCAAAAGGGCTGGGCCAAGTGTTACTCTATAACATTATTTTTGAAAAACTCTGTGTATCTTCATGCAGGTGCCTGATGACTGCTAAAAGGGGCAAGGAGCCCCTCTCACACATCAGTGTTTAATGTGCATAATGCCATGACAGGCTGGTACAGAGACTCTGTATTCAATGAAATTATTCTCAGTATTCACTGTAATTTCAGGCAGTCTTTACAGTTTAGATAGTTTAAAAGAAAGCCTGTTTGTTTCCCCTTTTGAAAACAGACAAACAAACAAAACCCCACAAAACCCTAAACTAAAAACCAACCAAACCAAACACAAACCAAATCAAACCAAAAACCCATAGAAAAAGGGACTCTTGTTGTTTATTACTACAGGAAGTGGGAAAGAGGGCAGGTATTCTCTTGGCTGTTGATGAAAAAAAAAAATCTGTTAGAAGCATTTACAGATTTAGGAATCTTTTCTTCTTTTTAAGAGAACCATGTGAGGGACATGCCAAGTTAGAGTGATAATGGTATGAATCTACTCTCAACCAGGGAAAGGCACAGAGCAAAGTGAAGTTACCTCTGGGTAAATTTTTGGCTGGTGCCAGAAACCAGGACAGTACTAAAATTACAGCTTGAATACAGAAAACTATTAATTTGTAGATTTCATCATTTGCTGGACTGTGTCATTCTCTTGATTGTGTCATTTTGCTTGGGTACATGTAGACTTCCAGAATACCCTGCCCTAAAAATCATGGGCATGTGACTGAGGAAAATGTGAAAATCTGCATTGTTGCTATATTTAAAAAGCTTCTTATTGCACTATAAAAATGGTGAAGAGGACATCTTTTGGTTTAGTGCAAAGAAGCAACAAAAATAAGAAAAAAATCCACTGAATCCAACCGGACTCTACGTTTGTCAAACGTGTGCTTAGTTTAGGTCACAGGAAAACTGAGATGTGCAACAGCACTGTAAATCCTCTGCACGGGGGTACCAACCTGGGACTGGTTTCTCTTTCATAAACACAGACACGCTCAGAATTTCCTCTTCCCTCTGACATTTGTCCCTCTCCCTTTGAGACTGGTGGCCTTCTTGCCCTTTACAACAACTCAGACATGGTAAGTGGTGCAGAAAGCCTTGCATGAATTCTATAGCTCCTTCAAGAGGGCTAATCCACCATTTAAGTCCCACAGGCTTAAATGCTTTTTCATCACTTGACCTCTTCATAAGGATGAATTTCTCCTACAGTGAGGACGGCATCCGACAGTTGTTACTTTGTCAGTCAGAAGAAACTATAAAGCAATACACAATAAATAGTATATAAACATCAAATCAAAGGACAGAATGTGTAATTCTGTCTCGCAGATTATTTCCTTGGATTACTGTTTAAAATCTCGGAATTAATATTTCAAGAAGAATATGATTGCAACAATTCTACTGGAAACAGGCTGTTGATGTCAGTGAACAGCCTGTGTATACAGCCACTGGTCTAAATCAACTCCACTGCCAAACTGGCAAGCACCAGGAAATATATAAAATGAATAGACAATTCAGAAATGTCCAACAGATAACTAAAATTGAAATTTTATTTTTTTTCAATAATATTCATCAGACAATTTTCTGACAAGACTTTTCTGAAAGATGAAGTGCAAATGGGAACCCTGTAAGAATGTTTAGAAGAATCGTACATGACATTTTTAAGCGCCACCAAGTACACATTGAATACTTTGTAAGTATATAGGCATAGCAACATGCAAGTGTCATGTACCCAACATTACAATATGCATTTTGTCTGCTTAAAGTTATTAATGAGGAAATAAAATGAAATTGATGTGTCTTATCATCAGTGCAATATGTTTAATTCCCATGGATTTTTTTTTTTTTTTTGACAGGTTAGTGGTTGTATTTCTGAACCATTCAAATATATCCTTCTCAGGGCCATAAACTGCCAGTGTAAGAGCAAAGCACACCAGAGTTCCTAGGAGAATACACTTACACTGACCGTGAATAGATGAAGTTGTTATAGTCCTTTCACAAATTATGCCTTATTATTTATTCTAGGAAACTTCCTGCTGAACTGAAGGGGTTTTGTAGTTATAAAAATATCTAGGCTAAAAGTAAAGGATGCACAAGGATTGCTTTATAATTCTTCTAAAAAAGAGCTAAATAGCAACTCAAACATGTGCATTAAGGACTTGAGCCTTTGTTTTGAAATCAATAGGCGTACTGTACTCAATTTTGATGGAAGCAGGACATATATGAATCCAGTAATCCATGAGTTCACTCTCTTGGCTCACTGTTTTGGCAGAAGCAGATGACTGTAGGTTATATTTGCATATTTCTACGAAAGCTATATAGGGGTATAAGCAAATTTGCATTCACCAGAAAAGGACAACATGTGCAACTGCATATTTACTAACATTAATCAATATGCATAGAAAGGAGAGAAAGAGGAAATGATAAAGAAATCAGCCCAGCAATTAAAGATTATCCTCCTCTTTATAATCAACATGAAGAGTTGATGATCATCCTTACAATCTTCTTTACAAGTTATTACTTTAAGCTCCCTCCCTTTACACCTATTATAAAAACCCTTCAATATTTCATTTTAGAACAAGATTGAGATAATTATTATGTTTAGAAGAAAATAGCACTGGTGATTTTCAGCACTATGCATAAGGGCAGGCTAAGGCTGTCTGTAGTTTGTGCTGAAACATGAGATCGGAGCTCACACATGAAACACTGCTGGCTTGACCCCGAACACAGGGAAAGTGCTAAAGTGCTGACCCCAACAGGCTTGGCTTTGCACCTGAAATCTTAAAAAAGACAAGAAACAAAAACCCTTGAACTTTTCTTTAATAGTAGCACAGGCTGCTCCTTTTAGAGGAGATACTTTTCCTACCTCCTTTCCAATTAGACTGCTGCTTTTAGCCCAGCAGAGAATAAATGACTTAAGACACAGGACATGGAGGGCAGACCTACAGTAAACACAGAAGCCATGAAGAATTTTTTTAATTTTTTTTTGCCATCTACTGCAAGGCTCTGGAAGCCCCTAGAACTGTAGACTCGTCAAATTGCCTCCGCACCTTCTGTCTGGTTTTGAGTACATTAAACATTGCTGAAGAAAATGAACACAGCTCGGCAACAGGATGATTCCTAGATGCTGGAAGAGTTCCCTTAAGGGCTGCTGGAAGCGCACGAGGCTTGGAGCATCCTGAGGATGTGGAGTGATACAGAAGTGTGCTGTTCAACCATGTTTGTACCCTTATTTTCTCCTGAGTTAAAAGAAGTGCAGAGTGCTGGGTAAGATTCCTCGATAGCAAGAAGGAACTGTGCTAGCTTCTATTAATGCCAAGTAAACAACTCCTGTGTGTATTAGAGGCCCTAGGTCCACCCTGAAAAACCCTGTAGGAAGTCCTACTCTCAAAAGTTTCTACTCTGTTCTGTTGACATCAAAGGCTTCTCTATTAATTTAATTTTCTCCTGCTGTTTGCAATAGTCCTTCTCTGCTCCCCATGCATTGTTTTTAATGTAAACATGCCCTGGCAATATTATGTTTAAATAAGTAAGAGACAAGTCAGGATATCTCAACAGTATTGATATTGCATATTTAATTCAAAAGCTTGCATGTGCTTTTTAAACTTTCTCTTCATACGTGCATGTCTTACCAGGAAGAATTATGTTGCAGTTGGATTGCACATCATTATCTAGAGCTGACTAAATATTGATGTGTTATAGCAGTTTATTTTTAAGCTGTTTGGGATGAATCCCCAGCCAGTGTAAATTGGCCCACATTTAAGGCAACAGAGTGAAGCTGATTTATACCAGCTGAGGCTGTGTCCTTATGCCCTGTTAAAAAGCTAAAACTATACCAAAATTAATAAGAACAGGGCAAGAATTATGAACCCAGGTGATACTTTTACCTATTTTTAACAGAAAAAAAATAATACAGTGATTTCATTTCAAGACTAAAGCAAAGATTCAGTAGTATTTAAAATGTATACAAAGATCTCATAGCTAGTATTTAGACTAAGAGGTAGATGTCATATTCTAGGAATAGTATAGTGTGGAATGATGCTAATGGCAGCTGCTAAATACATTTACTTGCCTGTTACACAGGACACAAAGGAGGGTGATAGCAATGGCAACCACAAGAAGGCTTTCAAAAAAAATTCTTGTCTTCTTTTGCTATTCTATGTTATCTGACTCTCGGTGCATTTCTTCTGGAAGGGCATGATGGAAAAGTGTCAGGAAGTAAAAAGATCTATAATACAAAACTTCATGTTTACAAAATGTTAGCTTTATCATTAAAGGTGTCCTCTGTACTGTAAAGGAAGCATTTTGTACTTACAATTTAAGATTACCTGGCATTACTGAGCAAGTAGTAGAAATTCCAGGTGAGGTGATTCAGCAAAAGAGGGGTCAGAAGAACGCAGCTCTCCCTCTCTCTCTCTCTCTTTCTTTCTTTCTTTCTCTCTCTCTCTCTCTCTTTCTCTGTTGTTCATGCTAAAAATACCAGGGCATATAGCAGCATATTTCAGCATCTTAACATACTAGGCTCCCTTGAGGACAGAAAAAAAAGATGAAACTTGTGCTGTTGAGCCAGAAATAAGATTACAGAACAGTGTTGCCAGACATTCAGAGTGCTGGCAGCAAAGCCATTAGAGGAGTCAGTGTCTTCCTTTGCCTAAAGGTGTTTCAGTGGTATTTAATGGTGCTCCAAGAAATGGAAAGCAAAGCTGATGAGAATGAGGAGTGGTATAAGCATTTTTATAAATCAGTTGTCATTGCAAGTAGAGGAATTACACATATTGCATTAGGATATCCACTGCTTGTATTTGTACCTTCCGCTTTTCCCTTGTGACTGTCAGGGGTCACCCCCCGCTTGAAATAATCAAAATGCATATTATAATTACATGGTTTTCCAATATCCATACACAGCAAGTACAAGATACTTACATGTAAGTACACTGTATTTACCTATATTTTTGCATAGTTTTTAGTGTGTACTTTGTGCCACTTAATAAAAAGCATTACTCATCATTTTTGTTGTTGCTGTTTTTCTTTATTAGACAGCTTGTTCAATTAGAGTTGGAGTAGCGGGGATTTTTGGTATGTTCATCACAGATTACCAGTTCCTAGGAGTGTAGAGATTAGACATTTGGAGGAGTCTGGGTAAGCGGTGGGGGAAGCTGCAGTGTGAACATGAAAGTTTTCAATCACCTCCTTAATTAAGAAACGCAATATCAGATTTAATGATGCTAATTTAACAAACTTACCTTTAATTCGAATGGAATTCTAAAGGTAAGAAGTCCATTTTCCTTTTGGTAACACTTTACAATAAGTGGCACTAAATTACACTAGAACTGCTATGTTACAGGGAATTACATGTAACTACACTGTAACTGTTGAATGAGCTACTGTACATGTGCGTACATGGTAACTTCAGTGCTGTTACAATCATGAATTACATAATTACAGATGATTCTGTCCTTTCTTTTCATTGAAATAGCTATATATATATATTTGTATATATATATTATACTGCAATGAAAACACACAAGATGTTAACTTTCATGTCTCACTTAGAAAAGTTGGTTTTCTTCACGCGTTCCTTTAGAGAGGGAGTCTCAGTGCAAGGCGAACCATCCTTACGTAATGTGGAAACTTTTTGAAATGTTCTAGCTTAAACTCTGAGCCTCAAGTTACACATCAGGTTCCTTAGACTGTCTCTTGGTTTGTCAGATGACACTAAAAGAGTGGGATGATGCACCCCTTGTCTTCTGATGCACCGCTTTCTTGTTCAAATCATGAGAATGTTCTTGAAGCATTAAAAAAAAAAAATAAAATCTACATCAAAAAGTTTAAAAATAATCAGCAATCGACACTGTAAACAGTACACTGGCAGAAACTAGCTACCTGGTCTGGAGAAAACTACTCTGCAAGTGAGTGAGGGAGAGGATGTCACACACATTTTAGCGAAGGTGGTTCCCATTCAGAGCCTCCATTTTACACACTCGCTGGGTACCTCACACCATCATAAAAACATTTTTTTTTTTTCAGAATGGGAACTTGGGCAAAAGGAATGGACAACTGGCTTTTTAGCCTACTTAATGTCATTCGTGTTGAGCCACGATTCTGCTTACAGAAAAAGAGGGATGCCTCTTTACACCCAGTGTAGGAATTTGAACCCGTGAAGACCAGACAGGTCTGCAAAGTGCTATCCAGGTAGAATGCTCTGTGTGGGGCTTTTCACACCTGCTGTGCACAGCTGCAAGGGACATCACCAGGTGCAAGACAATGGAAGATCAAATTGGTTAAAAATGAGCACATGTGAGGAGTTTTAATTGAAAGCCAATGGAAAAAAAACAAAACAAAACAAACAAACCTGTTTTAACAGTACAATTTACATCTGGGGTTTTTTTGCCAAGTTGAAATGCTGTTTCTACGCCACTGGAGAATATGGTTTGAAATGGTTACCACAAGGCCAATCCTGCTTTTGAAGGTCCTACCTGACCTTGGCTGGGTAATGGTTCAAGTAACAACCCTACTGTTCAAGCGAGCTGGAGTTAGGAAGAATGAAGAAAGGCATAAACACCACGCTGGAGGGGAATTCCACTTGAGCAAATAAGGCCCTCATCCAGGGAAGCACTTTGTTTTTAAGCATATGAACAGTGCCTTATCCTCCAAGGGAACTTCTCTGACGCCCGAAGCTGACTATGTGCTTAAAAGCTTAGTTGAACCGGGCCCCAGGTCCTGAAATAAAACTCTGATACTGTACTACAGCTAATGTAATTTACTGCTGTGACAAGAACCCATATTTTTGGTATTAAACTGAATGACTTCCTTTGCCAGCCTTTTACATGTGTATGTTTTGAAAGACATGAATATCTTGTAAACCTATACTAGTTTTCAATGTGTCTAGTAGCACCTACCTGGTTCTCTCAAACTACCATATTATATTAACATATTATTGCATTTTTCCACAGATGGGTATGGAGTGAACTGTAAAAACAAGCATGCAATCACATCAATGCAGACTTATTTCTTTAAAATGTCATACTGTATATGATTTATTATGTTAACACTCAACCACATCATATTATTTATGTCTGTATATTTTGAAAAAAAGTGCTGCTTTGATTGACGTCACCCTTTTTTCTTAGAAATTAACAAGATAAATGCTTCAACAAAAACAATTAAAATACTCTAATATTGTCCTTAAAAGGTTTATATTCTTCTGATAAATAATCTGTCACAGCACCTTTATCTTCCATTTTACCATACCACATGATGTCGTATTCCAAATTCTCCCTTCCCCACACAAAAATAAAATCCCAGGAGAAAGTCCTTTACAGCAGACCATCATGCTTTTATGCTTCACAAACACATCAACCAGAGAGAAATACTTCTTTTTTCAAAGGTGCAAAACACAGGAGCAAAGCCAGCTCCAACTAGACTAACTTGCGTTCTCCAGTGTAGAATCATTTCCAAGACCTGTTATGGCAACCTTTTCTTTTCATTGGAAGAGGAAATAAGCCAATGGGCTTACAGTGTTTTGTTGTCATATTTAAGAGCATGTGATTTTTCAGCTGTCAATTACACAAAAAAAAATTTCAGAAATAATCCAAACAGAGACTTTCACTGTGGAGCTAAAAGCATGGCAGGAATTCTCTATCATTCACGGTGACATAAGTTTGTACCTCACAAAATGCATAGACAGGAATTTAATATAAAGAATTAGTCCATTTACTGTATACACAAAACATATATCTTTTGTTTTAACACTTCTATTTTTTCTTTTTTTTTCTCTCTTTTTTTTTTTTTTTT
>VZTG01004991.1:38281-124199 GCA_013397845.1 Melanocharis versteri | reverse complement strand
CCTTTTTTTTTTTTTTTTTTTTTTTTTTTTTTTTTTTTTTTTTTAACTTTTTTTTTTTGGCAAACCAACATAGAGAAGCAGCTCTGGAACTGCCAAATTAAAAATCGAGAATTTTAGCAACTCAATAGTACTTTTTAAGGATAGTAATCAAATGTGGTTGTAATTTAAAACCTGAGGCTGTGCACTGGTTGTTAGCTTAAAACTACCTTTCCATATAACATTGTGCTTCCATTGTATAACAAAGAAAAAATTAACAAGAACTAGAAAAGTTTGCTGCTGAACAGTGCTAGGACATACAGACAAAAAAAATACCAACACATGTTATCTACTCAGAATATTGATTTTGAGTCATATCTAAAGGGATATAATGGACATTAGAAAATGCTTACTTGTGACTGACTTAGCTACTGCCAAAAAAGTTGAATATGTATCAAATAATGTTTAATTGAATTTATTATATGCACTATATACAGATACTAAAATGCCTTGCAATTGTGCCCCATGAACACATCAAATTTGAGTAGGCAGGTGAGTTCATGTTTAACAAATAAATTATAAAAACATAAATTACTCAGAAAGTTCTCTAATCTTTGTGATCCCAAAAGCGAGCAAAAGGGCAGGACAAATTGTTTCAAAAGAAGCTCTATTACCTAACTTTGCAGAATCTGTATAGCTATTCAGCATGTTTTCACCACTGAAACATGGCACTATTGTGAAGGTACCATTTAAATCATAACAAAACAAAGCAGAACAAAACAAAAAATTCACTGGATTGATCTTTTTTCTCCCACCAAATCCAAGCATACAGGAAACTATACTAAACAGATTTCAAATTGTGTTTCCAAGGGCGCATGTCTCAAAAACAAGTTGCTTTTTGAATTATAGATAGACAGGTATAAAATATCCTTTGTAAACCTCTAATCTTAGACTTAACATTTTCTGTAAGTAAATTAGGACCTTACCTAATAGTTCTTGTTATGAATTTTGTTCTATGACATACTAGTAGGGACATGATAAAAGAAAACTGGAAAAGAAAGCTGCATAACACTTAAATATGTAGAAAACTTGGATTAAGATGATGATTAACATTGTTAAGGCTGTATATTCAAGCACTGTATGTTAAGAGAGCAGTGGATATGATTTTTAGGCAATAAGAAATGTCCTGTTTTACGCATGATACTGTAATTATAGAATGATGATGTCAACAGCTGATTGTTGGCATAAACTGGCTACTTATAGCAGGTATGTGAGTTAATAAAGATAGCAGAAGATGGCAGAAATGAATTCTGAGAAATGATAGCCAGTTTTCTCCAGCAGTCAGCCTGATAAGTAAAACTCCAAGATTCTAGCTCTGCATCTAAATGAAATACTCTTTTTTCTCCTCTGCATTGACTTGGCTGCCTTCTGCATTGATAATGGCTGTGTCGGCATCAGGTGCATCTTCAGCTCCTTTTGCTTCATTTGTTAAATATGTTCCTGTAGGAATCAGTGCAAGAGAAAAGGAAAAAAAAAAGGAGAAAGATTAGTTGTTTTTTTTTTTTTTTTAACTGCATTATAGGAAGTGCATTTCAAACAATGCTCCAATTTTTTAATGAATGAAAAATATTTTTACAGAGTTTTAGTATACATTATAAAGGTGTGCTCAACTTTCTAATCTGCTGAAGAACTATTTACACTGATACTCATACTGATAAAGGTACATATACAAACTGTGGTATATCCACAACAAATTAAGGAAATACTTTAATAAAATTCCACCTTATGTAACTGCAGTAATATGCAATATATTTTTCAATTATAGAATAAGTGATAACATCTTGGTTATTTCATGAAATAGCTATCCGTCAAAAACAAAGCAATTTTGAAGACATAGATTTTCATAAACGTGCTTTTTTTTTAATGGCCATTGATCATTTGTATTTCTGTTTTTTCTTGATCATATCTATGTTTTAATTCTACAGAATTGTATCATAGTAGGTTCCAAGAATTACAAAATTGAGGCAGTTTTATTAACTGAACCAACTCATATTATACTATCACAGCTATTTTTATGCTCTGAATATGAATGAAAAAAGAAATGTGTACAATAGTCAAATTTCCCTTTGTGAAAATCATTATTTATGCTGGCATAAGATGTACAACTGTTCACTCAGGAAAGTAAAACAAAAAAGACACACTTTCAATGGCTCATTAAAACAAAACAAAAAAATCCTGATTTTCTCCCATGTAGTCCAATCAAATTGAAAAGACATTTTTTTATCAATTTATGTTTGCTAGGTATATGATTATCCTTTCTAAAATAAGACTTAATGAATTAATACCAACACTCATCTTCTTTTTTTTATTTTGAGGGAGGTGGGTAGGGAATCAACTGACTTTTAGCAAAAGGTCTAAAAGGCATGATTTTGGAACTAACTAGGACAAAATCAAATAACAGAGAAATCAGAAGTCAGTGTCACTCCATTCCTGTTATCACAAAACGCAGAGGAGACTGAAAATGAAGGGACCAGAATTATTAAGGTAAAATCACAGAACAAAGTAACGCTAGCCCCAGGAATGAACCCCTTATTCCAGTGGGATCATTGGTAAACTGATTCGAAAACTCACCTCTGGATTCTAATATTATCTTTTAAACATAAAATATTAGCATAATCCATTAAAATGAAAAATCTTGTTCACTCAATGCATATATATTCTGCTGAATCGATATGGTAGTTAAAACTATGAGAGCATGATGAGAACATGTAATCAAGTGTCTGGAGTTAAGAGCCAAAACCAAGGGGCAGTCTTACCCCTTGGTCTCTCCAAATCACTCATTTATAAGATAACCTCAGGCATGTAACTAACTCCATGTCCTTTGCCTTAGCCAGCCCAGGAAAACTGGTTAAAATTCACAGGGACTTCACTTGCAACTGGACTGAGAACTAAGATTTTTTTGTTCAAATCATTTAGCAGAAGGGGAAAGGCGAAAGGGAAGGGCACTCCCAGGTGAAATCATGCCTTGTTTCCAAAAGTGACTGAACTTCCACTAAATGTGTCCTACCTTTATGTCTTGCCAGGTATCGACCAAGGAGAATTATAGAACATAGTGTTACAAAGACAACTACAGCCACTATTCCTCCTATAAGAGCGTGGTCAGGTCCGGTCTGTCCAGCCAAAGCATTTGGATCTGGAGGGAGAGATAAAAAAGCAAAAGTGGTCGACACAGACAAAAAAATGACAGGAAAATTCACAATACCAAGTTTTATACTGATCATCCTGAAAATAGGGCATTTCCCTCTTTAATATTCAGCATGGTTATTCCCCCTTTTACTCCCAGTATCTTATCAACAACACAGTGCTGCTTGTATTCCCAGATTGTTAAAACCCTGAGGACATCACAGTTATGAAAAATATTACCTTATTCTTCTTTGGCAGAGGTTATTAAACGGAAAAGGTTTCTAGCTTTGTCCTCATCATTTTATAACTGAAAACCTGGCCATAGCTATTTTTAGAAGGAAAAACAAGGAAGTGAGAATTGGGGATCGGATAGCATCAGCAGAATAGTGTCTGCATAATACATAATTTATAGAATTGATTCTCAGTGGGGAGCCCTTATATGTTCTCTTCCTCTCATTCCTACCCTCTTGCACCAGAAATAAAAAGGCAGATAAGGTGCAGCCGAGCCAAGTTCCTCTGCACGTGGCTGAGTCTGCATGGATTTGGTCAGATAAAGGTATCAGGCAACCTGAAACTCATCGTTCAGACTCCAGCATCCGTGTGTGGATTTACTACCAACACTCGATTAACCCCCAGTGTGAGCAAGCTGTAACAGGTATCACAGAATCACAGTCAGCCAGGATGGAAAGACCTTTGAGAGCATCAAGCCCAACCAGTGAAGCAACACCACCTTGTCGACCAGTCCATGGCACGGAGTGCCACATCTTTCTTAAACACCTCCAGGGATGGTGACTCCACCGCCTCCCTGGCCAGCCCAGCCCAATGCCCAATCCCTCTTTCTGTGAAGAACTTCTTCTCCATGTCCGACTTAAACCTCCTCTGGCACAGCTTGCACTTTGGTGTTGTTAAACCTCATGTTGCTGTATCCAGCCCATCCATCCAGCCTGTCCAGGCCCCTCTGCAGAGCCCTCCTACCCTCCAACAGATCAACACTCCCCCACAACTTGGTGTCATCTGCACGTTTGCTAATGGCAGAGTGAATCACCAGGCTCCTTTTCCCTACTCTGTGCAGAGCACTGGGAATTCTGTCAGATTCAAGTGTTCTGTGCTGGTCGTTTGCCTGTTCTGTTGCACGATGCGTCACAAAAGTTGCAAAGAGACAATCATGGGAAATGGCACTGCTTTGGGGTGAGTAATTCTTCAGAGCTTTTAACAATGAACCAGTAACCTGTGACTGTTGTCTCAACAGATAAATGAAGAAGAAGGTGAAAATTCAATCTGAGGATCATGGTATGGTTCTTATTATAATGAAAACGCCTCTGCTATGAAGTAATAGTAATTCTCTGAAGATGTTATTAGCATGTACTGTAAGCTGCAGTAAGTCCACTCTCACTGCTCCAAGGGCATTTACCTTGTAGGAGCTGTTTATATTCTTCAAATAAATTGCAAACAACTTCTTTGCTTTGTAAAAGGGAAAGGCAGGAAAAATATTTACACAGAAAAGAGGGCAAGTCTGTGAAGATGATAGAAAGGCCTCTGATAATGCTGAGGAGGTGTGATTCCATAGTACCGTAATTACATTCTGCTGACCAGGATTGCCATAGGGCAGTGAGATGTATGGATACATCTGGTATGGGAATCTCAGGCGATGTTACAAGGCCAAGTGCTGCTGCTGCACCCCAGCCAGGGCAAATCCTGCTCTCAGTCCAGGCTGGGGGATGAGCTGAGCCAGAGCAGCCTGGCTGCGAAGGACTTGGGGGTGCTAATGGATGAGAGGCTGGACATGAGCTGGCCTTGAATGGATGCAGCCCAGAAAGCCAAATATGTCCTGGGTTGTATCCAAAGCACTGTGGGCAGCAGTCAAGGGAGGGGATTCTGCCCCTCTGAGCCACTCTCCTGAGACCCCATCTGGAGAACTGCATCCAGTTCTGGGGTTTCCAGCACAGGAAGAACATGAACCTGTTGGGGGGAATTCAAAGGAGGCCACTGAGTTGATATGAGGAATGGAGCACCTCTCCTATGAGGAAAGGCTGAGAGGATTGGGATTGTTCAGCCTGGAGAAGACATGGCTTTGGGGTGACCTAATTGTGGCCTTCCAGTACCTGATGGGAGCCTGCAAGAAAGATGGAGAGGTACTATTTGCAAGTACCTGCAAGATAGGACAAGGGGAAATGGCTTCAAACTGAGAGTAAATTTAGATCAGATTTAGGAAAAAAAATTTTCATGGTGAGGGCGATGAGGTTCCAAGATCTACAAACAGACATGGATATAAATATAATGTTCCATAGATTAAAAAAAAGAATCCTGCTTTCCCCTCCTTTTGTAAACTGAGAGGCATTGTGAAACTACACTTTCAGGCTTGCTGGAGCACAGAGTGGTGGGGCCACTGGTACAGATTCAGTTCTGCTCTTAACAGTCACTGGACTCATCAGGCAGGACTTTGTCACTTATTGCTGCCATTCTGAGCTCCCCCACCTTTCTCTAATGGCTGCCACAAGGACTTTGGGGAAGCTGGTCACAGCACTTCTGCGGACATGATGGCAAATAATAAGTATTGGGCCTCAAAAAAGCTGGGAACTCCTTATAAAGTCAGCTATCCTGCACCCTCCTCCACCTGCATGACTTCCTGGCATGGTGCTGCTGGTGTGGCACCACACTGAGGACACATAGCAGCCCAGCGGGACGTGGGCTCCGTTTTGGTCATTAAAACTGACCCCAAGTCCTGTGCACCAGCAGACTCACAGGGGAAAGCAAGACTGCTGAAGCATTGCCTTCCCAAAGCAAGAGCTTGGGGCATTCAGCCTTCCTCTCCCTTGCCTTGCAGGGGCTTTGTTTTCTGAGTGGAGCAAGGAGGAGGTGGCTGCTTGCTTGAGAAGATGTAAGGTGACAGCTTGCTGCAGGAACATCAGCCTGCTTGAGCCATGTAGAAAATCCCTCCTTTCGTGGTGCCTGTGGCAACGCTGAGTAAAGCTCTGCCCTGCAGCAGAAGGGCAGGACTCCTTTGGGCTCTGAGGAGCACCCGTGTCCCCAAGGCCTGTGTGTGACCTGCAGGAGATGCTCTGGGGCAGGAGCGGCGTGAACGTGTTTTCCCACTGAAAACTGGCTCCTGCTGGTGTGCTGCCAGTAACACTGAAGAGTAAATGGAGCTATTTTAAGGGATAATATACTTCCTGATGCAGAGTACAATCCAGAGAAGGGTTAGCACAGAACTTTATCTAGAGGCATTTTTGCAAAGCTGATTGAAGTGCACAGCCTTCGCTCAATACCCAGACTTACAACGCACGTCCTCTGTGGGCTTTAATAAACATTACAGATAAAAATCCTCACAATGCACCGAGATAAATACGCCTCTGTGTTTTTATCCTCAGGTGATTTCCTACACAGAGGGACTCACTCCTCTGACATACCTGATGTGACTACACGAAATGACCCAAAGCCAGCATAAATACAAGGTTTCCACCTATTAGTGTGGATTAATGAGATTCTAATACTGTTATAGGCTGAATTTTTTTAATATTAAAATTAATGTAGGCATTCATTGGACTGCAAAAGTAGCAGCATATTTTTCGCTCTAATCTCAACCTTGCTATCAAAGCCAGATTATATTGGTTGGTATTGCTGGAGAAGTTTGTCCAGAAACAAAAAAATTATACATGACCTATTACTATTATATTACCAGTGAACAATGTCTTTGTTAAAAAGGAAAAATGAAGGGAAGGAGAGAAAGGAAAAGATGGAAGTGAAGGAAATAAAGAAAGATTCTTAAAAGTGGCCAACATTTTCTTGGGAAACAAGCCTTTTTTCCATCTCAAAATGAAAATCTGTACAACATAAACAATATTCTGAACAGGAAGCATACCTCATGAATAGTCTCCTCATAGAAAAATAATGCTAGCATTAAATATAAATATGCTCTACATTATGCATACAGAGTAATGCACTATACTTTTGCCTTTCATGAAATGACCTAAGCCCCATGAGTGAATTATAGATCTGGGGCTTTCTGTCGTGGTATAAATAATTACTATTTCAAAATGTGCCCGAGCAGTATCTGAAAGACAGAAATACAGAGATTTGGAAACTATGCTTTTTTGTAGTTTAGGTATTTATAGAGTGAACTTGCATAATCATTCAAGTGTTCTGGGCACAAGTGTTAGCAACTGCCATTAAAGTTCCTGAAAGTCCAATGTGTGTATCTGGGCTCTGACCACTCCACAGTTTGCTTTCCTAAAAACAGAATACTACTCGGATTATTTTTAGATTCACGTTTTAAGCTTCATGGACTTCACCAAGCAAGTCCTACCCTGCCATACACACAACTCCAGCAAACTAAATTTTAGGTATGAAATTGTGCAATAAACACTTATAATCCAGCTGTTTCCTTAAAAAAAACCCCCAAAAAACCCAAACAAAAAACCTGTTACTCCCTGAATACATACTGGTTTTTACTGCATGAGCACAAGCAGCTACTGTAGTCATGGCCTGAAACAGTGAAATTACAATTTTGCAAGCAGACTAGATCTTCAGAGATCAGTTTTTTCTGTTTATTTCATCCTTTGATGAAACAAAGAAAATCTAATAGAAACATAATGACCCAAACCCTCGTAATTCTCTTTTATTTGCTCTTTTTTTTCCCCCTAAATTTAGAAGGCCTCTTCAAAATACTGATTGCCAATGCTGTGAAAATGTACCCATTTTCAACTTTTGGGATTTCCCTGTTACTGTTTGTTCACAAACTGTGAATACACTTAAATGAAATAACACACACTTAAATTAAATAACACTCTTAAAACGACTAAGAGGGAAAAAAAAAGTGCCTCATTTGTTAAGAAATGAAACACATCAGATAAACCTTAGACCTAATAAGTAAGTAGATATGCGCTTTTTTTGACCTGCTGACAAAGTTTCAGTGTAGAATATTTTAATATGAATTCACACTTTAGTTAAGCAGAGAAATTGTGGAATAGTTTTTCATGCTTTTGCATAAAGTGTATGTTAATTATTCACCTAATTTCAGTTTCTTCATGCATAAGTTTCCTTCTTATTTATGCAGAGTTGACTTGACTGAGCAGGCTGCAGGAAAGGGTCAGATAACCCTTTCCTGAGCAAAGGCAAAACCAGCACATTTGTGAATGCTGAAATGGCATATTTTCGGGAATATGTGCTCAAGTAGCCCCCTCTTTTGCAGAACTTTATCAACATGCATTTTTGGCTCATATGCTGAAGTTTTTTTAAAAAAAAATCACTCTGAGCATGAGATGACCTAGGTTTTGAGGCATCCAAAATAATAATTTGTTTTGGTCATTTCTACTGTAAGAAAAAATGGAAATATACTAATTTGCTGTGGAGCTTAAATAGCATTCACAGAATGAAGAGTTATTAAGTGCATGTATTATTCATAAATTACTGTTCTTTAAGGCCGGAGAAAGAAAGGGCTGTCCCATTTCTCACTGAAGTACTGAAACCACCAGCCTACAGTCTTTTTTACTGATTTCATGAATAATCAAATGCTATGGCAAAACAGAATTGCTCCAATAAGGGATCCTGGGGCATGGCTCCATGTTACAATTTATATGGCAGCAAAAATCTCTTCAAACGACTCCTGATTCTTTCCTCAAATTCAGGGATTTGTTATAACCCCCAGTACAACTCACTGATATTTCATACTTATGCAAAAGCTATCATTTAAAGGACCTGGCTCAAATCAGATCCATAAAGCAATATGAATTTTAGGGTGGGGAAACCCCAAAAGTACAAAAATTCAATAAATAGCTCTGTCTTATTTGAAAGCCTGTTGAAATGGTGCAGATGAGGGTGAAAATGAGTGGTGGGAGACTGTGACGGTTTCTGGAGAAAATCTAACAAGGACCCTCAAACCATGAGACATCTAAACCTGCACTGCTTTGCAGTGTCGTAGCCAGCAGAGAGCAAACTGCAAAAATTATGGGGAGAGAGTAGTTTGAGGTTTTCTGAAATCCATCAGTGAATGTAAGTTACGTTAGAAATATTCCCCAATGAATTTTCTCTTCGTATCAGCTTGATTTGCCAAGGAGAGAGAGGTTGTGTGATTATTCTCTTTCACTCTGTTCAAAATACTTGCGAACCGTGGGTCCATTACAAGAAGTTTTAAGAGACAGAAAAGAACTTAAGATTCTTGTTTTCTTATAACTAACCCGAGAGGACAGGTTGCAGCAGGAGCTCAGAGTTTATTAGATACCAGAAAATGTGTAGGAAGAGTGCCTTTATAAAAGCCCTAATAGAGACAAAAGCTTCCGTCAAAATCTCTGCCCAAGAATCAATTTTTCATTAGAGGTTTCTCTCCATTGCAAATACTTTAGTGTCCAGTATGGCACAGATCCTGTTTGAAGCTTTTCACATGGTTAGGTGGCATTTATAACCTCTGAGCCCTCGCCACTTCACCTTTTTCTCCTTTCCCCAAAACCTACCCTTCGTGCTTCTCTTCCTTCTTGTCTCAGCTCACACTGCAGTATTTCTATAATTCAGTTAAAAAGCCACGAGGCACAATCTCAAGGAAACCAGAGAAGATTTCTTTCTGCAGCTTATGGCACTACCTTGGGTTTTAAAATGTTTTCAGACTAATGTCATTTCCAAGATTTAGCCATAGGGTTCATAAAATATTTAGTTGTCCCACCAATGCAAGTTTGGGGAAAAAAAGTAAAACTTAAAGCAAAGCCAAACAAACAACCAAAAAAACCCCAACAACAAAAAAACCAAAACCTCAAAACAGAACCTCAATGATCTGATTTTACATCAGTAGGAAAAAATACTAAAGTGGGAATTGTCTCACAATATGGATAGAAGGTTAGACTGAAGTGATAGCTGACAAGGTATTTGCCTTAGGAAAAGTGGCAGTAGTGCTGTCTGATAAATGCTGGTAAGTAGAATTTACCCATTTTAGCATCTTAATCACCCTGGAGTTCAATTTCTCTTGCATGGCCTGGAAGGCTGAAACAGGTATTTTTAATCTCTTTTTGTAATATACTACTAACCACTAAAATACATGTATGCCAAACTCGTGAAACTATTGTTAAGAGGAAAAAGAAACTTTCTGCACCTTCATTTAAATTGCAAAGAGTAGCTGCCCAAAGGGGCCGGTTGTGAAATTTGTTGAAAATGCGTTTTGTTATTAACCAATTCCAAACTTAAAATATGTGACAAGCTTCTTTATCCTACAGTGCCTGAAGCAAAGAAGAACAAAACAGTGTACTAATATACGGCACATATAAACTGCTATTTTAATAGTAGAACATCATCAACCATAGCGAAGACAGGCAGAAAAAAATACTCCTAAACCTTCAAAAAGAATTGATAGCCTTTTCTTCCTGTGCTACTGCAGTAGCACATTTGGCCCATTTTGCCTCTAAGTGTTTTTTTCTTTTTTTTTTTTTTTCCATGGTACTGAATTTCATATACATTCCTATTAAGAAGAACCTACATCCCAGAAGGATAAAAGTCCCACACTAATGTTTCAGCAGCTAAAACTACAGCTCCTTTCAAAAAGCTCTTGTTGTTCTCACGAAGCCAAGACTTCTTTCAGCAGAGAAAAATGCAAATGTCTTCGGATCTGTATTTGGGAGTAGGTAGCCCTTGTCAAAGTGAATAAAAGCATTACCCATACCTATTTATTTTGTAAATGTATTTTTTTTAAATGCTTAGAAGAGAGCTGTATACCTACAACATTAAGATGAAAAGTCTAACAATATTTTTCAGGGTCCTTAGAGCCTTGTTCCATACTTTGTGCCTGTGTCATTGACACTTTTTGTTTTTGATTTTTTTTTTCCATTTCTCATCTTTAATGCTGCTTTAAAAGCTCTGGTTTCCTGAAGGGAACAGTTCCTCTAATTAGAGCACATAAAAGACTTTTCTTATTGACAACATTATATTTTTGGCTGTCAATAAACTCATTAATTGCTTCAGACTTTGTCTTAGAAAAAAAAGAACTGAAATCTGCAACTTTTCCCCTTCATCTTATTTTCTGTAGAGGATAATTAAAACAATTCTGGGTTTGAAGAAATACTTGCAGCCCATCCAGCTATAACTTCTGTCTACTGAAAGAGGAGGCTGTAGGGAAAGAGACAACTGGCACAGATGACATGAGAATTTCCCTGTTAAGTTGAGTCAACTGTTCCAGCATTTTAATTTTCATTTTCTTGTGAAGTTCCAGAATGCTCAGTGCCTTCACTGCAGTAAAGAAAAGTTGAACTTTGGAAACATCCAACTATTAGATACATTAAAAAAAAGAAAAAGAAAAAAGAAGAACCTATCTCTACTTAGAAAAACGAGATTCATGACTGCCTACTTTGGGAGAAAAAACCACATTTCATAAGTGTCATCTTTCTTTTGATGACTTTCCATCAATTAATATAGAAAGATCCCTGCTCTTGGTTTTCTTTGTCAAAAAAGGCCAGAGACCAGATGGAGTAGGTGTGCGCACAGCTCCTTTTCCTGTCACCTGAAGTTAGTTATCTATATAAATATTAAACCATTGTCTCATTAATACAGAAACTGGAGGTGCCACTTTCTTCTCCCTTTCTTATAGTACCTTTAATCCGTGGCTTTTGGTGGCTTCCCACAGACTTTGGTTTGCTGGAGAAAACACGCCCGGGACTGTGCGGGAAGGGAGCGTGGCACCCGCGCTCCCTGGAGTTGGCTGAGTGGGCATCTGCTGCTGGCTGCCATCGCAGGGGCTGGGGCCAGACTCGGATGGGCTCTGGCAGCCTTAGCACTCAATTCCAGGAGAAAGCAACTCATTAGCACCGCAATGCACATTAGGAATTACGGGGAGATTGCTGAGAACGATCACTCAAAGCATTAAAACAACCGCTCAAAGCTTCCTCCTCTAACTGAAGGAAGCCCCAGGAGCTTAAGCCCACTGGAAAGTGGCATTAATATTTCCACTGTGACTTCTTAGCCACCTGTTTTCACGCTATCTGTTACATGAACTCCCTCACTGATTGCTGCTCAGAGCTAATCAGTATCACTGCAGAGCTCAAATAATAAATTGCACCACCAGTAAATGGGGGAAGAAAGACACACTTTCAGTCAAGAAATGGCATTAAACGAATGGATGGGGAGGATCAGTGGAGAGAGAGACAAAGCTGTTCCTGATGGCAGAAGCTGGGGAGGAGAAGGTTTTGTCACCAGCAAGGCAGAGCCACACGTGTAAAGTTAGTTGAGAACAGGTAGGGATGGATAAAGATAAGAGAGGCAGCAACAGATTCACAGTTGTACAAGGTACATTGTACTGAATATGTTCATGAGAGTTTTAAAACCAAGAAGGGCAGATTTAATTTAATTGAAGAACAGCTCTAATTAAAACTTAGTTCTGTGGTGGAAGAAAACCTATTGTTCAAATGAATTCTTTATGCTTGTCATACTAATTTTTTCTTACCAAATCTGATTAGAGTAATTATAAGACTATAATGACATCAAAACACCCCAGTAAACCAGCCACTTACAGCCAGAATCTGACACCTTATTCAGGCTGAACAGCAATTTAATCTGTCATGGGACTACTCAGTGTGAGTAACTGTAACAGAAGAGCCTCTTTGGCAGTTAATAGTGTATTTTATCTGTCAATGTATCTCCAGATTTGCCAGGCATACTTGTGGTTCGGGTAGTAACTGATCCAAAAGAAGATGTCGACTGATCCAGCTCATCTCAGAAAGAGAGATGTGAGAGACATTAGCAGAGACAGCCTGCTGTAATGCACAGAGTAACAGGAATGAGGGGTAAATTATTGATAAGGTCAGCACCACCATTAAAATGTGAGGCATCTTCTATAGCTGCTCTAATTAGGGCACAAAACCTTATGTAAATTCTTTGTGACAATGGCAACATCCATTTGTGAAGTTCCTTGTCCAAGAGATAAACCTACCTTCAATTTGTCTGAATTTTATCCTGTGGTTTAATTGAATGCTATCCATTCTTTATGCCAACCAACTAATGGAAACAACAATATTTTCCCCTTTTAATAATGACATGCCTGATGGAATTCAATATCTTAACCAAATTCTCCTCTGGGAACATTAAGACTGCTGTTTTCAGATGCCTTTAAGTTAAGTACCATCCAGCTATTAGTCAGAGATTGTTTGCTCTTAAAGCCATCGATTGATAATGGGTTTGCTAAGAATAACGTTGGTCTTTGCTTTCCTAAAGGCTTTCTGTATTCATAAAAAAATAAAGTTACACAGTCTTTGGTTTATGGGCCTATTTTTTAATTTTTTATTTTTTTTTTTTTCTTAGTTTGGCAACATGCATTAATTTCCAGCAGCATGATCTCCGCTGTCAGCACCAGCACACACAGATTCCACCAAGGGGGTCACATCCCCACCAGTTTGCAACTGACAGATTCATTTCCTGCCTTCTCCTGAGACAGCGACGAGGACTGAGAAACCAGAGGTCCAGTGTAATTACTATGTATATTTCAGATTAAATAAATGTGATAAAAGCCTCCATCTGGCTGTTGATCAAATGTGCAGAGGCAGGCTGATTTTCAGTGACATATTACAATATGTCTCTTGTAACAGTCCCTAATGCCAGCCTGTAAATTACTTACATTTGGGATTACTTGACTACGGCAGACAGAAATATTACTCACTGTTAAAGTGCTGCCTACTGGGAGCATGGGAGACGTGGTCTAATCTTGAAGTTGTTAAGCAAGGCATTAAGAAATAATGGGGCCATGTTTATTTTACTAAATGCTGATTGTGCTCACACTGTTTGAAGATGGCAGATCCAATTTAATAGCAGCCTGAGCTTGCTCCAGATGCTGGAAAGCCGTAGAAAGTCTAACACTGGGGAAATAAGTATCAGTAGTGTTCTTGAGCAGAACTTTAAAAATCAGAAAAATCCTGTGAAATATGTCAATAGATTCAAATTATACACTATCCACAGGAAAAAGAAAAACAAAACAGTAGTTCAGGGCCTTCCATATAAGAAAAATCCCAACCAGAAACCTCAAAAATAAAACAATACAAACTTCAAGGAAAAAATAGAGAATGATGCTGCCATTTCACTATTTACTTTACAGCTCTCCTTGCAGTGGTGGCTGCAACATGTGGACAGTCAAAATTTAGTACATACTGAAGGTCTTTTAAAAACTTATGGTAAGAAAGAAAGGCTGGGGAAAAATATCTGGAGGATATTCATACAGCAACTAATTGTGGTTTGAAGGGCTTTTCTTATGCTTTACAGCTTATTGAGCTTTACAGCTCAGAGAGCAACAACAAAATTAATTCAAAATTGAGAATACAAGGCTTATTAAAAAAAAAAAAAGGAAAATATAATCTCCTAGTCAATGGATGGATATTTCTTGTCTACCCTATTACATTGCCATGGTTCTTATTGCACATTCATTCTGCCCAGTAAGTGTACCAAGACACTCTGTGTAAATCAAGGAGAGTTTTGGCCTTGTACATTCTTGTTCTAAAGCTGAGCAAACACCCTTGCTGTTCTACAGCTCTTAGAAGGACAGCATCTTTGTACTGCAGTGGTTAAAATTTGTTTCCACTTAGACATGGGTCTGGAAAAAAGTTCTTGGAAGCATTATAAGCCTAAGAAAAATCTAGAAATATTCTGCTCATCTCCTATATGACCACTCCAACAAGTAACTTTTCCTTTCTTTCCCTACTCCGCTCTTATTCTGTTTTAACTGCATGAGATTTGCCATATAAACCCTTCACCTTAAATTGTCTCATTAGCCTGCATCACTTAGCATCCACTCTTACTTAACTGAAGAGGTTCATTAAATGACATTTCCTTCTAAAAGACCTCTAAAAACTTAGTCCTCTCTTTAGGAAGTCAAGAAGACAAATTGTGAAAGTAGAAAACAATGTTCTAAAAAAAATCTGGAATTAACACAACTCTTCCAAATGCCAGTTCTAAGCAACTTTTCTTTACTTCTTTCCTTCTTCCCTTCCTTCCTAATAAGTCTGCTGCCTTTACAGTATAGCCATGTAGGATGTTTCTCTCTGAAGTATTCTGAATGCTGAAACTGATTAAAAATAAAGATGCCCTTCAAAAACATGATTTTGATCATTATGGCACCCTCTTTAATGCAGAAGCTTTTGTTAGTCAGCGAAATTTTGGATATGACTATCTAACCAAAGTCTCTAACAATATCATTCCTGACATGCAAGCAGCAGACACTGCATTCAGCTTAAAACCAGAGATTGCTTCTGAGAGCTGTTAAGCCAAATGTGGATATTTCAAGGGTGTTACAGCCCTTAATTCAGTAAAACATGCAAGCATGCAACAAATGGGACTCAAGACACGATTTAGTGCTTCTGTTGGTTTGGAACCGGGCTGTTAGAGCCCAGCTCCAGTTTACAAGACTCTGGCTACCAGAGGAGACACAGGCAAGTTAAAGCAGCAGCTAGGAATCCTTCAGCTGTGAGAAGCAGCGTTGTTAGCCTTCCTTGCCCTCTGGAAAGCTTTAGCAGGCTGCTCCTCCTCCCGTGGAGGCGAGATTCATGGATTCAGAGCCAGTGCGACAGCTTCTCTCTGACACCAGCATGTCTGGGTCCGGCGCCAGCGGCAGCAGCGAGCCCGCGGCGCTGAGCAGGGCAAAATCACAGAGTCCCCCTCGCTGGGAGCAGCCTCTCATCAAAGCCCTGCTCCCATCACCTGGGCCAAGGAGGCAGCATGGGGCCTGTTCCTTCAACATCCATTTCCATGCTTAGGCTGGAAAGGGGCTTCTTTGCACCTCGCGGTCGAGCAAAATCATAAAACCGTGCGCTTGCTGGGCTTGGTCTGCTCACAGCAGCACATAAGGCTCAGAGGTTGGGCAGGTGTCCTCCAGGACATCATGCTGGTGGCACCCTTTGAGAGGAAGGTTTTTCCAGGGAATAAGCATGGAAAATCAGATTGAAATCCTTGCCATTCACGAAATGCCTTGACGTGCGCTTTGGCAAAGTGTTTTCTTTATCTGAGCCTCAGTTCCTCTGAAATAAAGTGAGGCTCAGGAACAATGTATTACCTTGACTCACAGAAGGAATTAGAAAAGAATTATTTTAGATATCACAGGAGTACTGGTAAAGCAGGCACTTTACCTGCCTTTACACACAATATTCTATATAACAATATTTTAAAACATTTGAAATGGACTTCGGTGGGTTTAATTTTTACTAAGCTTTTTGTTGGATATATGTATTCTTTTTTTCTTGTATAAAAGGAAACTGAGTATCTATTATGAATTTGCATAATGAAGAAATGAAAAGCTGGGTGCTTTTATTTAAGAGAGATGAGACTGAACAAGACAGCCTTATGCAGTTACGCCACTGGAAGTAATTCACACCAGGTAATTGATGAAGATAAAAATAAACAGAAATATGGGAATAAGCCAGAAATAGGATGAATCTACTTCCAGATTATGGAAACAAACAGAGAAGTATTAAGGATGCTGTGAAACATTGTTAAACAGGTCAACATGAACCCTTGGGTTCATAAATAACCTTGAATTTAATAGGAAAAGATGTCCCATTTCCATAATAGAATCATTGAAGATGTATGTCAACTGATACAAGAAGGTACCATAGAATTAATGTTTAAAAAATGAACAGCTACACTCTCGTGGCTTCAGTTTTTCATCCCAGAAATGTCTACTTTCCCACAAGTGCTAATAATTTATGCATTACAATTAAACTTAGAAAATCATGATTAAAACTTCTTTATATTTAGTTACACAAAGTACCTAAAATCTCAGGAGAGCAATTAAATATTAAATGCTATATTTGTATGCTAATCAAATGCAACAACACAGTTTGGAACTTTAAAATTACATGAAGCAATCAAACCTGCATCTAGTGGTCAAGGTTTCAGGGAACAATAAGGTAATCTTACCATTTTTGTCCACCACTGAGCAACAAAAGCAACCACAACAGTCACAGAAAAAGAGCCATAAAATGTTAATGTTTTAGAATAGTGTGTGTACAGGTAGAGTGACTTCTCTTAATAACTTAAGTATCCCTTCTAGCAAGTATCAGTTAGGTATTTATAGGGACCTTTGTGCCTTTCATGGTTGCCACATGGTTAAATCTTCATGGTACTATAAACCACTATTGTTCCAAAACCTACCATAGCTCTACAGGAATAAGCCATAGTACAATATATATCACACAATGTATGAGCAGATGCTGGGAGAATTCCATTATTGCATGCTGAAGAAGAGAGGGTTGAAGGTGGAAACACTTGTTATCTTCTGCTACAGGGAAAGGAGAAGAGAGGATGGAGCCAGACTTTCGCTAGAGGTGTGCAAAGAAGAGAGGCAATGGACACAAGCTGGGACATCAAAAATTCAAACTAGCTATGAAGAAATTCTTATTCACCGCAAGGAAGGTCAAACACTGGTACAAGTTACCCAGAAATGGTATGGGTTTCCCACGCATGGACATATGAAAAAATTCAGCTGAATGGGGCCCTGAGCAACCTGATCCATCATGGCTCTGCTTTAAGCTGGGCTTGGACCAGCTGTTCTCCAGAGGTCTGCTAAAACTTTCATCATTCTACAGTTCTAGGAAACGGACCATAAGCCAACAAAATGAAGAATTCATGAGGAAAAAAAAAAAGGTTTTGCAGTTTTCTGCATCTTAAAGTGAACAATTAATACTAAACCAGCATCCAGGAGGATGCCAAGATCCTGCTATTGCTTTAGGTTGTGCTGTTCTTTCTGTGTTTTCTTATGTTGCTGCCATCACTGTCATATCCATACTGCAAAAATTCAAAAGGATTCACAGTTACTTTTCTCCTACCTTCTAGTAAGGGAGACACATGAATCAGGAAGCAGGAGTTCACATACAACCTTAGAAATGATAGCACAGAAAGCAGGTGTATGTTAGGAGAGGAAAACTCAATGTGATACAAAGGGCCTTGTCTTCCTGTAATAATTTTTTTTCCCTCAAAATAATCTGTTTTTAATCTCATAAAGAGGGTCTCAGAATTCTGGGGAAGAAAAACCCCAACAAAAAACAAACTAGTGAAATATACACTAGTCTAGTGTATATTCTACACTGGATTATTTCAGAGAATGTTTTAAGCATTATACATAATGAGAATGTCAAAGATCAGCAAATTGTTCCAATGGACTTTCCATCAAATTATGTTTACAATTACTGAGAGGTTAGATTTGCAAAGAAATGAGCTGACATTTCAGCATTCTCTGGCAATTGCAGTATTTTCAGTCAGGATCTCAGTTTTATAGCCAGCTTGACAAAACTAGTGTAATTCTGTTTTCCTCAGGTATAGCTAGGTTTATTTATAGCAAGGTCAACTCATTTGAAATATCTTGTATCTCTTTACTCAGTAGAGAAATTGTCATGCAAGCAAAACTCCGGATGGTGGTGTTTCTCTGTAATAGTAGGGAGTAAGAACCAGAAACCACAGAAATTGCTTCTCTGCCTGTCAAGAGTTGATATTCAATGCACAAAATATTTTGTAGATAAAAATATACTGAAGCTTATCTCCATGTAATAACAGTGAGCACGCGTTTTTCAAAGTACACTGCAGACCCCAAACACAGCGGGGGCTCTGGCGGAACTACCACGTGGAAGCCCTCATCTAACAGTCTGACAACTAAATACATGGTCCAAATCTTCTCCCCAAACCTGAGGAGATAAAAGTCCTGCTGCAAAAATTCTGGCCTGAAATTTCTCTCCGCCCCTGAGTTTCCTGTGGGAAAACATTCTGGAGCGCATCAGCCGTCTCTCTTTTCCTCCCCCTTCCCCATATCCCTTCCTCTCTGGTGACATAACTTGACTTCAAGGAGAGGAAAATCTCTCAGAACATCTGTTAATGGTACAGTATCCCAACTCTATCTAGGAGTGTGCTCACACACAGTTTTCTGTCTCCTGCCTTCCACAGCTCTCTCACCATCCTTTTCCTCTGCTACTTTTCCATGAAAGATGCTCATACAGCTTCAGCAAAGCTGTCATTTAAAATGGCTTCACCAGTGTCACAAGCGTCTGCACAAATCCTGCTGTTGCCTGGCTATTTTGTTTTTGTTACTTCCTGCTATTTCTTTTGGAAGTGAAGAACTTTTCCCTGTTCCACAAGTAGGCTCCATGAGACCTCTGGCAATTTTTTTTTTCCTATTCAATGTGAATGCGTACTCAAGATGAAAACCAAATGAACATTTAAGTATCTTTAGTACATCTTAAGGCAAACCTGAGCAGCAAAGTCATGAAGAGTGTTCACAGAAGAGTGGCTTAAGCCATTTAAAGGACAGCAAGACAAATGCATCCCTGAAAACACATCCTTAAATTACTGATATGCTGTACTGCACATGCCTAGAGGCAGCATGCCTTTTTTTAATCTGTGGACCTGCCTGCCCCCAAAAGTTGTTTCAAATTCACAAAGTATGTGTCTCTAGCCCTAAGTTGCCTGAGGGCCCAAGCAATTTGTCTTACCTCAAGAGTGTTAAGTACACACTTGGAAACACTGAATTTAAACCAAAATGTCCTAACCACAGTTATTTTATTCAAGATGCAACATGAAGGGGAACAGAATCAATGTTTCGCTAGGGATGTAGAAGTTAACATAGAATATTAAAATAAATACAATTCCTCCATGCATAAAAGAGGGTGAAATGCCCTGGAAATAGTAAGGGAACCACCAAAATTACATGTCAAGGCCATGACCACCTTTGCACTAAGAGATAGTAATGAAGTCCCCAGAAGCGGATGGTGATGTTATGTGAGAAGTAGGGTTTGTGACTTAAATTTAAAAAAACCCCACTTTTGAGTGGAACTGTGTTGGAACACAGGAGTTACCATACCCAACGACCACTTTGAAATGCCTCATTCAGCACTGACCTCCCCTTCTCTAGCTGACTGCCCAGAAGTGAATATGAGACTCCTTGGCTTCGTCCTCTTTTGACTGGTTGCACTTAGAAAACCAAATTCCTCCTGGGGAAATGACTCAGAAGATGGACACAGTGACACATCTCTTATCTCATCTCCCTTTCATGCGTGAGCAAGTGCACACTGACCAGCAAAGGAATGATTTGGTCCTGGCCATGATAAAAATGTTCCAGAATTCTTAACAAGATATAAACTACAGTTGGCAGGGCGGTTCCTTAACAACAGTTCATCTGTGGATGAAGAGGAACGCTGTATCTGAAAATACCACGTGTGAAGGACATGGCATCATCAATATGTTCCCCTTCTTTCTGTAATGATCAGTTTGATGCCTCACCGTACATTCAGGAGAATACATTCAGCTAAAATCTTTCCTCTCTCTCCATCCTACCTCTCTTCAGAGGTGTGCATTTCTGTCACAGCTGTTGAATTAAAACATGATGTTTTAAGCACATGTACATTGAGTTGATAGGGTATACCACTCATTTGCATTCACCACTATTTAGTTTAAACAATTCCATTTTAGCATCTTATGGCAGGAATTTATAGTTAATTGACTAATTTTCTATACTACTAACATCTTAACAATTTTGTGAGAACACAGAAGAAAACACTGTGTGTAAAACGTTGGAAAGTTTTCTTCTAAGCATGGCTTTTTCACAGAATTT
This sequence comes from Melanocharis versteri, assembly GCA_013397845.1. Classification (NCBI taxonomy): domain Eukaryota; kingdom Metazoa; phylum Chordata; class Aves; order Passeriformes; family Melanocharitidae; genus Melanocharis; species Melanocharis versteri. The sequence continues at coordinate 103,498 of VZTG01004991.1, read as the reverse complement.
ATCTTCCAGTTATTCATAGGAAATCTGTAGAAGCCAAGATGCACAGTTAAATGTAAATCACATTGTCTAGTGTTGCTTAAATTCTTTCTTTGAAACGTCTGCTTTTCAAGCTGTATTTACCTGTCTGCTGATAGTCAGACAAATTACAGCAAGATTTTTTTGCCTGAAGAGATGTCTGTCATTTCACAGAACAGATGCAATGAAAAGAAGCTGACTTCCCTTTTTCTGAAATATGCTGGAGAAAAAAAAATCCCAAAAAGCCTTGCCCAAACAAAACAAACACTTCAGTTTTCCTTCACATCCGAAAAGAACTACACCAGCCAACCCTTTAAACAAATACTATCATGACTGAGTCCCTCATCAGAGGCTTAGCACTGAACAGTTTAACATTGTGTATGCTTCATGCTTGCTTTACTTTCAGTATCTAAGGATGCAGTCTTGTCCCATCAGACTCAATACACATTTCAAGCCTTTAAATATTCAAAACAACTTAAAACTACCACTAAGAGCTGTTGGCTGACAGAGATGCTTCTCAGCCAATCCAAACTACTTCGGGGACCTTCTTGGTGTGAAGTGCTCAGAGATGTGTCTCTTTGCATGGAGAATACAAACCCCACCCTGCAAAGCCCTGAACAGGTAATTTTCTCATGCACGTATTTACGCCGTGGCCTGGCATGTTTATAAACACAGTGTCACTGAGAAGGCTTCTTGAACCAGATTTGTAATCTTTAATGGAAGCCTGTCCTGTTATCTCGGAGCAGAATACAAACTCTTGAATTGTGTACAGCCCAGTGGGAAAGAACCACCTTGTGCTGGTAAACCCCCAGGTCTAAGCAGCAGAACTTCAGGAAAGATTGTACTGATCATTTCAAATCACATATTTTGGCAGAACTCTTTTTTATGGACGAATGATTTTTTTTAGAGACAAGCTTTATAATCACCTATTGCAGAATCCTTGTTTAAAATGCTGACATATAAAGGAAAATTAAAAAAAAAAAACCAACATAATTTTTTTTACCCCATAGACTCTGGCAGAGAGACAAATACTGAGGGAAGTGACAGACAAAATCTCTCCTTTTAATTCCCAGTTCTCAGGCTCTGACTTTATTCCATCTCTTCATGTCCCAACAGGATGGACAGGGCTACTGGAGGACTAAAAGAACTCCAGAGTATCGTCCTCTAAAGGAGCAACAGTGTGCAGGGGATCCATGACACTACAAAAGTACACGTTCAGTGGGTTGCTTAAAGAGAAAAAAAAAAAGTTGTGAAGCACTCCAATACAACACTTTGAAATGTCTCATATGTGCCTTCTGAGGAAATATAAAAAATGGTGGCTGTGATTGCTTTTTGTAACTGACAACAGCGTTTGATATCAGATCTGGCTTTTTGAGGCAGGACCTGTGTGAAGCAAGCAGCTGTGCATCAAAACCAAAATACTCTTCCAAGGAGCTACAAGAAAGGCCCAAGACATAAAAGGACTGATAATTATAACAGCACAAACATAATGAGCTCTGAGTGTAATTGATGGTGAGTTGAACTGTTCTTTCAAATTAAAAGAAAAAAAATCAAACCAGTTTCAACATGTTTAGGGAGAGTTATTCTACTGCTAACATTTTAATAGTGTTTTCACACCTACATTGTACAGGGACCTTTTATTGCGAGAACGCCCTGAAAACTGGATGACTCATTTCAATACACCTAGTGAAACATTCTAAACAAACTTGAAAATCAATTATAACAAAAGAAATGTTACACTGGTTGTGGAGATTTTGGAAAAAGCAAAGTAATGTTTTCCTCCCAGCGTTTCGTGCTTATTAACATTTTTGATACAAGAACACAAACAAAATATTTTAAGAGATTTTAAAGAAACAGAAGCTACTGGAAAGACTGCGAAAGAGGGAGAAGAATCTGCCCTATGAATGCAAACCTCTTTCTATCCATTTTTCTCATTTCCTTCACTTTAGTTCATAAACATTGTTGACTCATAGCGATGCAGCCATGACTTTTGGTGCTTCCTACATGACAGAACACGCTAAAATTAAGCAGAAAGAGTTACCACACCTTTGTGGGTGAAACCAACCAGGACCATGAAAAAGTACTTGGGTACATTTGTTCTCTCTATTTGGCAGGGGTGGAGAAAGGAAAGGCAGATTTTCAGAGGTTCCTTAGAATAATGAATTAAAATGAGTGTGACCTTCTCTTAGTTATTGCTGTTATTATTAGTAGCAGGAGAACCAGTTTTATTTTACATATATAGCTCTCTTTACCATTTGGGAAAACTAGAATTAGGGTTATAAACTGGCCTTGTGCTTCCTTCCTCCAAACACTTTCCCTTTGCCCACCATTTAAAATAAACTATGAGGGGTTCTTTAATTAGTGATAGGAAATAAAATAGATATCTTTTCCTGGATTTCACCACTGCCCCTTTCTATTATTTATGTATTTAAAGACAGAAGCATACCAAGAAAGAAATAAAATACAAGGACGCACAGAGGCTCTGTTTGGGATTTTCTGCGTGTGCCCAAGTATTTAATATTACCAATGAAGGGGTGCAGAAACATGGAATGACATCTTCTCTGACAAGAGTGAGGATGGGAATAGCTCCAATGGTCAAACTCAGCCTCTGTTAAGTCAGCAAGAGACTTCAAACAGCAAAACCAGATTTCAAGGCAGAATATCAGTCAATGCTCTAGTCACTGTTGCATGATTAGCAAAAACCAGGTGGGCAAACAATACATATTTTAGGATGCTTTCCCTTTTTTTTATTCTCTTCTTTCCCCAATTATTTGGTTGCTTTGCTGCTGCTAAATTCCTTTTTGGTTTCAAAGAAGTGAGAAAATGATGGGGCAACTAGGCAGGTAAAATCCTTGTAAATCCTACTCCAAACTGCTTAATATTCTGAATCCCTACTTCAGGGAGATAAAAAACCCTGTTGGCATAGTCTGAGTTGCATTGATGTCTAAGTAGGAAGAGTTTACTGTAGTTTTGGAAGCTTTGCTTCTAAAAAAAAGGAAAGAAAAAGCAAGAAATTAAGATTCTTCTGTTATGCTGGAGTTTTCTACAACACAAGCCTCAGTGATAAACAGAAATATAAACAAACAGAAATTAGAAGCATTAGAAGTGGTCACAAACTGCTGAAGGTCTCCATTTAATTAGCATTCAAACTGATAGCAAACCATCTAGCTCATTTTGATTAATTATGAAACACTACTGGAGAAACAGAAAAATAACATAATTCCTAATGATTAAGACTGCCATTATGTATATTTGTATAGGCATCAGACTCTTTTCAAGTTGCTGGGACCAAGCCAGGATTCCAATTTTTGCCTGAAGCAGGCTAGAGACTGCTGAAATGAAACTTTAACATCCCTATCGCAAACAAAAGCGTGCCTTGAGAGTGTGGGCTCGGTTCAATTGCCTGAATACATGCACAGGGGCAGAGCCTTCTCTGCATCACCCAGTGGAGGAGAAGTGTTGATAAATGTTTGCTATATATCCTTTAACACACTTCAAGCACCCTATGTATTAATACAGACGTAGCACTGCATTAAGCTGAGGTACCACTTTCGTTATTTCTTTAGCACCCGAAGATCTAACTGGGACATATTTAATGGATGGGCCCAGAATCAGCTCAATACCTTCTTCACCCACCCAGCCGAACTGCCCCAAACTATCCAATCCTGAATGCTCCCCTCACGTGTGCAGTGTAACGTGCACAATATTTTATACAGGGAATTGCTAGGTTAGACTCACATGGCTCCAGCACTCTAAGCCACTGTGCTTCAACAGCCTCCAGTGATGTGTAGAAGCTAAGAGCCTGTTCAGGGTATGTAAAACCAAATAACTCGGATGAAAATGTCTCTGCAGATCATGAACTTCTATACATTGACACCTCTCTAGTTGTTTCCTGTCATTCTTCTCTCACTCATTAACGGGTGAGTATTGACAAAGAGTAAAATCCAGACACTTCCAGATTTTCAGGGTTGAAAGTCAGTGTTTCTGATTTATGACTGGATGCAAACTACCTGTGCTTTTTTGTGCCCAGAGGGAGAGGTGTGGACTGACTAGGATGTGGATCCTCTTGGCAGCCAGAGTCCCACACCGGGCATTTCAGCAAAAGCAGAATCAGAAATGACATTCTACTAAGAGGAAAGAACCACAGCAGCATCATTGCTGCTCTCCAGCAGGGATACCTGCACAGCAGCATGGCTCTGCTTGCTCTGTCCAAAGAACAAGAGCACAGCATCATCTGTGCTCCGTGACCTTCCTAAACATGAAAATCAGCTTGAATTTTATGCATATCATGAGAGGAAAAAAGACCAATAAAAAGTCTCTAATGACACAGCACATTTTCCCAAAGAAAAAACCAAAACCAAAACCAAAACCAAAACTCAAATCCAACCAAACCCCACAGTATTAATTGCTTCCTTTAACCCACTATATAAAATTCTTATTTTTATGGCTCCATTCATAGATTTTGTAACTTCGGAATATTGAAAAATGTGGGGGGTTTTGGCAGGGAAAACAATGCATATGTATAAATTAATTACAATGTACTTGATGATCATATAAATCTTACTCCATTGATACTAGGCTCAAATTTAGATTTGTCTAATATTCACCAACTTAACCTGATTCTGTGAAAACTGTACCCAAAGTTTTACCTGTGTTTGCTGTGGTAAATGAACTGTGACTTATACAGCAGCACATTTACATGGTTTGCACATCAGGAAGATTTTAGCAGTAAATTATATTGCTGGAAGATTTGGGTTAACTATGTTGGATTAAGGTAGAGGGTTGTTACAGTTGTGATTTAATAATCTCGCCGCTTTCCGTATTTTTATCTGTGGTTATAAAATCTGAATTTGTATTACCCCTCTCTCTGCTTTATGTTCCTTATTCCTACCGTTATTGTAACAGATGCTCTTTGGGTTTCCCCTCTCACTTTTGTTAATTGTTGAGCCATTACTGCTATTACAACCTTGAGCCACCCAGGCAGTATTTCTTCACACACACCACCAGTGCAATTGCCAAATAGTTTGATAGTCATTTTACCACTGAACTCACACAGTAGCTGGCCGTAGAGAGAAATTATTTTTTCCTTTGTAGCAATAAGACTCACATCTGATGAGCATTCTCATCAGATGGTATCTTATTTTTTTTTCCTGATGAAGTGAATTATATTGTAGGCTGAGTAAATGCCTTTTTCATCTGTAATTTTTATTTGCGTTATTTGGAAGGAGGAAAATTCATAACTTGGTTTTATGATTTTATAATGTCTTTGAAACTGTGTGACTTGGCAATAAAGAGTCCAAATTAGTAATTCATTTTATTAAGATGTACATCACTATTATTGATGGCAATAATGGGGGGATTAAGCTGCACTCTCAAGCATCTCTGTCTCCTTCACAACCATTAGACTTCTATTTAGCTTACAAATATATTCTTAAATTTAGGGGAAAAACTTGCAAATTCTGTAACAGCAAAAGAAAACATACTTTATTCAAAAACATCCTTTAGGAAAGCACAAATGACTTTTATGACTACATGCATAATCAGTTGCCTGTGTACTTCCATGTTTTCTGGGTTGAGGCCTAATTAAAATACACCATGGCACCTTTGAGAAATTATTCTCAGTGACAAGAAGTTCCAGCATTTTCTATTTTTCAATCCTGGCCATGTCCTAGCCTTTAATTTTTACACAGGCAGATATATGTAACTTTGCAAAAATAATCTTTCAAAATATTACAGATTACTTAAACAACCTAGTTTTACTGGTTTATAACAAAACAGCCTCCAATTGAGACTGCAAAAGGCTTTTTTTCTTTTTGCTAGACAATTAGGAGAGAAATGGTTTTGGTTTAGACTTCCAAACAATGTGCTGAGATCACATTTTCCAGGTAGTGCTAGAGACACACTGGGCAGGATGACAAAAACGTTCTCATGTTGCATGAAGATGTTTCTCTAGCATCTCTCTCTCGCTTTCTTTGTCTCTCCCTGCTAAACCTCACTTTGCCAAAAATGGTAGAAGGCTCTTTTAAAAATATCCTAAGTCAGTAGAATTTTCTGAAGGGTGAGATCATGAGAAAAAGAGGAACACAGTGGTGTTTGAAAATGTCGATTTGTGTAACGATCACTGACTTGGTCTGATTTTTTTAAGACCTGTATCAAATTATTTTTACCTATGTTTGCTGCGGCATGTGAACTCTGTTATGGACAGCAGCGTATCTATATTGTCTGTACACCAAAGATGCTTTAATAATAAATTATACTGTTACAAGGTTTATTTTAACTAGATTGGATGAATGTAGAGCTATATTATATCGTGATTTAGTCACCTTGCATTTTTTAGTAATTTTATCTGTGGTTATTAAATTAATATATTTAAATTTGTTTTTCTGAACATAGCAACAAAAATAGCCTTATAGTTTACAGTTAGTCAACATTTAGAAAGGCCCATTTTGATAAATTTTATTGTTTCTAATATTAATTAAAGCCATGATTTCAGGCTGTTATGTTTTTCTTCATTTAAATGATGACAAATAGGACGTTTGTAATTTTTTTCCTGTGCAGACAAATCCGAGAACATAGGAATGTCTGTACTAGATGGGAAAACACCACCATCTAGTCCAATTTAATTTACAACCAAATGAAAAATGGAACACATAAAGTTTCCCTTGCTCACTCACCCATTTTTTGACTCCAGAGTCTAGAAACTTTCTGCATTGGTGACTGTATTCACATCATTCACTTTTTTCATGTCATTTCTAATTTAATTTAACTGCTGCCACCTCTCTCTCCAGCTATCTCTTTTCCAAGGTGAAGAGTGCTAGTGTGTTTAATCTCTCTTAGCACAGACACCATTTTCAAAGATCAGCCATCCTTCTCACTTTTTTTTTCCCCTCCTCATTTCTGTCACATTTTTTTTACTGCTGGATAAGCAGAACTCCACACAGCATTTCCGAAGCAGAGGTGCAGTAATTCCAAAGTATGGAAGGCACACCCCAAGGTGCACAACTTAAGGTGCACCCCACATTTATGAAGTGACAAAGCAATGATTTCTGTTTGGGTTTCTGCCCCTCTCCTTGCTTGAAAATCATTCTTTCTCTCCAGCAAAAGGCAGGAGCGCTGCAGGGTCAGGTGACAGTGCCAATGACACCGTAGGGCACTATCACTTGTTTCCTAGAAGCGAAATAATTAATACCATTTCAGGGACCAAATGAAAGATTTTTGTGCTCTTCACCGTCCTGAAACACCTCGAGTTATTTTGCAAGTGGCTTGTGAAAATAGCTCTACTGGGCAGGAGGGGTAAGGAGGAATTATCCCCTTTAGAAGTGAAGGAAAAATGTCTATAATCTCTGGTAGACTTCTATAAATACTTTGACACTGAAAATTATGAACCTTTCCTAATTTAATCATAAAAGTGATTTCAAATGTTACATGAACTGCAAGGTGACCATGTCTTTCTGCTAAATACTCTCACTACATAAAAAATCTGTGAAATAGAAATGGGGAATGTTCAGCATGAGTAAATGGTTTTAATTCATTTTAAATTTCTGTCTTAAAAATATAGTTGTTCTACTGCTCTCTAGCAGCAGTAATATTTAGCATTATCTACCATGGTACTGCAGATGTTCAGATAAATATTTGGAAAATGAGTAAAAAATTTGAAGTCCCATTACTTTTTCTTTCTTTGAAGAAGGTTGTGCGGACACTTCAGACAGAAATTGGGTCTTATCTTAATATTCACACCTTATCAAAGTTGTGAAGTGCTACATAAAATGAGTAAGTAGAGTAAATGCTTGATAAGTGCATAACAATATAAATGCTTTAAGCTTATCATGAAAATTATTTATCTATAATAACACAGACTGGGTGCCAAGAAAAAAGAACAAACCAAAACCCCTCATTTTTGTTCTACTTGTCTCAGTATGCAATGAGTAAGTGAAAAAAAACAACCCAAATCAAATTAATGGAATATTTGGGCATGATTATGCCACGGCGCCTTCCACACAATCTTCCAAACAAATGTTCTTAAGTAAAGTTCAAAGAATGGGGTTTATCCCTAATGTCAAGCAGGGTCTTAATCTCCCACAGACACACATATTTGAATTAAAAACCAGACGTAGCTTCCCTGCTTTCCACAGGATTGCTCATGCTGAGCAAAGTGGGTGGGTTTGCAGCATCAGGGTGCTATCTGCAGCCTGGTTACCGTCCCTTGTCCAGAAGACAAGAAATCAGGTCACGGGAAGGCACCTAGAAAAGTGTTAATGTTCAGAATATTTTGCATTTTTATGTAGCCACAAACTAATTCAATTAATGTGTAATCACAATGTCTGTTTAATGTCACATCAAGCTGACAAAAAGCTCTTAATTTTTAGTACAGGCCTGACAAAATTACACCACCTGTAAAGCTCAGGCTAAATCCCACTCTGCTGGGTGGCAGCTCCTGTTCTTGCTGTGCTCTTGCCCTGCTATGTATGTAAGGGCTGCTGCCAATGCAGCACAGCTCTGCTGCTGATACATCATTTTCCTTTTGATTGCTGAAAGAAAAGCTGTGGAATGCAGTCAGGATTAGTTCACATTCCTGCAACAGTGAGTGGGCATCACGTGTTTTATGGGACTTATCGCCTTTACAGTCCTAAAAACCCACTTTTTTCAGTATCACATACTTCCATTTCTAGGTTTTCATGTGTATTTTTCTTTCACTAAGATGCAGGCAATGCAAAGACAATAATCAATGCTAATGAAATATCAGCGGATCGAACTGAGATCTTAAAATGTAACATGCTGATGGAAAGAATAAATGTATTGAAATAGTTCAATTCATTAAAAATTAAATAAAGAACAGGTGCTTTTTTGGCAGAAAAAGTGTCCATTCCATTTGGAAAATTCCATTTACTATATTTGCTAATAAATAACTCATCCACAGTCATTTTTGACCTAGATCTGACATCTGAAGTTAAGTTTTAGTTGATGTTCAGAACTAATGAAGCTGATTCTTGGAACTCTCAACTGACCAAGACGCTGAGATTATTTGACTGCCATTTTCCTTTTTCCCCTTTCCAGAAGGCATCCTTTTAACATACTGTTAATATTGCAATTTGGCTAAAATAACTGCCCTTTTCCAACACTGGTCTTTTGAACAGACTACAAAAGACCCTCTTCTAACCCTTTACAAAGAGAATTAAAATAGCTTTTTCAAACATTAAAAAGCCATATATTGAAGGGATCCAGCAACAGATGGGGAAACTTATGACCGCAACTCTTCTAAACGTTTGGGTGCCTTTAAAAAAATTATATTATATTATTCCATACCTTGAATCCTTTGATTATAATTTATTTGGAATGGAAGATGACCTAAATTTTCACGTGTGATATTAAATGTAAAGCTTAGATCTTTTCAGGAACCTCTCTCAACTGGAGGTTTGCGAGTTCCAGTGCAACACCAGGTATCTGCTGTGGCTGCCATGATATAAATGCTAGGGATGAATAGAATACAATGGAACAGAATAGAACAGAACAGAAAAGCCACAGTTAAAGGGACCCACAGTGATCATCTGGCTCAACTGCCTGACTGCTTCAGGCCTGACACACAAAAATCTTCATTAATGGCGTTGTCCAAAGCCTCCTGAACACTGGCAGGGATGGGGCATTACTACTTCTCTCTCCAGGAAGGTTTTTTTAGTGCTTGACCACTCTGATGGTAAAAAAAATGTTTCCTAATTCCCAGTCTGAATCTCTCCTGGTGCTGTCACTGGATGCCAAGGAAGAGACCACCACGTTCCTCTCCACTTTCCCTCCTTAGGATCAGCCTCTTTTTCTGCAGACTAGACAAGCCCAGAGTTCTTATTGCTTCTCAATTCAATGAATTAATGCCAATTCTGACTCTGAATGAAGACAGCAATTTAAATATGGCATATCCACAATACTTCCCCGAGTAAATTCCTTTTTAAAATTAGGCAATCAATAATAAAAGTTAGAGAAATAAAAAGTGTGTTGATAATAAGAAAAAGTGTGATAGAGAAATATGAGGTTTAAATGGGCAGCAATAGGGAACTTGGAGAGGTTACTATGCACAGAAGAAGCCACTAATTTTTTCTTTTATCCAGCTTTGTTTTTCCTATTGCCTTCCTCAATTATCTGTTTGGCCAATGACAGACCCATTGAATTTTAGACACTTGTGACTTTAAATACTCATTAAGAGTTTACCTGGGGTTCTCCACTAAAGTTTTTGAAAGCATGAAGAATTAGCAGCATCATTCTGTAGCCAACGAAAGACAGAGAAGGGTTTACGACATGTCCAATCCTACAAAACCTAAATCAGATGATCCCAAAAGGAATGAAGATTCTTTTACATAATCTCTCTTTAAATGCTAGCTGTTAAGTACATTTAATTTCATTTACATTGAGAGACAAAAGTTTAATTTAGGATTGTGTTTGAATACTGAACTAAACTCAAATGCTGGCATGTATCAACCAACCATAGATTAAAAGAATTCTTCACAAAATGCTTTAATATGGTAGGGTTTTGAAAGTTGTTCTGTCTAGAAAGCAGCACAGTAACTAACAGATTTAGTAGCCTGTATTTTAAGACAACTCAAACATATTGTAAAGAGTAAAAAAACAAACAAACAAAAAAACCCCCCTCTGAATGTATCTGAACAGCATTAACTTCCAAAGCCCTTGAATCTGCTCCTTATGTTCTGTCTTCAGAACACAGCTTAACAGTTCATCACTTTTTTAATAAAACAGCCACATTTGAAAATGTGTTCTAGACTGACCCATGTGTTGTTCATATCATGAGCATTATTGTTTCTGTTATTATGTACAAGTGCATGCAGGCATTGCCTATATAAAACAAAACAAAAAACAAACCAAACCAAACCAGAAGAAAAAGTTTCCTGCCCTTGAACTTTCCTGATGTTCCTAATTTCTCTATAGTACTGCAAATATAACAGGAGCAAGATGTTTCAGACTGCTTACAAGCCATCTATTTTATTACAGTGTTGAAGGCAAGCCCACACTACTGTGAATTCCTGTTGTGTATGAATTGATCCCCTGAATGTTTATTTGGTCGAGTATGATTATGCAGAAGTCCTACAGTCCACTCACATTTCATAATAAATATAAAGAAGCACGTTCTGCATGGGAAAACAAAACTAAAATCTCTCAGTGTCATGGTAGTAATTTAAAGCAAATTTTTCAAAAGAAATGATTTGGTAAGTATTAGTGAATACTACTGAAAAGCATCAGGAAGCAAAAAGGTGAAGATTTCCATCAGACAAAAACAATTAACACACTTCCCCACAGTCATGCTATAATACAGGGACCTACAATAACAACAACAGCAAAAGTCCCATAGGGACTGGGAATCTATAAAACCACTCACAAATTACTTGGCACAAGGTCTTGTGGTGGAGGAGAGCCAACCTGAATGTAATAAAAGACTAATTTCTTCTTAGCATTACTAACTCCAGAAATATTGGGAACAGATGCTTCTGAGAGGGACTGGAGGGATAGGGCTCTGGAATGAGGCAACCCTTAAAAAACTTAAATAACCCAGGGCTGCTATTGTTTCTAAAACCCCACAACAACAGTCTGACATATGGATGTCCACACACAATAGCAACCCAGCATTGACACTAACAAAACTGCATTGTGGGGGATAAACGAGTTCAGGATTGATGGCAGCAATTGTGCCAAAGAATCTCAAAGTGTGCCCAGTATTTGTAATTCAGCCCAGTAACACAGTGGATTCCTGCACTGGATACAGTAATTGAGTGAATCTCAAACTTAAACATCAGAAATATTCTTCTGTACAGAAAACTACACAAAAAAAAAAAAAAAAAAAAGAAAGGGAGAAGATAGGCTTTACATGTTCATTTTCTATTGATATTCCCATTCTCTAACAAATGAATATAGTTTTAAAAGCCAGCTTCTGTGAAGTATGTCCAGGGACCTGGTCCAAAGTCAATGCTGAAGTCCACCATGGCACTTTGAATTCATTAAAATGAAACTTGTCTCTTCTCTGTTGGGTGCTGAATGAACGTCGTGACCTGATGTGTATACAGTAGAGACTTGTTAGCCACAAGAAAAGAAGAATACAAAAGAAATAAATGTCTTCCTCAAATTGTCAGTTTTGGGGATTTTTTTTCCCTTTTTTTTTTTCTTTTTTTTCTTTTTTTTTGACATATTCCCATAAGGATTTATATTCTGGCCTTTGTTGTCTGGAATCCTTGTCTCTTACCCTTTATGCTAGAAAAGAAAATTGTACATTAAGGTAAATTGCTACTCCCGATACTTCTTTCCTTTGACTGATGGTTTTCTATTACAGGCTTGCAAGAATTCAGACTGGAAAGAAACCCAAGCATCTTGATTGAAAAGATTTGATACATTCTTTTCAAATTCATGCTATCTAAATCACAGCAGGATGGCTTGTAATCAAAGTTTTTCAAAAAAGAACATAAATTTGGGGAAAAGGAAAAGGCCATTCAGCCCATTGCAAGTCATCCTGGTTAACACTGTTCTTCCAGAATAGTATCTCCCTTCTTCTTTAATGACCCCGGTGCCTCCAATTCCAAACTTGGCTCAGTAGGCTATTGAAAAATTGTATTTCTTTTTGAGTGAAAAGTACTTCCTTGTGTTGGTTCTGAATTTCATTTTTTCAGTCAATTCCAGTTCTGCTTCCCTGTTCAGTCTTTTATAGTCAGCCAAACAGTGAGTCAAGTGTTATTGAATAAGGTTTTCCACCCTGTATTTCTCGGAGTAGATGAGTTTGTAATTCTCTCTTTTTCTCAATTTTGCAGCGACAAAAAATGAACTCGGCTGTTATTATGAGACCGTGGACTTCAAACCAGACTTCTCTTCCACTTCTTTCCTTTAAAGGTGTGTTGGAAGCTAATCTTTTAAAACACTGGTATTTGATTTTTGTTCACCTGTTTGCCTTTGTTGACTGCACACACACACACACACGTGCCAGCCCCTCCAAGCACTGTGGCACCCCTTTTTCTCCACAGTGCACTCCCTGAATCCGACACAGAAAAGACATCCCAAATGATTAACCCGGGAAAAAAAAAGGGGCATGATTCAGCAATTTATTTCATTGCTCTGAAAAATGCTGAAAAAAAATTACCTTAAGAATACCCTTTTTTGTATTCACGGTCTGAATAACTTCACATGCAAAAATTAATAGGTCGGGTTAAATAATCTCCAAAGTCACTCTCTGTAGATTTTGCTTTTATTTTTTTTGTTCTGGGGAATGCTATAGCTTCAAGTTTCACCAAGGTCATCTTTCATCCAAAAAACTTAATACAATTAGTATCAATTCTGCATTTTGTGAGGCTCACACTGGAAGTTATTAACTGTGTTTCAAGTGGAATGTCAGAGAAACGAAGGGCAGGGAGAGTAATCTTTTCAGCTTCAAAGGCACAGTTGATGACTTTAGTTCACTGGTTAGTGAGAAAGACGTGCATTTTTTATTAAAGGTGTTAGCAATACATTTGAAACTATAAGCGTTTTTCTCTCTTTTTTCTTCCCTTTCCTCATTTTTAGAACTTGGCACCACTTCAGTCTTTTTTTAACATCCCACATGGCACTGGAACAGTTGCTTTAGATGTCCTTGTTAGCTATAACAATATTTAGTTGTATACTTTTGCTTTTAACAGTGAAGCACTTCATCAATACCCTGACAGCACAGAACTTGCCAAAATCTGCCTTACCCAGCAATAAATATATATATAAAAAGGATATCAGTTTTTGCTGGTAGTGCCTTTAAAATACCATAAACACCTCTCTAAATAAAGTAAAACTTAGCTTTGTGATCCCATATAAATACAGCAACAGTGAAGGTCATTCAACAGAAAGCATTTGCTTAATCTTTCTCCTAGCGGTAAGAAATGCAATATATTTCCCTTAAAACTCATCATTAAAGATATGCTTGACAACACCTTTAAAACAAACCAAATCAAAGTCCTAATAAGATCCTAAAGATCATAGATTCAATTCTTTCAAGTGAGATTCAAGAATAAATTTCAAAGCATATTTACTGAGTCTTCTTTACAATAAATATTTGCTTTGGAGAAGAAAATGCATATGAAATGTGAAGCCTTCAGGAATATGGTTGTTAACCTCAAAGAAATTTAAGTGAGAAGCAAGGCTCAAGTTTGCAACAGTGAGGATAACCAAGCGCTGAAGAGAAACACCAAGGGGAATTGTGGATTCTCTGTTTCCTTAGGTCCTAAATTAAGTCTACATATGTTCTGGTAGACGCTCTTTAAAAAAATAAAGGTTTCTGGGTCTCATTATAAATCTACGAGAGTGGAAACTATACAAGAATTTAGGCTAACTGACCCAGCAGGTCCCCCTGGACTGAGCAGATCACAGATTTTATCTGTGAATAACATACCAAACTACATACAGACCCACTGAAAATTAATGAGCTTATCTACATGTAAGGTTTTACTTGGAAGAAAGGAAAGTACAGCCTGTTTTTCTGTAGAGGAAATGCTTTGGATATCTGCAGGCTATTGTTAAGCTTATGGGGCATCACTGACAATACACTAAAAATAGCCTGTCTCTCTTTGGACTGGAAAATCCAGATACATCCACTTCAGAACTACCTGCGAGTGAGATGGGATAAACTCCTTCAACCAATCTGCAAGCCAAACTGCTCGTAGAGATGTAAATACTAGGTCACCAAAATCTCTTGAAATCTGTAGAATTCTGGCTTTCAAAGCAAGAGGTATGAAAACCTACCTTTTTTTTTTTTTTTTTTTAATTATACTTTTGAAAATCACAGTTTAAGCCTAAATAGAGTATGAAGTTTTTATGAATAATATAGTTTTCGTATGCTGCTTACACCTAAATGTTGAAAATCACTACCCTGAGGTCAGCACCCAACTAGAGGTCAGATGAAAATGGTCAGGGTGACATCAGCACACACCGACTCTGGTGTAACACTTTACACAGAGGTGGTGACACTGGTGACTTCAGTCCTTCTTCCCAGGGACTTTTTTGGAAATGCCTGTGCTTCCTTGCTATCTGCACGTGGAGGCTGAGCAGAAGGAGAGCGGACTCCTTACAGCCTGTGGCACCTGAGGGGAGGTCTGAGGCTGAACCCAGAGCAAAGGACGCTCTTGGCAGGCAGTAAAAATGCTTCCAGCAGAAGGGACTCTTAATTTGGAAAACCTCTTGCACTACCAGTTTACAATAGAGACTGTCAGACTGCATAATTCATACGCAGTAAAGAAAAAAAGAAAACCAACCCAAAAAACCCCGGTGTGATCAGAGCTTAGGCTGGGAATGTTTGAATTCCTGACGCATTGCTGAAGCCTCTCCGGAGCTCAGCTATATAATGGAATCTTTATCAGACCATCAACCAATTGTGATACTTATCTGCACAGCGTTGCATTTTGGGTTAAGTGATAATCCATCAAGGCTGGAAATCATTGTGTACTTTTTAAGTTGCCTACTTCATTACTGCAAGCTGACAGCTGGATGGATTTGTTAGCACTAGAAATATTTGTCCCAGACACAAAGAGCAGGTTCCTAATATATGATATTATGATATTTTCTTTCATGTATTCAGCACACCCGTAGTTTAATCTATGTCTCATTTATGATATTCATTTACTTGGCAAACTATTCAGATCATGAAATCTATCTTTATTTGTTCCAGAATGCAACAGCCTCATTTCATGAATAATATGACCAAATAATGTGTAATAATGACGACGGCCTTCATCTTACATCATAACGGCTGTTAAGCAGAGAAAATTGCCATTTTATAAATGGCACAGGCCTCTGCTTTAGTTTGTAAAAGGTAAAAATTGCAAAGCACAAGTACTTTTCATGGCAATGGAAGTAACTACCCTCATGTGGGTCATGTTGCCAGAATATTTTTTCGTGGTTAGACTGCTTAGTGATGAGCATGTTGCCTTGAGGATTACTCTTGGATTGACATTACAACAATAAAACACCTTTTAAAAGTATCTGAGAACTGGAAATTCCACACAAAAGCATTTGGGTTTGATTTTGATCTGCTCAAAACAGACATCAGGGTATTTCCATTTCCATTTTTTAGCATGTAGTGATAATGCAGTTTCATATTTAGTTTCACACTGCATGAAAAATTACCTCCTTTCACAACCACATTCTGCTGCTACTTACTGCCCTATTACCTTATTGCCTCTGAGACACAGGAATGTATCTTGTGGGGATGCACCAATACCCAAAATTCTTAGCCTTAATTTAAAAAGAAAACAACAGAAAAAAGAAAAAAAGGGATCATTTTCATACTATGTTTGTACAGCCTCTTGCTTGGACACGGCGTGGTTTTGGTCTGTGATCACCGTGCATGTGAACATGTACTGTTTGCCATTATTCTCACTCTATGGGGACATAGAAATCTGTAGGAAGACAGCCAACAAAGTATGAAACTGCTTGAGGTGTTTTTTTTGTTTTGTTTGTTTAGTTGTTCTTTGTTTGGTTGTTTTTTCGTTTGTTTGTTTTTGGTTTTTTGGTTTTGCTTTTGTGGGGTTTTTTTTTGTTTTATTTTGTTTTGTTTTGTTTTTTTTAAATCGTGTTTTCTGTTTTGGGCTGGTTTTTTTCGAGGGGGGGATGTTGAAGGGAGGGGTTTAATTTTTCTTTTTTGTTTTTTTTTTTTCAGATTATGTTATAAGAAGGTTTTCCTGGCTCTGTATCTATCAGACCTGAAAACCAAAGAGCTCTCTGAGATAGAACAGATGCTACAATCTCCTCTGTTGATCTTAAATCTGTGAGCTTTGAGAATTCGCAGCACTAATGGTACCACCAAGCCTGACTAGTGGAATAAAACCCTAATTAAATGGTGCTTCAGAAAAGGAACAAATACTGTGTAACCCCTGGGTGACTAAGCCGCACGAAAATATTGTTGTAGAACGTAAGAAACTCCAAGTCCTGTTCACAACAGGTATATTTTTATATATAAAAAAAAAATCCAGCAGTTTGGTCTACCAGCTGTTTGCAGATGCTAGGGAAGGTTTTCCAGCTGTATTACTCAGCTGTAGCTTGTGGATATTTCACCTGGGTAACAGTTCTGACCAAGACAGTCCTATTTAGAGATTTTGGAAAAGAGACTTGGAAAATAAGTTTGTGATTTCACCATGGTCTAACATAGGTTTATCATAATTTTTTAACACACCGCCTAAACAGCTGTGAAACAAGTAGAATGTAAACATAATGGTAATGAAAGAAATCAGTATAAAATCAAGAGATGGCAGTTCTTGAAAGATGGGTGATGAAGACTTGAATATCTAATGGAAAAAAGAATAAAAATCTAAGGAACTGTTGTTTGAGTCTCCAATTGTTTGGCCTTCTGAGAAACCCAGACCTTGGATTAGCCAGTAGGAGATTAGTGGAAGAAAGAAGAAATAAAACCTAGAAAGTTTTAATTTTCCTACAGAGTTCAAATAAACCCAGCCACAAATTATCTTTTATGTTACTGCTACAGCTTTAAAGTAGTATATAAATGAACTGGCTTTTAGCTTGCTGTCATAGGAAACTGCTTTTAACATTAGACAACGATCATTTTTATTATCAGAGCTGAATGCAAGTAAGCACACACAACTATATTTAAAGTGTAAGTCTACCCTTATCTCCTTTGCCCCTCACATATTCTACAGCTTTTCCTTGCTTTGTTGATTCTTTCTTTGTCAATATCTCAGCCTGCCAAGTTATATTATTCAGATTATGTGAAAGAAAAATTACATCACAAGAAAAGAACTGGTAATGTTGAGCATTTTTTGATAGGAAAAAGTATGAGGACTACAAGTACTGTCCAAGTAGTTTCTGCATTTAACCTGCCTATAATGAAACAGTTATTCTAGTAGGGCTGGGGTTTTCTTCTTAAAAGACTTTAAGGTAAAAATAGGGAAAAAAGAAGAAATTAATGCAAATTTTTAGCTAAGATAGTTGACATTTACGCTATTAAATAGAAATATTCACACTTAAAGTCACAATAGTTTTCAAAATGATTACATCCTCAAACCCCTCCTTAGGCCACTGCAAACTCCTCTCCTAAATTTAGCTCCACAGATTTCCTTTAAGAAATCTTTATTTTATACCAGAGCCAAACCCAAAAAAGCAGAGTGGATTATAATAAGGCAGGGATTTCATTCATGTATAAATGTGTGCATTCCTTGGCTTTGTGGCCACCCTGACAAACAAACTCTCGATCTGCCCAGTGCAGCTGCCTGGGAGCAGCATCGTGTCTGTGCTGCACACAACAACCTCTGGAGATGTTTTTAGGCGTTGCTATATAAAGCTTTGAACATTCTGGTACAGTCATCGTCCAAGTGAGTCAGCTGAGCCTGAATCACTCTGATACATGAGATCGAACTGAATGCGTCTGTCTCTTGACATTGGGATGCTCTGGCATTGTTACATTTCCACCTGTTTGGGTGGTGGTGGTGGTGAGATTTCAGTCTCCAGTAATAAGTCAAAATAAACAAGTTTTATAACCTCTTTGACTTTTTTTTGTTCCTTGAACAGAAATAGGATTTAAACAAAACAAAACCAAAAAATGTTCTGTTTGTGCGTGTGGGTGATTAACATAATGCCAGCCCAGGGGAAGGTTTTATGTACATTTGTGTACGCAATCTTTTCCCCTCTGAGAATCCAGAAACTGACTCGAGGTGGCTTCTCCTAGACTGTTAATCACACTCCCTCTCCACCTACAGGACTTGGAAAGATTGGCACAGCACCACCAAAATTAACTTCATACTAACAAAGAATTTCTCCAATGGAGGCATCCCTTGTTTCACTGTTGGGGCAAATCCACAATCCTCTTGTGTATCTTCCCAATCATAAAAGGTAAAAATTGCATGGATCCATGCACGGCTTTCACAAATAACATTACATAAATCTGATAGAAAGACATCTACTCATACAGTGTATAATTATTCTTTCAGTAGTCCTCCAGATTTGTTTCTTCTCATACATTTTATTCTCATTTTGTCGTACGTTCTTCAACACGGTTATTAGGCTTTAAGATACCCTTGACAAATATATAAAGGGCAATATTCCTCACTGGCAGCAAATTATGTTTAGGGTTTTTTGAGTTAGTAGGTAATGTACCAGTAAAAGAATAATTAATTCCTGAAGGACTGAGCACAAATAACAAGCATACGTTTGTCTGAGAAAGTGAAAAGTTTGACTAAACAGGAAGTTTATGAATTATCATGCTGTCATCCAAATGGATCAGTAGCTTTTTTCATGTTGTTTACTAAATGCCAGGCAAATTAGGACAGCAATGAATCAAATGGTTCCAGAATTAACTGATGACTTTTAGAGAATTTTTTTTTCCTGTGAATTAAGGCTTTTGGTAATGAGGAGCCACAATAATCAGAATGCAAAATGCCTTAGATTCACAGATTCTGTTGGCTTTTTATACCCGGTATCTTATGCCTGTAAAGACATCTCCTGTGACTGGATGTGGAGCAACACATTCTCCAAGTAGACTATGTAAAAGTCATGCAGAACAGAGGAATGTCTTGTAAAACTTACATGAGGACATTCTTAAGTATCTAATTTTACAACAGAATTAGTGAAATCTGTCTAGAAAGTTTATTATGTCAGCTATGGGGAACCCAGATCAAAGATATTATTAAATAGCATACACTACCCTACGATCTGGGGAAAACTGTTTCTTTAAGGTATGATCCAATAAAGCAAGACAAAGGAAAAAACAAAAAAGTTTTGTTGTTTGAGAATATATGGATAGTTTTTCAACTTAATGTCCTTATACATTCGTTCATGTCAAAAATCTTATTGTAATACAAAGCAGAGGCGTCAAAGGAAAATATGTTTATGTGGTGTTTTTTGCTCAGCCAGCAATAGATACTACTGAAAAATCTGACCTTCTCTGAAATGGCTCTCACACCGTTTGTACCTCTGGGGGGTGGGTGCTCTGGCTATGGAGATAAGGTTCAGTCTTGTATTTTAGGATGGCAGAACTCTGCCTTCACAGCAGGCACTGAAAGTTTGTGAACATTATTTGGTTTTAGGTCCAAGAAAGATAGGGGATGAGGAGACCTAAGGAGATGCACCTTGTCCATTTCCCTCTGCCATGGGAATTGAGCACTTTGAAAGAAAGCCAGGATGAAAGATGTCATTGAACTTAAATAGCTGAATATCTGAAGTCACTGCCTCCCATGCATTTACGAAGTTTCCACTAAATGTCTTTGCCACTAATTCAAGAAATCATTTTTCCCCACTGAACCTGGAAAAGAACTCTTCATCACAGTCATACGGACTTATTTTTTGAAAGCAAAACCAAAGAAGATGGCGCCTTCAGCTTCTTTGCAGAGCATATCTATAAATTTTCAATCCTTGTTTTTCGTTCTATCTCCATTTGTGGCCATTTCTCAGTGTGACACCCCCACCCCAACCCTCCCATTAGAAACAGCACTCCTGTTGTCTTCCACTGTCAGATAAAACACCAATTACTTCGGCCTTGTCCTCGTTATTCATGATTAATTTATTTTCTTTTTTTTTTTTGCCTTTCATCTAGTGCGTTTCTAAACACTTTTGTTTTGTTAAATTTCTCACAACCCACTTGTTTCATTTTGCACCTGGTTTCATGTCCATTTTCCTATTTCTAACACTTTGATATCCTCTATGATTTATAGGAACCTCTTGTTTTGGTGTTTTAGTGAGGTTTGATATCTTAGACTGTTGGAGAAACAACTTCATTAGTTTATTACATGTGTCCTATTTTTTCTATGCATTGGGATAAACTGTCATTTTCCTTTCAATACAAGATTTTGAGGAAATGGACTTCCCACACTCATTAGTCCCCTTGATTATCTCTCCAACAGACTCTACCACTCCCTGAGGTTGGTTTAATCTTTTCAGCCATATTGCTGCATTCACTTCTTTCTTTTTGGGAAAAGTGAGTGCTCGTGTTTCAGCAATTGATCACCCAATTTTCCTTCTTTTACTTTCTATTAAAGCAGCATCTCTGTAAGTGTAGCATCAAATTACAGGCATTCTCCCATGTGTTAGGGCTAAAACTCAGAAGAGAGTTCTCCCGTTTCAGACCTTTCTATTGATGCTGGACACACAAATGGTGAAAATGAACACTCCACAGGAAAGAAAATGAGGCCCTAAACCACAGTCAGGAGGTGAGACAATGCATTAAAAACATCAGTACAATCATAACAATGACACAGTCACCACCACATAACAAGCAGAAGAAAACAATTCACGAAGGGCAGCAAACTTCAGCGCAGCACACCAAGAGCATCGTCCTTCCAGGATGTGAGCCCTCAGAAACCTGGAATCTTCTGGTGCTTTACCCAAAACACTCTTTTATAAAGACATGACAATTCCTGTCATTCTGTTCCTTTTCAGGAAACGTTCCTCTTGCAACCACTTAGACCCATGAACACTGGGCTGTTTTCCATGGTCTTGCTTTCTTTTCCTGAAGGAAAAGGACTACTACACCACTTCCTCTCTTCAGCAAAATAATGGCAGTTTCACATTAAAAGTAATATTAAAGATTAAAAAATGTAATTTTAGGTTTGATGTCAGTTTATCACATGAAGGCCAAATTATTAAAATATCTGTACCCCGCGGAGGAAGAATTTAGGTGATCTGACACTATCACAATCTTTATGCAATGGACTTGCAAATTAGCTAAGGTCGTTCCTCCAAGTTAGGCAGGTCACCACAACTGACTAATAACAACATTTCCAGACAGAAAAGATTTCATAACTGTCTTAACTTTCCTGGCCTAACTGCACCTCATCATGTCAATACTTGCAGTGTGGTGAAAGAATACCATTTCCTCTCTTCTTGTGCAACGAAAACTTTCAAGAGACCACATAGGAAACTCCTGCCATTTCATTTGCCGCGAGAGATTTGTAGCTACCCAGAAGATGATAATCTCCAAAATCTTCTACACACATCTTCCCTATTTAACAGTTATCTGATCAGCCACTGAATAGAAGAGTAAAATAACCTTTATATTTTGCTCATAAAGAAATGAAGCATTACTAGAAACATTTGAAAAGTTATAACAGAAAATCCCCCAACAGATGGGGGTCAGGGATGGGAGAGGGAACTTTTAGCTCATTTACTCCAGCTCTGGTGAGATAACAACACCCTTAAATTAGGAATGCCCTAAACTGTAAAAGGCTATCAGGGGTGTTGCAATGCAATGACTCTTTGTTATCAAGCATGAGTTCATCAGCAGAAATTCCAGTGCTGAGACACCTAGCTTGTTTTAAATGGTAGCACCCAAAATAACCAGTCTTAAAAGGTCATGTTTATTTAAAAATAGCTTGCTTGCATTTTACATTAAAGTTAATTTACTAACCTTAAAAAATTAAATGCAAATGTATACAAATAATTTAAGCATCCTGTCAAAGTTCACATACACACTGCTAGAGCAACGACAACACTCAAGGTCATACGAAATCTTCCTTAACCCGCGTACCACCCTGTGGATTATTCTGTTAAACACGTACTGAACTGAAATGCTTGCACCCTCTCTTTAGCAATTTCTATCCTTGTTAAAAAAGAAAAAAAGAAAACAATCAAAGCTCTAATTTCCTACTTATCATGTGCTTTCCAGGCCATAACAAAGAAGGATACTGTACCTCTGATGCTGGTGGCTGCTGCCGATGTGGTTGTGCTGGCTGTTAAGGCTACATTGGTTGTGACTGTTGCAGTGGTAAGGGAGGGGATGACAGTAGTGGGAAGCAAAGTGTTGAAAACATCTGGTGAGTGGAAAAAAAAATATAAAATAAAATCATATCATGCAAACAAAGGAGAACCATAACAGTGGTTTAATTTGTAAATACAAGCATGTTGAAAATGACTAAATTAAAACATGATTAACATAAATTATTGCAGGTACAACAGAGTACCTTTAAATTCTTGACATTTATCACTCTCATTTTCATAGTCAATCTTTGAGTACACGGATTTTAAAACTCTGTTAAAATGACCACGTTTCCACAGAACTAGAGAGTGACAGTTTAAGTGACAAGAATCCATTTCTCCGCTGAGCCATTTTAAATGTCTCACATAGTAGAAACCATATACAGATGAAACATGCTGTGTCAGAGTGGGAGATGAAAAAAACAACACCATCATGCTAAAATAAACACACACATGTTAACGGGAAATGGCTGTATGTTAAAACACCCACTTTCAGACAGACTCAATGAAGGGAGAAAGGGGAGAAAATGCTACTGACTATAAGAGCTGCTTTTTCCGGATTGCTTTTCTTCTTCCCACACATTTGCTTAAGACACAGTTGTCTGCTAAGATCCAGAGCAGAGTATATTTCAAAATCTTTACCCTAATAGGCAGGCACAGTCATCTTTCAGTCATCCTTAATGCTCACAATTTATTGTTAGTACACATCAGTATTTTTCTAAAACGGCTTCGAACTAAAAATCAGAAATGCTAATAATATTACTGACCGAAAAGCATGCATACCAGTCAGAAAAAAATGCATACAAAAAATGATGACAGCATCCTATAAAACCCTTCAGGTGTTGCTCAAAGCAAGCGCAGGTATGCCAGGATTAGGAGCACGACTGCTTTGCTGCAGAGGAACCAACAGTGCCTGATGCAGAATGCTCCAGCACAGAGCAGAACATAACCAGGTGTACACATAGAAAACACTTCGATTACACTGCCAAAAGCAATAAAGACCAATAGGACTTTGCTTATAAGGTGATTGCAGGTTTGAAAGAACAAACAAACAAAAGCTCTGAAGAAAACTAGAGAAAAGCACTTCTGTGAAGACATAAAAAGCATCTGACATTTTTCAGATTATTTATACCGTGGGTTTGAAAGGGAAGGACTCATTTCTCAGCAGTTGATGGTGAGTAACCCATTCCATACTGATTTCACTGAAAATATTTCTGAAGGATGCTATTCAGTGCAATAAAAGAGCAAAAATCTGACCCACTATGTGTCTTCCCTTGCTGTGGAAAGAAATGCAATTGGTCCCTGAGTACCATCAATTCTGGCTGAAATCAATGGAGGCTGAAGTAGCTCAGAGCTTTTCAGTATCGGGCCCTACAGAACACACTTCAGACACAGGGTCCTTGAGTTCAGCATTGCATAATTATTCTCTTAAGGCTTCAAAGTAGCACTCTTACCTTATTTTCATGCTGGACGACAGATTATTTTCCAAGTTTAAAAGTCCCCTTGTTAGTTAATATCGGTAAGTCACCTACAATTTTCTGTATTCCTCTAGTTTTGATAAAAACCACCACTATGCTCTCTGGAATCTATACTTGTGTGATGCTCTAATTCTGAAGCCATCAGAAAACAGCATAAGACCCTTCTTTAATCTGCTGCACACTGATATTTAATCTAATTCCCAGTATAAAATATTCTCAAGACAAAAGAAGTAGAACAGGCTTTTAAAAACCCCCACAGCTGTAGCCACATTAATCACCAGGAAAAATGATAATATTACCTGGAGTGTGAGTACCACAATAATGAAATAGAACTGAGTATAACAAGCATTGGAAATAAATTAACATGTTAAAAAGATACATGTCACACGTACTGATCTGTGCAATTTCTTCTCATAAAGGGGAACTCCTTCCCTGATAAGTATTTGTTAAAAATTAAATCAAACAGAAAAAAAAAAAAAAAAACCAACACCTACTTCATAAGGAGAGCAAAACCTTGTTTATTAGGAAAGCTTGATACATAATTCTTGTACTTAAAACTAATTAGTATGACTCATGGTTAAATTCATTATCTTTCTTAAATATACCAATTACTTAAGAATGCAATGACAAGTTATGGTTTTATGACAGTGCTATCCAACCTGCAAGCATGCTGTTTACCTATTTTACCAAATAATAGCTTACATGACTCACTGGTGAACTTAGAACTTTCTGGTTTCTCTTCTGATTGAAGCACTTCAAACAAGATTTCTTCTTTTCAATAAAAGGCTAACTGGAAAACATTGTAGCTAACAAGAACTGGGATGTGTCAGTGTTTTAATAAAGATGTGATCTCATCAGATTAAGAATAATGAAAACTCGTGCAGAAATTAGTTTCCTGATGAAAGTCACAAACACTGACGCCAAACATCAAAATGGAAGCCTGGCAGAAGCCTCAAAGAAAAACATATCTTCTCAAAAGGGGTGCAAAAACAAGGAATAGCATTTGATTTCTTTCTTTGCAGAGTGAGGAGAATTTCACCGTGCAAACAACCGCAGTCTGTCTGCTTTTCTCACAGCAGTACAAGGACTTGCTCCTAAAGACTCCAGCACAAGAGAGAAACAAGGAATCAGCAGCCTGAGGAGCATGACATTGCCCAGGCAACGAAATCTGAGTCTGTTCTGGACTCTAGAAATGTTTGGTTTGTACCAGCTTAGGTTCGAGGCTCTGCCTAGTGGAATTACTTCATTAACAACATGAGAGTCTGCAACAGGAATGTGCAAAGTAACCAAACAGCTCATAGCTCTCCAGACAACACTTTTTGGAATGCCTGGACCACATCTCATCCTTAAATCCTACTTTGGACAGCCCAGATCCAGGCACAGCATTCTGAAATGATCCCCACGTTGAAAAGACTTGTGAGTATGGTGCTTGAGTCTGACAGAAAGGCTCCTATCAGCTCTTCCAAGATTTATGGATTCGCATGAAAACTTTGTCTTTGCCTTGAAAAGGCTTTTGCATAAGAGGATACAGAACAAGCAGTTCAGGAAATAAACTAGAAGCAACGTACAGTGCTCCTCAGTCTCTCATCATGTAGGAGGTAAATGGCTTTGGAAGTTCCCAAAAAAGCACATGGCCTATAGATAAAAAAAATTATATTTAACAGCACAGGCTTCTGTTTCAGCCATATGGATCACTGTGCTTCATAGAGGGTGCGCTGCTCCATTTCATGCCAGAAAAGGGAATTACAATTTGACCTGTTTCTAGTCCTGCAGGACTTGCGGTCATTTTTTTTTAATGCAATGCAAACCTATCTTATTTCACTAGAGAGGCACACATTGTCATCCAGAGCTCCCCGCTGGCAGCTGCTCAGAACATGCTATCAAAGGGACTACGTAGATTTGTCCTCTTGAGCTTTCTGTCAGGGAGGATCTTAACAGAATGCATTTGCAGATTTCTGCCCAAGAAATCTGTGTTGGAGTGAAACTTAATTCCATTTCCTTGTCTTGCAATTTCTGAATCTAGTTGTACACAATGTTCAGCTGAAAATGAATTTTTGTTTGTGCCTCTCGTGCCACTAAATACCAAGGATCATTATGACCAAGAGACCTTGCAGAGCGGAACTTTTTAATTCAAGTAGCCATACCCAAATCACTGCACCAGATTGCTATTTCAATAATACTAAGGTATTAATCCTTAGCCTCCTGTGAAGCAGAAAATAGCTATATTTTGCAGATGGGAACCAAAGAAGATAGAAAAGCCATGCTCAGGAGATCTAGAAGTCAAGCAATAATTGTCTCCATTCATTTTGAAACCTCACTTCTAAAATGGATGTTTGTTGATAGACAGATACTCAGTCAAAAATCCAATAATGAAATTAAGTTGGTATTAATTTCATCATCTTGCTAGCTTTGAAATGCAAACAACTCACGGAGAACTAATTGTTTCCATAAAACCTGTTGGAAATAGAAGAGGGGCTGACCTTCATGCCAAGGGACAGACATGGACTCTTTGTCACTTGTGTTCCCCAGGTTTTACAGGTGAGGCTTGAACTGGACATTCAGTAGGAGAGACGGGCTCCTGACCTCTCTCGAGTGGCACAGGGAGGTTCGAGCTGAGCTGCAAACGCTCAGCCAAGAACCCTCATTTCAGTGAGGACCTGACGTGATGTTGAAGCTCAGTGCCTGCAGAGAGGAGACTGAGGAAGGCTCTGGAAAGGTGTTGCTCATGGCACTGCTGCCTGTTAACATGCCACAGGCAGGAGCCAGGGGAGAGCAGCCGGCAGGAGACCTGAAAGCTGATTCCCAGCGGATGGTGGAACAACGAGGAACAAGCACACTGGGCTTGGTGTGGAGGCTGCTCTTTAGCAGAGGCACAGATGCAAACTGCGTGGGAGTGGCAGAGCAGTGTTGTACAAGATTGGCTCAAAGCAGTGGAGAGCCCCACCTGATCAAAATTTCCTGTTTGCTTCTCCTTCTTTCTGGAATTGATGCCGCGTTCTCCTTGCTAAGGCAGAAGACATCCATCGGTTTAAGTGCAGGGAGCCTGGATAATTTACTCTCCCTGCCAATTTGGCCCTGAGCACTTTTACTCTCCATTTCCAAAGAAATGAGAAATGGTTCTGTTTGGTTTAGCGGGCTTATGTGAAAGATAGATTTGACCTATTGAAAATATTTGACTTTTTTGGTAAAAACACAACCGATATTTTGACATGACTGAGCACAAATCAGACAACAATAGCTGCAGCTGATAAAAATGTAAAGGCTTTTGTTTCAAGCCTGACAAAGGCTGACAGAAAAATTAAAGGACAGAGTGATAATGATGGATGGTCCTTCCTGTATTTTGACTGAAAATGGAAGAAATTTTAAGTGGTAAACTGAACTGAGTGATGACCTACCTGGGAAACAATCTCACTACTCTGTGAAAAATTTAATCAGTCTGTGGTATGTAGCACTAAATAATTTAGCAAGGTTTAAAATTCAAAGGGAGCTGCATTTACCTTGCTCCAAGAAAATGGGATTGAACAAAAGGATCACTCAGCTTGAACATCATGTGCCAATAGCTCCTTAGCACTTAGACTGAATGATCATGAATGCCCATGGACACAAGGTCAAGGGGTTCTTTTCACTAATTGATTCAGATTTATGAAACTCTGAAATGGCAATTTTGTGCTTGACATTTGTGCTAGCAAATCAGATGTCATTAAAAATATCCAAACCCTTTTAACAAAAGCTCCATGTAGATCTATATCCTTAGTTATACCAATAAAATCTGGTGGATAAGTTCATATCGCAAAACATACACCTGGACTGAAACGGCTAGAAATTAGGAACTGGAAAGAACAAATTAGGAACTAGAAAGAACAATAGTTTTCTCTTCTTATAGAAAGTTTTATAGCTTGCTGGCTCATTTGTGGTTTGTTTTTTAGGGTTTTCCCCTATTTTAAAAGCAATAGGGCCCAGTAGCAAACGAAGGAGGATGAAGTATTAAAAATTACATCAAAAAAAGCCTGTTTCCTTCTGTTCTCAAAGAGCCAAGCAAAAAATTGGAATCTGCACATCCCCACCCGAATTCTGTCCTTAGAAAGTTAAGAATATAACTCAAAAGAACAAAGCTCATTTCAATATCAGTATTTAGTACTGGCAGTATGGTGTCATCCCAAATCACTTAAAATGAGAGCCTGATATCACACTGTGGCACATTTTACAACACGCGCTCTGACCAGAATTGCTTATGACAAAATAAAAAATGCGATGAATATGAAAAAACAAGGTGTAGTAGCAAGTTATTTCTGATTATGCCATTTCATTTGACACTGAAATATGAAGAAGAAGTTAGCTGCCCTAAATTGTCTGGAAAGAACTCCTGTAGTGAATATCTCATTTATTTTGTGCACCAGAGCAACAGCAGCACTCACAAAGACCACAGGTGTGTGAAAAGCTGATTTTCCACAAGTAAAGCCAGGTCGGGCTCAGGACAGATGTGAGAGCTGTCAGAAAACAAGCAGCTGCGGATCTCAGGCAGGTGGGAAGGAAGAAGCAGTGGGATGGAATGCCTCAGCGTGGTAGGAAGGACGTGGCAAGGGAGGATAAGTTCGCAGGGCTGAGAGCAGTGACTGGCTTTCGCTCCTCTCCTCCCTCAAGGTTCATCTGCCCAGGTCCAGGTGAGCTCTCAGCAGAGCTGTGGGGTATTGGTGTGCAGGCAGTTGCAGATTTTAGGGTATTTAGGGTATTTAGGTAAAACACACCTCTGCCACATTCGGTGGGCACCCTAACAAGCAGAACATGCTGAGTAGAGGCAGCCCCCACCCTTCCCCTTGCACAGATCAGAATTTAGGATTTAGTAGACACTGGGACTATGTGCTTTATAATGCTCATGGGTACTTGCTAAAAATTCAGAGTGGCAGTAAACACAGACAGGAAGGGTCTTTTTTTTTTTTTTTTTTTCTAATGTANTTTTTTTTTTTTTTCCTAATGGATATTAAAACATGACCTTTCTGCACAGCACCTGATGTTGCCACAAGTATGGCTTTGTCACCTGGAGACTGGGGCAGTCTGCTGCACGCACAGCTGGTGGAGATGCACAGAGGGACCCCAGGAAACCCGAGTCGAGCATTTCACAGGAAAGCATCTAACATGAATATTTGAGCGTTGCACTGGTGGCTCATAGCTCTCAAAGTGTTGGGTCTGACCTTCGAAGCCCTCGGTGCTTACTTTAGGGATCGTTTTGCTCCCCACAGCACTCCACTGAATTTGCTATCAGCAAAAGCACTCTGACTGCAGCTGCCTTGAAACAGAGAGAGAAGTTTGCAATGAAGGCCTGGAGATGCTGGAACACGCTCCCATTTCACCATCCGTCAGACTCGCTGTTTGTCACCAGCCCAGCCATTTAAAAAAGCTCCCCGTGCCTGCTCCCAGTGAAGCAGAAGAATAAAAGGTGACATAATGTACTGTCTCACAATATATTTACCTATTGCTGCTCAGTTTTGGTGGGGAAGATTGTATTATCTGCAACATTTGGGCTGCAGGAAGCTAATACGCTGTAATGCCTTATTTCTTAATTTCTGTCTGTGCTAAAGCCAGGTGATACACACAGAACATAAAAGGATAAATTCGACAAAATAACAGCTTAGCCAGGTGATTAGATATTGAAAATTATGTTAGTATAAGAAAAATTGAAATTCTCAAGTAGGCAAATTCTTTAATGCTGAAGAGTCTATTTTCAAGCCCTGTAAGTTTTAGTTTATTAATGGTTATTAGTGCAAGATTTACCTCTAAGGACAAATCAAACCAAGTATCCAGCAGAAAGATGAAGCTTCAATGTTCTGGAGTTATATGAATATCATACATATTTCAAATTACTCCAGAACTACTGTAAGACTTAATTTTTTCCCAAACTTAGCACAAGTTTTGCCAGCAGTTAAGAAAGTCCTTTCCAATTTAATAGTAGTAATAATAACAAAGCCTATTATTTTAAAGGAGTCAAGTTCTGTCTTGTATATAAGCTCACCTTTCTCACTAAAGCACCTACAAATACTGCACCAGAGCTTATACAACTTGCCTGAAAGAAATTAAGCAAAATTTGCAGAGCATGCAAGAGGCTAAGAAAGAGAACTTGGCAATTGAATAGTTTAAATAAATAAAAAAGGTAAAGATTTAGAGCATTGTTTGAGACCGCAGCCTCAAATAAGACAATTTACTTATAAAAAAAGGTGCATATATATATCATATCTATATCTATATCTATATCATCTATATCTATATCTATATCTATATCTATATCATCTATATCTATATCTATATCTATATCATCTATATCTATCTATATCTATATCTATCTATATCTATATCTATATCTATATTGTCTCAATTTTTTTCACAGCTCTACATTAACACATACAGAAAGAGTAAAGAATGGACCTCTGCCTGGAAGATCTGTAAGATCATTATGCGGGCAGTACAGACCAAACTTTAGGAAAAAAGAGTATTATTCCCATTTCACAGCTGGGGAAATGAACACAGAAGAATTAAGTGGAATGTCTTATATTTTACAGGCTTCTGAGCCTGACAGGGGAGTTCAGAACAGATCTCCTGAGGCTCACTTTAATCCTCTGCTAAAAAAAAAAAACCAAAAAATCAAAACCACAAAAGGAAACAAAACCTCTCAGAATTGCATTTTAAAAAGCAGTTGTCCTTATACCTGCAGTGCCAATTTCACTGCATTCAGGACAAAATGTTACCACAAAAGCCACCAAACATCTTGTATGAATAAAGCCAGCACAATTTTCCCCAGAAGCACACCATTCTATCACTATTAATACAGTGTTCTAGGCCCATTGCCACTGCTTAAAAATCACATTAAGGCTGTGATGTTCATTTTTATTCTTTTTAAGTAAGCAGACAAGCCATATTTCCTTGTTTTTCCAAGCCATAAAATAGGAGTATTCAAAATTAAATCAAATAAAGTACCAGCAGCTGGCCCTTGAAAACCTATAAGGAAAAGCTAATGCTCAATACAAATTCAGACACCAGCAGCCTTGAACAAAGATGACAGCTTTCTCAGAATGACACTCTTTCTGCACACACAAAAAAGAAAAAAAAATATTTCAAAAAGCTCAGCCAGAGTTGCACTGAGAAGAAGAAAGAAGGTAAAGAGAATTTTCCAAAATTTCCTTATTGTGAGGGCATGTGTTGAAACTAAATGGAGGTAAACAGATTGCTGATCTCTCTTTTATTACAGTTGCTACTTTCATTTCTCTGAGAAATTCAGGGCAAATCACTGAAGTTGCTTAAACAACTCGAAACTCACTGCAATAATTCTAAGGTTAGTAAAGAGAGATAACAGGGACTGTCATTTATTTTAAATAAGTTTATTCCAAAATAAAATCAAAGGTTCCAACACTAATCTGAAACACTTTATCACAGTGGGATTGCTGTATCTTATTGAAAATCACCTTGGGA
This sequence comes from Melanocharis versteri, assembly GCA_013397845.1. Lineage (NCBI taxonomy): Eukaryota > Metazoa > Chordata > Aves > Passeriformes > Melanocharitidae > Melanocharis > Melanocharis versteri. The sequence continues at coordinate 71,855 of VZTG01004991.1, read as the reverse complement.
AAGTGACTGGCACTTTGCAACCTCAAACATAGGTTTTTGCACTTCATTGCACTGTCTTTGACTAATACACTTAATTCTCACCTTCCTATCACCAAAGTACACTACCTGAGAAAATAAAGCCCTGTCTGACCAGCTGTCAATCTTTTATGCTCTGGTTTTTTTTGGGTTTTGGGGGTTTTTTTGTCCTCAAAAGAGTTCTATGCATGTAGTTGAATTCCTGCCATGACTCTTTGGCTTTGTATAACACATAACTACGAATGGTGGGATCCATGCAATATTGTCAAGACCTAATTTTGTTAAAATTATCCAGTTTCCCTTCAGGCTGGCAGATATTTAGTACTTTAACTATTATGCCATCAAACAGGATAGTTCACCAATGGAAATCACAGGGTTTTTTATAACGAATGCTTGATCAAATCTGCTGATTTATTTTAAACAAAGTGACACACAAAGCAGTGCAAAGAGATTTCAGTTCCTGCTCCGAAATGATGAAAGCCCATCCAGAGCTCTCCTCAATCAAGCACTTCCACATGTCAGCATCCCTCAATTCTCCCTGCTTCCCACCAATCAAGGACTGGGAAGCCTGTAGAAAATGTAAACCACAGAAACCACCTGGGGAAAAGCAAATCCACTGGTGCAATGACCCAAAGTAATATCTGAAGAATAAACACTTTGCCCACTCCTCGAGTTCTTCTCTGCCAAACTTTCTCCTGTCCTTCCTCTCCTTTGATTTGTTTGTTTCTACACTCGCCATGAGGATTAATAAGGGCAATTTCAGCTGAAAGATTAACTTTCCTCAGGCATGAGGTTACCAAGAAAAACATTTTTTTTTCTTCAAGGGAGCAAACAAGCTGTGTGGTTACCAGTGAAGGGAAAGCAAAGGGCCCTGACTGAAAATTGTTTGGGTCTCTGTCACAAATGACACATCAGCTTACACCGCAGCATGAACACCATCAGCTGGGGCAGATCTCTGGAGAGCTCTTCCCAAGCATCTGCCAGGAAAGTTCCTTCACACGGGGTTAGAACTTCCTCAGTGCTTGTGAGGGAACCACAGCCTGGTGACAGGAGTCAGGGCATTGTGGGACATCCTCATATGGCAGATTCCAAGCTTCATCAGCTTTGGTAGCAATGGTTTTAATGGGTTTTTTCTTTGTTTGTTTTTTCTCCTTGCACATGAGGATGGTTTTGAGATATACCCTTAAGGTCTTCCTGATTTTTTTTTGCTGTCTATTCCCCTTTCCATGGGAATGCTAGAGAAAGATTGATGCCATGAGCTTTTTTGAAAGCTGCCAAAACACTCTGGAATCCTTGAGACAAAGTCAAAGTGATTCATGTCAAGGCATAGCAAGTCAGAGTCAGAGTAAGATCCAATGCAGAAAATCCATGATAGGCTTCAGCAATAAAAATGTGAGTTTAATTACAAAGCAAAGAGAATTTTATTATATTGCATCAAGAATTCAAGCAGTAAGAGCCAGAAAAAATAGTTTGTGATTGCAGCATGGAGGATTCCATTTTGGAGGAGAGGCTAAAGACACTTTAGGTCCCAACACAAATTCATTTCAAATTCTTGTTGGTTTGTTCTGTTTTTTAGTTGAAAGAATACTGAAAACAAGTGGAGAAACACCTTATTTGCTTTAAGAAAAATGCTAATAGAGTACTGTAAGAAACATGTTACTGAATATTTTTTATATACCATAGAAATGCAGGCTAAGATAAACTCCAGAAAACTTCACCACGTAATTAATAATTAAAATTTTAAACAGCAAGAATAGAATGATCAGTACTAATAATTGTTAATATAAAATTACAGATGTTAGAAATATTAATGGTGTTAGACAAGCTAATTATCAACTTCTCTCTAAGCCTCCACGCTTATCTTCATATGTGATCAGAGGCCTCAGACACAAAAGTTCTCAAAGCTCTCTAAGAGAGATGCATATTCTTTGCAGAAGCTTTTCTCTACCCCTCTCAGCCTCCAAGGCATTTATATCTCTCTCCAAGAGGATTCACAATCTCAGCTGGAGCAAAGCACAGTTCTGATGTATCACCTGGCAGGACCAGTGGTCATTTTAAGCAATATCACTTAGATAATGTTCTATTTTCTTTCCTGAATTGAGTGAAACACCAAGGAACCCATTCTCAAAAGAAAGGTGAGTTATGGAAGCACCATTTGAGAAAGACAGAGACAGGACACCCTTATCTGCATTCCACCATCTCATGGTGCAGGAAAGGCCTCAATTTAGAAAAAATCACTAAATCATTCTAATATTCTCCTTATGGTTTGAGTTTCCTGAATAATAAATTATCTAGATGGAAACAGAAGATCGTTAGGAACTGTTAGATTGTGACTTTATCATCAGTCCCAAGTGAAATTATAGAGTTAATATTTTCTTCATGAAGACTGCATATGATGTTCATAGACATGGTAATTTTACAAGCTGGTATCTCAAAAAAACAAAGAAAAAGGCTCAGTTAAAGTACAGTTCAGGAAGATTGGGATATAAGCAATTGCAAAGGGTGAAAAATTAGAGAGCAAGCTTTGCTACTACAGCAACTCAGTGATAACAAACTCAACACCCTTTTTTTAGAAATACACAGCACTGAAGGTCAGTTAAAACAGTTATTTTCAAAAAAGTGAGATGGATATATTTGGTATCCACACAACATTTTCCTTTTCAGAAACTCCATAAGAACTATCATATCAGCCAATAATATGTGCACGAAGAAAATCAAATATTTTCAAGAATTGTGTGTTATTAAAGACATTATCCAAAACCACAGGTTTTAGAGCACGTACACCATGTATTCAAATAGGAAGGAGCTTTACACATTAGAATATCTTGTTAAAGGTTATGTAGATATATCGTACACATTGTTATTTTTCTATTGTTAAAGGGCTTGGGGAGAGATTTCCTGCAGCTGAAATACTCTGCATTCAATTATTTCAATGAGTACTCCAGTATGAGATTAATTTTTAAAAAAATTATATGTTATATAACAAAAATCACTTCGTTTTAAAAGTTTTCTTTCATAAGAAACAATATTTTAATGCAAAAATGTAGAAGTGTCAAGCATATTCTCCAAAAATATTAGTGCGGTTTGGAATGTTATTTTCTTGACCTTTCCAAAATACTTTTAAGCTTATCTGGAAAAGAAATTTGTATCTTATTTTTCTAAAGTCACCATAAATGAAGAAAGATCAGTTCACAGAGCTCAACTATACACCCCACTATTCAAGTATTTATCAACAAAAAGCAATTTCAAAGTAGCTGCCTTGAGAGTGTTCAGGGATAATAGCTGGGCAATTCATCCAGAAAATTAAGCCAACAACTCCACCACAAGTTTCTTGACAGACTTCTCATACCTGAAAATGTCAGCTAAACACTATCCTTCTTCAGCCCAGTAACAAAAGCTCTATTGCATAATTTCTTAATTCATCTGACTGCAGGAAATTCATCTGCATTGTGCTTTAAGGTCTGGACCACCTCTTCCAACCCAACCAAAAGTCTTCTGGAGAAGTCAACTTTAATGTTGTGATAATGATTTAATACTTTAATGTCGTTTTAGAACATTGATGCAAAATAAAGAGTATTTCAACACAATTTGAAGGGCTATGCTTTGAAGAAGATAGCCTGGGGGGAAGGAAGGCTTTTGACACTCAGCAAGTACTCATGAGCATGCTTTTATTTATTTATTTTCCAACTGAAAGCCCAGGCTCCTTTTTCTGCAAGTTATCTTCTCTACTTTTTTATTTATTTTTACTTCTTATAAAATGGGAACAGGAGAAACTTTTCACTTTTGTTTTAAGGACTCAAAACTGGGACTTCTTTCTTTTAATTCAAACAAAGACACAAAAAAGAAAAAGCTCAAAACTAAAAGGCACAGGTAGTCACATACACTGAATTTCTAATTAAGTCCTAAGCAGTCTTCTGAGTCTCATCTTCTTGATACACCTTGATTGCTGTAAGGGCAATGTTGGGTTTTTTTATCAAAGCCATCCATTATTGTAGCTATAAATATTATTATTGTTACATCACAGCACGGCTCTGCTCAACTCTCTTCTCGCAAAGCCCAAGCTTTGTTCACATAAAAGCAAGATGTTCCCATAGGCAAAGAAAGCTTTTGCTCTTAGGTGTGTGTGTGTGTAAATGAAACATTTCAACTCAGAAAACTTTAAAGAAGGAAACTTTAGAAATTGCCCAGTCACCTCAACTTCTGCGATCTTAACACTAAAACACAAAGCAGCCAAGATTACTGATGAGTGTGCTGCTCCATAAGGATGCTGCTTCCTTTCTTTCCCAAAATTTTTTATGTGGTTTTTGTTATATATTTATGAGCAAAGGGTGTCCAAAAACACTGCACAAGATTTACCAGAGGTCTTTAGAGAAAATATTTGCAAACTGAAAGATCTATTGCCTATTCAATAAGCTTAGTTTTGAAATAAAACAGAAAATATCCTCACCTCCTCAGGTTTTTTTGAATTTTCTGCTCCATTAGCTTTCTACCTTTTTCGAGAGATATACACAAGTGAGTTAGAGAAATAAAGGAAAGAGAGGGCCTCCTATGAGGACATCAAAACAGAAATGAAATATAATAAAAAACTGATTTGGGGCAAATTAACTGACGAAGAAAAAATCATTTATAGCAGATAGAGGTATAAGAGTTTGTTTAACTTCATGTGTTTTGGATTCCACAGAGTTTCCACCAATTAAAAAAAAAACAAAAAAACTTACATAGATGCACAAGTGCATGGTGCTGGTATTATTGGTGGGCACAGAAGTCAATCTCTATAAATATATTTAGAGGTACGATTCAATAAACTAAGGTGTCTGGTGCAGATTTGGCATAGTGCTGTTTCAGATATGGAGAACAGTCAATCACAGAGATTTAGAACTTGATCAAAAAATGAAGAAAAAAGGGGGGAAATAAAAGACCGTGAAAGAAGGAGAATGGATACATGGGAGAGAATTCCAGGAAATGCAGAGTTTAAGATCACAATTAATGAGAAGTGGAGACCAATTCGGAAATACTTGAGAATCTGTTGAAGGGAAGAAGCAAATATAATTTTAAATGCAAACTTCCAGCACTAATAGCAAAAGAGGCCAAATTGCTTGTAAGGCTGGAAAGTGAAGAGATCAAGCACCAAGCTTAACCAAACAAAAGAGAATACTTTTCCCTCAAAGCACATAACTAAATTCAGAATCTTGTTGCCACAGGTTACTGTGGAAGCTAAGATGACAAATGTTTTGAAATGGGACCGGACAAGCAGGTGGAATATAAATAAGGCTATAGTCAAGAAAGACACAGTGGGACCTCTGGTCTTACACATTGTAGGAGATCTTCTGTTCGAAAGCGCACTTCAAAACACTAATGAGGATGTAACTCGGTCTTTCAGTCGCCTTTATTTGCAAAAAATAGCTTGCCCAAGAAAAAAAAAATACAAAATTGAGAGGCTGAAGACAAAGGAATACGTTATGCCACTTTTTATTCCTCAGAGATCCTAAGTAACTGGCTCAAATGCTTTCCACTGTAATTTTAATTTGGGCAATAAGAACTGCCTTGACCATCCACAGCTGCTGATTCACATTCATTTCCATATTGCTCTTCTAGATAATTGCTGCACAACACATTATAGCTGTGAATATTTAGATTAATTTAGTGCCTGGTTGTAGATTGGCACATCAGGATATTCCACCAAAGGTACTCTGTCTCAAATAGGGCTGCAAATCACCAACTGCTGCTGTTTCCATTAAGGAGGTTTCTCAACGAGGTGGACTTCTGTCACTCACCCCAAGGCGGTGCTGAACTGAGACTCTGGCAGTGACACCCAGAGGTTATGAACTACTCCTCCAAACACAGCAGCTGTGTCTTCAGGTTGATTATGATGGAACACCTCCTTCCTCAACTCCAGCTAAATCACTGCAGTTATTACCGGAGCTCTGCAAGCAGAGTCTATGTTTTTTGGGTTGAGCAACACGAGTTTGACAGTTTGCTCTGTTTGCTGGTGATTAATGACTAGTATTTGGACAAAGATAAACAAAAATTCTTAATAAATTGGAAGAGAGTGAAAATTGCCTGGGGCCCATTACCAAAGAAAGGGTGTAATATATCTAGCCAGAATGTGCACTTCTAAACCACTAAGCTTGCCAATTAGAATACAGAAATGACAACAGCTACAGGCATTAAAGCCTGTGCCTTTGTTACTGCATGAAACAAATGTTTGAGCAAACTACACGTCTTGCCTTTGCACTTCTGCCTATAAACACTGACTTTGTCCCCACCTTCCTGTTTCGCAGAGTACTTTTTGATATTTATTACTAACAATAAATGTTAAGAAAAATGAAATTAGCAGTCACATTGATTCGGCAAAGCAGCATGAGCATATTCAATAGCCCAAGCCTCTAACCTTATTCAAAGAGATTCAATTTCTCTGAAGTCTGGTTTCTTTAATTATACGAAAAAAAATCTAAAAATAATTTTTATGTTGTCAGATACTAATTGTATTGGACAGATTGCCATTCATCTGCTCACAGCAATATTTATTTTCTCTGGCATCACTTAATATCAAAACAGTATTACCTCATCATTACTCACAGTGGAAAAAATACTACTCTTCAATATAATTTTGTGTTTAGGTTGGTCCAGTTAAAGGCATGAGACGCTCTTTGCTGGTTTGTACAATTAATATGTACAAATACTTTGCTTACAGTTAAGCTCTAATTATGATAAACTGTATTTTCCATTTCTAGCCAATGGTGTCTCTACACTAAAGCTGCCTAGATCTTCTCTGAGTTAGGAAGATAACTTAAAAAATTGAGAGAATTAGAAGATTGAGTATCACTAAGAGGGGGATCTCACAGGGGGAAGAAAAAAAAAAAAAAGGAGAGAAGCCAGATGAAGCTCTTACACCATTAACACACAGAAAGAGATAAAAATCTGTTGAAGTGAAAAAAGAAAGGAATAAAATGTATGGAAATCACAGTAAATATAAGGAAAGGAAAGCTTTGAATCATGTTGCACTTCCTGCCTCTGCAGAGGATACCTTCCCCTGATGTCCCCTTTCCTCACACAAGCTCGTGTGGGAAATCTGGCATGTACCTTGTCTTAAAAACCTGATTTTCAAGGTAAGAAGTCACATGATTAATGAGCTCTAACAAAGCAGCAGAACAAAAAATTACATCAACACGTTAAGCACAGGGGAAGGGATGAGAAATCAAAGGCTGCTTCCAGATATATTAAGGAAGATAAAAAAAAAAATACATCCTCTATTAAATAGAAGGATGCATCTCAGAAAATGACAAAAAGTAGGTTTTCTAGCCCCCAGAGAGAGAGAGAAAATGTATTGTATAATTTCAGGAGGATTATGTTTCACTAGAGACATTCATGAATGTAATGAGCTAAAGAAGGGGTAAGGCTGCTTAAATCTATCTATACAACTGATTGTGCTACACTTGATAAAATAATTGTGTCAGTCTCCTCTGTACTTAAAATAAACCTAACGACTCTGAACCCCAGTAAGTTGTTAAGTACTAAACATCATCTCATGCTCTGTCACATAACTCTGATTGTTTCAGAAACCTCGGAAGCACCTGACATTTACCTTCTCTGGTTCCAGCACCGGAATCGCAGAAATGCAATTAGGAAAACTCAGGTACTCATAACAGAAAAGGTCAGCAATGAGCAAGCTAAACCTGATAACATGCCTAATGTGCTGCCAAACATAACAGAATGCCTCCCCCATGATTTTACAGGCTGCCAGGAAGTTGATGCAAGATAATCAGATCAACAGGAGACACGCCACTATGCGAGAGTGGGAATGGTGAAATATTCTTTGATAGAGTTCTATTGCAGCCACCGCTGATGGAAAAAAAAATCCCTCTTTACACAAGGCCATATTTTCAGAAATAATCACATAAATAAATTGGGCAGGAAACACAAATGGCAGAAGTTTCAACACATGGTAAGTGCAGAAGCCGTTACCTCATCAAAGGCAGAGCACTTTGTGCCTGCAGCCAACAACCAACACACCACCACCTCTGGGATGCAAAAGACATTTTTTCTTTTCCTCTTCTCGTAGCAGCCAATGTAAGTGGAGGTTAGAGGGTTTAGTTTTTCTGTTCGTCTTTAGCACAGAAATACTCACGCAGCAGTACAGGCTCTGTGTTCCTCATGCAAAGATCTCCTCCTTATTTGTGTCACTAATCCTACATAAACTAATGGTGAACTTTGAGAAAAATGAGAAGTAACCTAAGCGTTTCTTTCAAAAAATGACATTTCATCAACATTGCCAATAAATATCTCATTACTGAAAGCAGCACTTACTAGAAGTTTTATGCCAAATACCTGGAGGCAGGTTAAACCTGTAGTGAAAAATGTTTCTGATACCTTACAACCACCAAGGAAATGTATATTTATTGTAACTGAGTTCATCATGAGCAAATAAAATCTACATAATTCTCTTGTCTATTTAAAGACTAAATTTTGCGTTAGAATTTTTCATTTTATTTTGTCATAGTTATAAGAAATTGCATTTGAAAAAAATAGAGGGGAAAAAAGTACCATCATGAACTACAGTGGAGCTTCTGCCTCTATGTTCTTTTATATTAAATTTCAAATTATGGAAATCATAACCTTCCAGGAATTACCTGTGATGAGAGAACATCATGTTTTGAGACTCTTAGATCCAAACTGCAAGGCTGCATTAAAGGCAAATGCTAATTTTATATTATAGTTTCCCCTACAGCTGAGTTATATCAATCTATTTCATGATCAATGTAGAAGACAGCTCTTCTTTTCATGTGACACATATTGTTGCCTAATTTATTAGGGGAAAAAAAAATAAGCTGCAGTTTAATGTGGAGCTTCCTATTTTTCCATTTTATTGGAAGTAGTATAATGCATTTAGGACATGACACAGTTTTGAAGTCTGACTGTAATGATGGGCCAGGTGATATCAGTTAAGTTGTACAAGCTGAATTTTCTCAGTAGCAGGTTGTAACTTGTGTGAAGTGTCCGATGTCCTGTCTTTGGTGGTCTACAAAAAGCTAAGCAGAAAACCTCAAGCACACATCTGATATTTCTCTTCATATGTCCTTTTGTAACCAGCTTTATCTGAACAGCTGGGCCTGAGGCAAGTATTTATAAAACAGTACCCACACACTGCAAAACATTTTTACAGGTGCTTACTTCGTAAAAAGTTCACAGCAAAAGTGAATATATTTTGTTTAAACTGTAAGAAGAGAGGCATGGAAATAAAAGAAAGACAACACACTCCCCCACAGCTAGACGATAGCATCGATAAAAGTGCAATTACACTTCCAACTTGCTGTTCTTTCCACAATGACCATAAGAAACCGATTGCATCAGCTGGAAATGTTAAATATGCACAAGATGCACTAAGGAGAGCACACTCACCATGTACTATCAGGACATATTCTGTGCTGTTTCGGCCAATAGGGTTTTTTGCCTCACATCGGTATGTGCCATTGTCTGTTTTGTTTAGGAAGCTGATGCTTAGAACCCTGCCGTTGACAACCATCCTCTCTGGATCTGGAAGTTCTCCGCCATCCTTTGTCCACAGTACTGGTTCTGGCCTGTTGGATCAAAGCAAGGCATTTGTTTAGACTCATGAAACACGTGTATGCAACATGTACATCAGAAATAGCAGCATCAGAAACTTATGAATCGTCACCTACCACCCAAGAATATTTGAATTACTGGATCTAATGAACTGTCATTGTTACAACCTTACCGTCCTGGATGTGAACTGCTAAAGAAAGTAAAAGAACAAGCAGAGAAATAAGAAAGAAAAAAAAATTAAAAAGGAAGAAAAACCATACTGCAATAGGCCAAGATCTTTCCTAAATTAAAAAATAGTTCTCGTGAGGTTTCACAGATGCTTGGCAAGCTAGGTTCAAACAGCATCAGGTAGGTGTAAGTGGTTTGTAAATGAATTCTCAGATTACTTAGGCCATTCATATTCACAAGTGAACTTGAATGCACTATTTCTCCTGAACCAGGCATATCAGTCTCAAAGTAGCACACGTTACACACAATCTAAACTTGTTTCTGTTGCTGTGTTGTGTCACAGCCCATCCCTTTCCCCACCTTTTCTTCATCCTTCCCTTAAGTAATTCCTTGTTTCACATGTTATCGCAAGCAGTATAAGACTTAACTTGAAATCCTGGGTATTCTTCTCTTGTGAAACCTTTCCTCTTGTGCCTGATGCACTCACATCAAACAGAGCAGAGGCAAGACCCTGGCAGTGATAATCCCCTAGGCAAGGTAAGGGCACCACAGAGAAGGGCACTGGCAGTCCTGCAGGTTCACACACACCTTCCCCCTGGCAAGGCATACCTAACTCCCTCCTAGAGACTCTCAAGAAGCTCCACAGTCCATGAGATCTGCCTGACAGACAGCAGGATGTATTTATTACTGGCATGCAGCCTTTACTTACATGTAACAAGATATACTTTCAAATTTACATGAGGGAAATCACCAAAAAGACAGGCCCGTAACTGGGAAAGAAAGGTTGGTTTACTGAATCTTGACTATGTCACGAGCAGACAGAGCTCCTCAGGCCCTTTTATGTCGCAGTTAGACACAGCCCAGGGAGAAAAAGAGGCAGCTGAACTCAGGAAGAACAGGGTTGAATGAATTTATTCATTTATATACAGATGGGTTTTATACTCTAGGTCGTTGGGATGGTATAAGGTCATTGGATCCCTGGCCATCCACCCCTCAGGATGATAGGCCAGATCCTAAAACACCCATTCCTAAACAATCCCTCAGATTAACAACAACAAAGTGCAAAAACTTCTCACAGGTGCAAGATAGCAGAATTATTTACAGAAGGTCTCTAGCTGTTTTTCAGTTAGCTCCGTGAGAAAGGGGGGATGCACACTGACAAGCAGAAAACTGGAAAATCTCTTTGCCACCAAGCTTTCAGTGTCCATACTTTCACACCAGTCACTTCAGCAGGATATTCACAGCCTGGGGATTCAATGCTACCTTGCTTGTAGCTGGTAGCTTTGTGCAGTATAACCCACATATCAATCTCTATCCAAACATGCAGTTGTACCACGCAGTAATAAACCAAAATATAATACACTGTTATAAAATTAGCGGCTGCCAGGTTAGTCACTAGTATTACTCAAGAAACACTTAATTGCACTAATTTGAAGCAGGTGTTTGAAGTCTATTAGATATAATAAGTGCCAAGAAAAAGAATTAAACCTAAATACTTAAGGAGAAGCATTTAGCCAAAATGTGGGCTCATGAACAGGAAAATAGTTCTAATGGCTGCAATGGAATGATTTTCTTTTGAGTGAGGCAAGACATGTAAACAAAGGGAATTTTTCTGAAATGCACTTCTATAAAATTAATGTTTGTCTTTAAAGAAAAATATTATAACTTACATTTATTTTGAAATATAACAGATTTGCACGCATATTAGTAATATTTTGGATGACATCCCAGTAAAATGCTGTTGAACTTAGTACTTAGACTGGCTATTCTCTGAAGTTTTGATTTTTTTCAGAAAATCATCTGCCCAGAGAATAAAAGCAAGGATTAAGAACTGTTGGTGTAATGGGCCTTATTTATGCTTTACCATAAATATGTCTTAGCACCCTTCCTAAGTGCACTTTCATGAACTGGTGTCTATGTACACATGATACACAAAGTGCACACTTCCTTTCTGCTTAATGCAAGCAGGGAATCCAGGTGTCCGTGATGGTGCAGAAACATTGCCCTACGGAGCTCCCAGCATTAAGGTGTGATTTGCTGTGATACGTTAAGGTGGATTTGTTCAATTTTCCGGCCAACTCTGCGTTGTTTCCCATTTACCAGCTTACTGTGGATCTGTAATCCCAGGAGTGGGGACTCTGAAACACTTCTGCTACAATGTGCACCATTACCTGCATAAACGGCGTGTTAAAGCAACTTCTGTGCAGCGGTAATTTATGGAACTTAGGTTTTAAATTGAAACTAGATGGCACATCCTAGGGGAAAACCTATAGGATAGCAAATAAGTATGAAATGGAGCAGTAGATATAAATTATTCAGGGAGCTCTGTCACATTGTAATACACTAACTCTAGTCTTATACAGAGCACTTCGCTGTGGTTGCAAAATGATGTGTGGCAGAAAAGCCAGGGCTTAGAGAGAGGCAGATCTGCATTCTCTGGCTGTTGGGGAAGCTGCTAATCAACAGTGAATATTCAGCCATCCTGTGCTGTATTTGTGGTGGCAGCAGCAGAGCAATTCCTGGCAGCAGGCCTGTAGCCAACACATCCTGGTGGCCAGGCACAGCTCTCCCTCCACCTCACCGCTCTCAGGCACCGTGGTGCCTGCAGCAGCAACTCTGTCACAGCCACGGAAGTAAATTTTCCCTGCGCTGCTGGGAAGCTTTGGGACACTTGGTCTAAACAATTCACTGGTTGGGCAGAAGTGAGCTAAGAACACGAGACGTGCTCATGCACCCAGGCCAGCACGCTGCTGTGGTCAGCAACGGCGGGGCGGCTGCTCAAGGCAAGCATGGGAGTACATCCATTTTCTGCTGTCCATTCCTCCTGCACTCTGCCAGCAACCACAGCCATTCTGTCAGGGGAGCTGCAGGCCACATCTCTTGTCCTCTTTTGTATCTACTCATTATTTAGACCTGTTGCCTATGAATGTCTCTAATATCTTTTGAAATCCGCTTATGGTGTCTGTCAACTCAGCCTCCTGTAGCAATGAATTCTGGAAGTTCCCTACCTGCCATGCAAAACGGTATTTACTTTTATCTGCCTCACACTGATCTCCCAGAAGTGGCAATAAATATTGCAGAACATGGTAAGTAACACTCCTTCAATATTATTACTTTGTAAATTTAGACAGCCTTGTACCTAGCAGGCCTCTCTCTCCCCCACTTTTTCTCTGTTTGTTAGAATTTGATAACTTCTGAGATTATCAGCAGGGAGAAAAAAAAAAAAAACTACACCAAAAAAGGGCAAAGGAATCTTAGCTTTAGAGCACATTGGCTATTCTTTCATAATTGCTTCAGTATCTTCATTGTCCAAACTACAAGTGCAGCCGAAACACTGGTGGGGAAGCTTTCCTTCTCTGTCACAAGGCACAGACAAGTGTGAATTCCCCACAGTTAATCCTACTGAAACATGTCCACAGGTGCAGACCCAGACAGAGGTTCTTGCTCTTACCCAACATTTTGAAAGGGATACTTAGGTTTGACATGCTAGAACACCTGGCAAATATGTACACTCCTAATATTGCACATTTTTCTCTATTGCATACATCTCTAATATTGCAGAATTTTGGCTTTTTTTTTTTTTTAATACTAATGAATTGCCATGACACTGTCAATTCCTATGTGAACTGGAACAAACAGGGATGTTTGTACAAACAGGACCTTCCATTTGTGCATTCAGTGAAAGCCTTAGAAAAAGGAACTGGTTTTTAGTATAAAAAACTGAATTTATTGATGGTCTTCATGTTAGCCTTAAAACCTGACATAGAGCCAACAAAATTTGGTATTTTTTTCCAGTCAGAATGAAATGGGATTGAAATGAAGGTATAAAATACTGGTGTGAAGTTCCACAACAATTCATGTTTTATATTGTGGTACTTTTCTTACCAGTAACTGAACAAAGAAATGGTAAATAAAGCAAAGCTATTTTCTGGTCTTGAGAGCAGAAAATCTTTTCTTTTAAAATAACTCAGAGAAGAAGTTAAGGGCAAACTGAAGTATGTCGGGAAAAAAAAGAAAACAAGAACAACCAGGTTTGATTAGAAAAGAACACTTAGGCACTGTGTTACTTTTTCAATAAGTGTTTACATAACACAAAAGTCAACGGTTATGCACTTTTTTTTTTAAGCTGAGGCCTTTGAAATTACACAGGAGTATTTTAACCCAAGTTTGTTAATTTTCTGTCCTTTTCTCAATCCTTAACCAAAGGACAGTGATGTTTCAGTTCTTTCTTATAATCCTCCTCGCTAGTCATAGCTTTATATTTAACTATAATAGTTAACTTGCCCTTTATCTAAAAACTATACATATATCTATTATATTATGTTTTCTTTTTGGACAAAGTGAATTTAAGCAATGCAATCCATTTTCACTTGAAACTTCTTGGCTCTATGTGTTTTTGTTGCCCTTTTCTAATTTTTGTGTACAGAAAGGTCACGTACAAAGCATTCTTCATTGAGTTCTTAGTAAACAACATCTGGACAACTTACTGACCCATGATAATAGCACAGAATAACTTTTTCATTTCCATTAGATCACACTCCAAAAAACCCCCTGACCTACCAAAAAAACAACAAAAAAGCCCAATGCCACCTTTTTACATGTTCAATCTCACTGAGGATATTATCATCCAACTGGGTATCTAAGCATCCTGTCAAAATTTTGTAGCCAACGTGGGTAAAATTAAACATGAAGAAGAAGAATTTGAGGAACACTAACAAGATAAGTAAATTCATTATTTTGAGTAGGGCCATCTTGAACAACCCCTTTTACTTTTCCAAACAGGGGTACAACTTGTATTCTCTGAAGTCCATAAAAAACATGATGTAGTGGATATGCTCAAATGAGTAATGGAAAAGGTATCACAAGATTTATCAGAGTGTTTCTTGTTGAAAACCTGGTGCAATGTTAAAAGTCATCTAAGGGAATGATTGCTTCATTAATTTGAAACTTATAGTTTCTCTGTATCAAGAAACTGGATTTTTAGCTTTGTCAGTTAATCATCCACTTGAAAGTCTAAACCCTGGGGGAACCTCTTGTTTATATAAAGTCTCAGTCTGAGGAGTCATATTGGGATGAGCTGGTTTGGGAGCATTTCATCTATCAAAAACATCAATATCCACAGTCTCTAACCTTTCATAAAAGGCTTGGATAGATGGATTTTATTTTATGAGATAAGAACTCTCTCTGATTTTCTAGTTCTGCAAAACCTGAGTAACCTTCACAGTGTTTTTCTCCCCAGAAGAATTAATAAAGAATATCCAAAGTACCTTTCACAAAGTTCCCTTATTTTTTCCAAAAGAAGCTTTGAACATCTGAATTGACTATTATTATATCTGCCTTTACTTTTCTCTTTTAAGCATTTCAGCAGACATAATGTAGCATAAAAATATTTATGATGTCCTGTACTAACGCTTTTTAAATGGTTAAATTACCAAAATATGTTAAAAATGAGGTGGCAACTAAATATAGATTTCAAATTTTTGTATCATAAAAATTTGACAAGTGTTTACAGCTATAAAGATAACAGGAACAACAAGAAGGGTTGAGGACAGCTGCAGTGTACTATGTCTCTGAAAAAGGTGCTTAAATAATAAACATGAAGAGGCAAAAAGAATCTCAAATAGTGCTAGTATTCACCATTTACAGGGAAAAAAGAGAACACCAAAAAGTAGAAGAAAAAGCAGAAAAGGAAAGCAAGCAAACAACCAAATGAAACCAAACCAGCAAAAAACCAAACTCCCTTCATCCCTCACCTTTTGTCCTAGACAGATAAAGCCTCTGCTTTGTTCATCACAACTATACTTAGGTGACAGACCTCCCTGCTTGTATCTTGCTTTGGATAAATCAGGCAGTCCTCTCACCCTCGCTGGATTACAGGTGCTAACCATGCTGATATGATAGACTAAATTTGCAGCTGAAAGTCCTTATCCCTTGGCAGACTGTGACAGCAACTGATTAAAGTGAATCAAGAGTCTTTTCAAAGCAAAGATATTTATTCTCCTACCTAAAGATACAAAGTATATCTTGTTACAGGGTTGCACAGTAATTTTTCATATTCATATTTCCTCCTTTCCTCCTATCTACACTCTAATATTTCCGTGCCACTGATAATAAAGTTCCTTTCAGGTTAAAACCTTTGCCTGTGGGAAGTTGACTGTTCTGTTTCTGCCATATATATATATATACATTTTTAAATTTCCTCTCATCAGGCTGATAATCCACTTCCTTTGATCCTTTAATACCCTTTGACCTAAGGCTTTCCACCTTTAACATAACTGTGCAATGCTGTTGCTCTCTGTCTGGAGAGATTTTCCCAACTGATCATCAGGCCATGATAATTGTAACTTCTTTGAAACTACTTATCTGTAGTTTTTCCCTTTGTGCATAACATGTACCCCTCCCTCCCCCCCAAAAAAACCATTTCTTTTGTTAGTCATTTTCAAGAAGGCAAGGCAATATCAGACTAATACTCCGAAAAGTGCCTAATCCATATATATATGTATATATATGTGAAGCTTCTTACCTAGTTCCAGTATTATTCACAATCTTCTCAGACAAGTATAAAAACCCTGCTGTGAATAACATTTTGGAGAATGGCTTTCTCATAGTCAAGAGACAGATCAACAAGAGAACTTTTGTGAAATCAGAAGACAACTTATCAGTGAATTGCATCAGAAATATCCCTTGTATTCTACTATTGTAAGCAGCAGGGAGGCTACAAATGGACAAAAAGATTGTCTAAAAAGAAAAAGAAAAAAAGGAGAAACCCAACAAAAGCTTGTGAGGGAGATGCCATAGGGAAGAGTTGCCATTCTATAACCTGTCCTTTTGGTATCTGACTTCACACAAACCTCTCCCACATTTGTCATATGCTACATCTGCTTTCAAACTTCTGCTGTCTCATTTCATCCCCCCTCCATTTTTTTTGCTTTCTCTGAATCTGACCAACTTTCCAAACAACAGATTGGGCATTTCTACTCCTTTATTACTTCTCGAGACATTTCTGCACCAGGCAGGCAGTTATATCCATGAAAGGCAAAATTTGCTGAACTAAGTTTTGTATGTGGAGTTTTCCATCAGTCTTTTTTGTATACATAATTTTGTATGTACTAGTTTGTAAATTTGGAGTTTTTCACCGGTTTTCTAGAAGAAAAAATGGAGGAGGGAGAAAGAGGTTTCCATATTTCCAGATTTACAAGGCCAGGCCACAACTTAGAAGCAAACAGAACCGAAGAATACTGTTAAACTTATGTATACCATAAAGAAAACAGGGAAACCTCTTTTAAATACACCATCAGGTCAGGGAACAGGCACTGACTTCATTTTTTTTTCCCCCACAATAAATCCGGAAAATATCTGGACATTTTAATGCATTTTTAGTAGTTCAAATCAAAATGCCAAGCATTTTGGAACACTTTCAGTAGCCAGCTAATAACCACACTTTTTTATAGGGATTTTAAAGTCTGAGCCTCAAAATGTCTTAAGTTCAGAGGAAACACTATAACCTCTACAGTTTACGAACAGCTTTAATAAGAAGTCTGCTTTAAAATCTTGTCTTTAAAAAAACAATGGCATGTATGGCTATACTCTTCATTTTATGTTGCCAGTTTATAAATAATTTATATTTCTTTTAAATTTTAACCAGGAAAAAAGAAAAGTCCTCCACAGAAGCATAACATGTCTTTCGAAAAGATTCCTGAGGCTAAAAAGGCAGAAGGAGAGGTACAAGCCAGTACAGCACTAGGAAAAAAACCCCCCCAAAAAATCCCAAAACAAACAAAAAAACCCAAAGCACATTAAACAATCTTATGCCATAAATCCTGCCTCACTTGCTGGGGAGCAGAGGCCGTGCAGGAGTGATGGCCACTGTGAGCTCAAGGACAAAGCAGCAGGTAACACTTCACAGGAAACATCTGTAGCTTGGCCAGCACTCGGCCACAGATCAGACAAGGTGTTTTCCAACCCCTATAAAGTAGCAAAGACACTGGTTTTGTATCAGAATTCTTGTACTCAAGGCCTGATATGGCCAGATTGCACAATGCTGCCCCTATTCAGNGAAGCATAACATGTCTTTCGAAAAGATTCCTGAGGCTAAAAAGGCAGAAGGAGAGGTACAAGCCAGTACAGCAGTAGGAAAAAAAAAACCCAAAAAAATCCCCAAACAAACAAAAAAACCCAAAGCACATTAAACAATCTTATGCCATAAATCCTGCCTCACTTGCTGGGGAGCAGAGGCCGTGCAGGAGTGATGGCCACTGTGAGCTCAAGGACAAAGCAGCAGGTAACACTTCACAGGAAACATCTGTAGCTTGGCCAGCACTCGGCCACAGATCAGACAAGGTGTTTTCCAACCCCTATAAAGTAGCAAAGACACTGATTTTGTATCAGAATTCTTGTACTGAAGGCCTGATATGGCCAGATTGCACAATGCTGCCCCTATTCAGGGGGATGCACCAGGTATTATCTGTCATTCAGCAGCTCTCACAGGCAATGGATAAGACACACCTAATGACTTATCAGTAATTAAAAACAAGTGACAGCCTTGTTTTTAGGAGACTGTGCAATACAGCAAGGGGATAGAGAGCTCCAGAAGGTGCATCTCCCTTATTACTGCAGTAGGGGAAGGCAGGCTGCATGCAGCTGCCCCCTCATCTGGAGAATGGAAATCCAGCAGAGCCCGAGCTCCAGACTGATGGCCAGGCAATCTCACACAGGGAAAGAAGTGAGGTCCACTCACAGAAAAACACTGATGCCCTGAAAGCTCCTTTAAAATTCTGGAGCTGAAAGTACTTTGGATCAGCACTGGAGCACGTCGGTAACATACGCCCTTCCCCTGTTCTGCCTGGGACTGGTGCCATTTATTGATGTGCAAATTACAAAGACAAATCCTTTTCCTTTCAGTCTCATGAGCTAAGACCTACACTCTCAGATAAGAGCAGGGAAGGGAAGAGAGGAGAAACTGTATACAGATAAGTGAATATAAAGAATAATTGTCACACCTTCCTTAAATATTTTATCGCTGTTCCGAAAGGCTTTTCCTTTCCTGTCAGAGTACAGCCGAAATGATAAATGGCATGTAACAATTTTATTCACATGAAAAATTGTTGATTAAATATTGAAATCTTAATGGCCTGGTTTCACTATGATTCTAGTTCTATACGTTTCTAATTATGTAGTCAGCGTTCAAACAGCTAAATCTTTGGGCTTCTTATGCTGCTGTTTACACCTTGTTGATTCCTTCTTAACCTTTAAGAGCTATTGAGAAATTAGTAGATTATTCTTTTTCATCAGTTGTAAGTAAAGCATGACTATAAGAACAAAGGATGATGGAAACTGCCGTGGATTAAATGGACAATATCTGGAAAAAAATGTATTTCAAAGACATGCAAATGTCAGCAGTATTAAGATAACATGGCGCTCAAGTGGATGCATCAGAATGGCTGCTGAAAATTACTGGGATTAACCAGGAACTATGTTCTTAATGTTAATGAAGTACTGCTGGGGATAGGAAAGCTGCAGCAAAGCATAATGATAGGCTGTGCACGCCTTAGTTACTATGCATGTCATAGAACAGAGGAAAATAACATCTTCTCGTCTGGCACATCTTCAGACCTGCTTATAACACCGTGTTTCTTCACACTGGTTTACAAGCACACTGCATCCCCAGCCAGGGGAGCAGGCACTGAGGAAAATACTGATTTATCAGAAATAACTGAGAAAAAATAGCAGAAAGAGCTTCAGCACCGCTTATTTTAAGTGCTTTACATTTTCATATTGCAGGATTAAGAAAGGTGCATTTTCTTAAGATAGCCTGGTTTACACAGGTTATGCTGAAGTGCCACATAGAGATAATGGTGGGGACTGCAAAAAACAAGAAGCAGGCAGTAACTGCTGTCACGCCACACTTTCAGTTCCTTTTTCTCTTTTTCCTTAACCAGCATTATGTCTGTTGGTCATACCCTCAATGCCAGTAGAGGTCTGAAGGGTATATCATGGAATTAATGAGCAAATATTATTATGAGATTTTTCTCCCCTTTGACAAGCCCCGATTTTCAACTGCTTAGATATTTCAGGCTGCCGCACTGATGGATGTTCACACGCCTAATTTGCACTGTTTTGAATTTGCCTTCGCTGTGTCCCAACATTCATAAGAAACTTTGTCTCTGTTATTACAATAAGCTGAGAAATCCCATCTAAGAAACGCCAGCTGCGTTTTCTGAGTTAAGGTCAAATGCTTGCTGGCACGAGAATCAAAGAGGAAAATGAAGAGTGGCTGATTCATTTCCGCTTTTTCCATTAAGTAAACAGTTGAAAATCTCATTCACAGTTATTTCCTTGTCCAAATACTACTTGTTTGAAATCATTTGCTGCTGATGTAAGACACAGTCAAGGAGAAGCCTCATTAAACTAAAATTCCTTCCTGCACTTGAGGTGCAGTGACAACACCCAGAGAGCTGATAAAAGCACCAGTGCTGCGTCTTGGATGACAAGCAAGGACTTCAGTACCAACCCTCATTAACCAAGGTATGCACTTCTTGACTTTCAATGCCTGTAAGAACAGCATGAAGTTTGGGAGATGAAGCAAAATATCCTTTTCTTCACCAGATAAGAAACCATTAATAACAGGCCATAGCAATGACATTTCTAAGATCTTCTGTTGAATTGGTGCAAGTAAATATTTGTTGTGATACACACCAGTTTATAAGAGCACCAAAGGAATGAAAATACACCATAAAATTTTTGTACCTTCGTTATTTTCTTTCACCAGTGTCAAAAAAAAGCTGATGTTGAAGCACACGGTATAGAATCATAATGAATAATAAAATGTTTTATGCTTTCAAGGTAATATAACAATATCCTAACAATAATACGCTGTGAACATACGATTACTTGTATTTCAGAGCCAAATTCTATATGAAGATTTGTGTCAATTTCTTTTGCATCTAAAACGATCTTATGAAACGGTAATACAATAAAGGGAAAAAGAGACAAACATTATTTACTTAGAGAAGTTTGCTTTTCTTTTCCCTGATGTGTTGTTATCTTCAGACAACGAGGAGTGCTTCAGTTTACACAAACTTCTCTCGCACAGAAAATTATTCATTAGTACCTTCACGGTAATAATTTTAGCACTGTAAAGGAGATATCCTCAAGCTCTCCATGGGATCCAGCTCCATTAGCATCTAGTCCCAGCAAGCCACAACAGCCTATGTTCAATGCTTAGCAGCACAGGAACAGCTGTACTGAGTCAGACAAAAAGTCCAGCTAGCCCAGTCCCTTATCTCCAACATCAGGGAGAAGCAGATGTCTAGGGAACAGGCCAAGCACAGATCTCAGGCATTTCTGACACCAAGCGCAATTTAAAAATACTCTGTAAACCTTAAGGACTTGCCTTTTCATGAACTTAGGCAGTTTTCCCTTGAATTACTGTGAATTTTCACCATCTGTCATATCCATCGACAACAAATTCCCAAAGTTTACCAGTCATTTTATGAAAAATTATGTCCCTACTTCGCAACAAAACTGGTTCTTCCTAGTTTAACTTACCCCTAACCATTTTTATTTGTAGAGAGAATGAACCAGCAGTCCTTAACAACTAACTCCATACCATTTACAATTTTGGAAACATCTGTAATGTTTCCCTTCTATACCAAACAGGCCACCACAAGGTGTATTTTCTGTGCTCTTCAAGTATTGTTTACAAAATGTTTATAAAATAGGCTTTTTCCTCTGCAAAAGGAATTCCAACCCCATGAAACTTTGTCTTTATTCCGATGCCTGCTAATTCTTGTCCTTTTTATAAATTTTACTGTTTGAGAAGCTCAGATGTCGGTTCTACAGATATCCACATTCTGGGATCTCTCCTGAAACTCTGTTGTCCTGAGCTAGCCAGGTGGTTTTAAGCATTAAGTTTCCTGTCACAGTTCATAATTCATCAGTCTCATCCTTAAATTCCCTTTGAATGCTGGGGTAAAACCTTCTGGTCCTGCTGACTTCCTGCTGCTCACTTTGCCTGTTTGTTCCACAACCACCTCCACAGTCCATTTAAATCTTGCTGATGAGCACCTCAGAAAAGAGGGAATCAGTCTGTAATGTACCCGGTTTCCTCTGCCACAGAAAATATAGATGTAGAAAATTCATCTGGCTTCCCTTTAAACCTTGCTTCTCAGCTGATCTTAAAAAATATACTGACAAACTTTCCATAATTTAATAAAAAAATAACTTTCATTTCCAAATTTCTTTTCTAGTTATTCCTTAAATACTTCTTTTTTCCTCCTGCCTTTTTGGTGGTTTGGCTTACTGAATTTTCATATTTAATGTGCCAAGATCTAAGAATCTTCTCTTTCCTTTGGAAAACAACTTCAGCTTTTCAAATTATAGCTTCACCCTTTTTATTACTTTGATTTCTCTTCTGTTTAGCCTCACCAACTCCTTCTTCTCAAGAGATTCTGCTAGGTGATATGTATTGACCCTGTGGTTCTAAACTCTTTTTTTATTTTTCTAACATAGTCCTCAGGCTGCCTGGAAAGATTTAATTCTCCTAGTTGCCCCTTATAGCTCCTTTTTAACAAGATTCTTCATTTTTATGTATTTCCCCTTTTTGATGTTAATTACCATATAATTGCCCAGACTCTGTTTTTTGCCTCTAGGTGCAAACAGCAAGTAAATACTTTTTAAAGAACGAGCTGAATGAAGACGGTTCTCAGAGCTCCCTCAGACTGTGACTTCTTTTGGAGGACTCTAGAAATTTTGTGTACGAGGTAGAAAGGTAGGTTAGGGATATTTGAGAGCAATAGAAAGGAAAAAAAAAACAACAACAAACAAACCAAAAACCAAAAACAAACAAAACAAATAAACAACCCCCCCCCACAAACAAACAAAACCAACAAAAAATCATAATCAAAAAGTGACAGTAAGTAGAAACACTGATCTGTCTCCCATTTACCTCCCTCCCACCATCCCCCAGAGAAATCCATGCTCCCTCCTACCACAGGGATAACAGTCCATCCCACCAGCACTTCTTAACCCTTTAAATCTTTACAATTCCACCTGAAAAGTGACCAATCTGGTGTTTCTAAGCAGGAATAAATGAAAACAATGAGAAGAGGTGATCCAGGTGCAGGAGCAGGGATCCAGCAGATCCCCTGCAACCCCTGAAGGAGAACGCTCTGGAGCAGGGTTCTCCTGGGCAAGACTGCAAATCACAGACACAGTCTTCCCTCAGCTCTTAAATAATGTAAGTTTTGAAAACATTTACTGTGGTGCTTTAAGTAGTATGGATGTGGAAATTTCATTTTTAACAGCCAAACTCTCCAAGATCTTCCTTGCAATAGAAAGTCAAAGACTACCTCAGCAAAAAAATGAACAATTCGTTACACTAATAATAAATTAACACAATCTGTGATTTCTCTTACCTGTTTACTGCCATGCCTGACATATCCACAACCCCACTTATCTTGTCAGCTCCAGTTTTTCTGAGGTTGTGCTCATCAAAGAGCAGTGTTAAGCTCCTCTAGAAGGATGGTGTTTTACCCTGCTAGCTCACACTACAAACAGGTTCTCAGGGTACTCTGCTGCTGTAAATGTGGGCTAAAAATGCAGATATTCAACGGGCTGGTGCTCCCTGTCACATTGGGTGTTTCACATAACATCTGCTACACATATTCCAGAATTGTGAAACTTAATCAGTATAATGAGCATGATTTGCACTGAAGAAGTTATATTAATGTGCCTTTTTGTGTTCTACTGCTAGTGGTCGATTCAAAAACTCTATAATTTTATGCGTAACTGTAGCTAAACACTTGTCTACAGAAACTGAAGTATCTAAAAGGCCGAACATCACACCCTTTCCCAAAACTTTTTTCTCATGTTTTAACTTGCAGTCTAGTGCTCACTTAGAATTACCTGCTCTGTATTTCAATTTTATCTATTATTCTATTTCACAGGCCTTTTTTATTTTAGAATGTTTCCACCTGAGAGCAAGGAAAAGAATTATTTCAAAAGCCATACACATGCAAAATGGATTTAACGAGCACTAAAAATGCTGCGTGCAGTTGTTTTTCATACTGTACTTTCTGCACTTTTATGGGTAAACACTGCAAAAAAGGGATGCTTAAAAAAGAGGAAAAGCAATTATTGAATTGAGCCTATTAGGCAATGTGATCATTTTACAGAACACTAAAGGGGAAGTTCTTAAGCACTGCAGGAGGCTTTATTGTAAAGTGTAATTTTCAGACAGCCACTAATGCTCCCACCTGCTTCTTTTTGTGTCATACTTTTTATAACACCAATTTCCCTGCTCTCTGCAAAATACTGGGGAAAAAAAAATACAAAAAAGTGTAGAATGTCCCAGCTGTGAAGATACAAGCTCCCAGAAGGACAGGATGTTTAATACAAACTGAAATTTAATCTATTGAATATACATGCTGTATCTCAGCAAAAATGTTACCTGCTTCATAATACATTATCTACTACATCATGGCATAATTCTACAGTGGAGGTGTAATGTCAATGAAAAATTGGCGTAGAAAGTCTCAAGCGGAATATTTACACAATTCTTTAAAATAATTGGCTTTTTCCTGCAAAGACAAACTACCTATCAGAAAGTTTCACCAGGCAGATTTTTTCCTACAATTTGTATGATATTCTTCATATGATTTTAGAACATTTTACTGAAAATGAGCACTCATTAAATATAGCGTATAATAGATGTGTACTAAATTAAGGCAGGAGATATCATTAGCATGACCTCCTTCAAAATTACAATAATTTAAAAATTGGTCAACATTTCTCTGAGGTTGACAATAACCACAGGATGCAGAGTGATTAACATCAGCTGACATGGGATTTATCCCATCACATCAAATTAACAGGAGGCTGGGTTTGAGTTACAATCACCTACTCAAATAGAATAAGTTCCTTTTGGAGAAATGGAAGTTCACACTTCTCCAAACAGAAAAAAAAAAACAAAAAAACCAAAAAAACAGACAGAGAGCCTAAATGGGATAAAGATACAGAGATGAAAAAGCACTGTTTAAAAAAAAAAAGACAAAGTAGGAACATTTCAAGAAACTATAACGAGGGCGAAGAGACAGACAGGACAGAGATACCAGCTGTATTTGTAGAAGACAGGCTCTATCTAAGTGCTGAACAAGCCAAATTCAAAGAAAGACAACTTGGAGTGGACAGAGAGCAAGACAAAAGACAGGAGTAAGAGAGCCTGAGATGTCCTAAGAGCTGTTCCCAGTGACAAGGACCACGGGGCTGAGAACTGTGAGGAGGGTTTCTTGCCTTTCTCCAAGTCTATATCCACAGATGCAATACTCTGTCCTATACGTGCAGGCATTTATTCAAGCATATATTTACAGAACCTTGCCCAAAGCTGTGTGTGGCATGTGTCCCTGGAAACTGCACTGTAAACTCAGAGTGTTCAGAAGGCATAAATCAGATAAAGATATTTCAGTTAATGCTAGTTCTGGAAACAAGGCAAAGAACACCAGGGAGGCTCCTGGCTTGTTAAATGCACAGCAGTTTTCTTCAAAACCATCCACCTTTCAGCTAAGACAAAGATCTAAACATAAAGCAGTGAAACTCCAGTACATAGCTTCCTTTTTTTTTTTTTCTTTTTTTTTTTCCACTTACTTGGTTTCACTTGTAGATGGTCCTTTCCAGAGGAACCAGGGACTCTTAGAATTCAGGATTTCTTACGTACAAATGTGTATGAAGCTTAAGGGAGAAATACTTTGATACCACATTCACGTTTTGCAAGAGTAATATTTCATCGTGGATATGGACAAATCCATCCAATTTTCTAAATCATTAATATTTATTGATACTGCCTGAGCATCCAGTTTGGGCTGTGGATTCATTCTGCATGGCAATTTATAAACACAGAAACATGGATGCTTTTCCAGATTCATTATGATAATTCATATAGGCAGAATTGATACCAGCATTCCTTTCTAGGCTGCTAGGTACTCATGGCACAAATCCAGATAGCAGTGAATAAAATCTATGTAGAAAATGAGACAATTTCTTACAGAACCTCCATCTCACCTGCCAGAGAAGCTGGGAAGTGCACCATACCAAAGCAGGACAGAAAAGATTGTCCAGGGACAAAAGGCTGGCCATTAGACTAATGATTCAGAGCCTAAACCTGCCATTAGGAAGCAGTTTCAAAGCAATATTGGCAAACTGCTTACACCAAAACGTTAATGGCTCAATGTCAAGTGAGTTTCCGCAATTTTCTGCCCTAGAATCTGATTTCACTCTTGAGCACAGGTTTGTAGACGTGCTAAGAACTCACTGTTACAATTCAAACCAAGGATGAGCTACCTGCTGAGTGGGATGCTGTGTCACTCCAAAATATTCTTACGGAAATAGAGACCGTGATCAATGTTAGACATAAAATATACATCACCTATTTGTCAGTTTTCAACTCAGGACTTTTTCCTGCTTCAGTTCCCAGCTGTAAATTTGAGGCAACTGAACAATGTGACCATACAAAGGTGTGGTAAAAATAAATATTTATATATTTGCTAAGTTCTCAGATACTATGGGGAAAAAAAACATATAAACACCATGAAGGAACTCCTTTAATTCTCTCTTCTGAGGGCATGCATCAAATAAGACATACAGGTCATCCACAGCTACCATTCATAATTACTGTTCCACTGAAGGAGTCAAGAATCCTCTTCAAAGGTTAAATCCTGCCACAGTTTTCACGTAGAAGATCATTATGCTGTTTTTCATCATACAAAGAAAATCAGGAAATCCAAATGTGTCCCTCCTAGCATTTCTCAAAATGCCTTCCTTAGGTTCAGGTGTCTTTCCACTTCGAATTATTTTGAACTAAGGTAAGTATTCGGAGGAAGAAAGAGATTTTCTGCTCTTTTCTTTACAGTACCTCTCATCCTTAAGTCTGTGACAAAACGATTCATGAGATAAATGTTTCTATAATTTTTTCAACTACCAAACATGTGGAAATTCTGAAGAAATGACAGGCTCTGTAGGTGAAGAAGACAGTGTATGTTGTCTGCTCTGACTCCAGCAAGTCTTTGGTGACTGTCTCCAATGACATCTGTTGTACCTAGGCAGGGATGTCACTGTCACTTGGATGTGTGTACCACTCAATGGGGGGAAAACTGGCCGGACCATTGATGGAGCTGAAGGAACTCTCTACTGGGGCTGGTTAAAAGCAGATTTCTTCAGGAATCTGTCCTGTGTCCTATTTAATTCTTTAATACCAAAGACCTGGCAGAGGTGGTGGAACGTGTTCATTGAGCTGGCTGTACTGATACATCTGAGGGGAGGTCACTACTCCGAGGGGCTTCTGTGGCCTGGAGGAATGGGCCAACAGGTCCCTCATGGGAGGCAGGGAACTTCAGCAAGGATGTAAAATCCAACACCAAAGCTGAGAAGAACCTGGGACTCGTGGCTAACAGCAGGTTTAACTTGAGCCAGTTTGAGTCCAGGCTCTGCTTCCAGGTGACTGGATACGAGTTAACTCCCTTCGCTGGCTTTTCTCCATGTCACCTAGAGCCCTGTCAGGACCTTCTCAAAGGAATCAGCCACTCTCTGGGTTCCCTGACAGAATGGTGGTGTGTGTTTCCTGTTATCATCAGTATTTGCTTCCATAACCCTTTGCAAAATGTTTGTCTCACTCAAGGGAGTCTTCCTTTAAATAGATGCTAGAAAAGACAGGGCATTGTGTGGAGATACCACACACATCATTTACAATACTTTAAGCCCAAGCCTGGTTCTTTGGTGTGCACTCACTATTAAAAGTGAACACCTTTTCTCACATTAAAATGTTTATTTGTTCATGCTTTATACATGTTAGTGTTATTGGTTGTGCTTTTCTCTATAACTTTCACCAGCTCATGAATAATGTTATTCTAATGAAGGATATCTATGTGAGTTTTCTGAAATAAAAATCTTCCCTATTTATCTCAAACAAGGCCAAATATTCACTTCATATTAGTCAACCAACTATGATTCCCCTGAGCTGCATGGACTGGAAAGACATTTCTCTAAAGCACACAGGAGACAGCTAACTCTCTCTTTGTTTCCTGCGCCCTAATTATTACATTATATTTTGATGTCCTTTCTCCTGAAATGACACTGACTTAAAAAACTCCCATATTTCATGCATGCTTTGATGAGAGTACTGACTAAGAATATTAAATATTGAACCTTTCTTTCATTATGGGTCAGTTTTTGAATTTACTTTTGGGGCAGTTTTGAGTCACTAGACTATATTGATAAGACACAACAGTGTATAGAAGTCACAGATTGCAGTAAGAAAATACTGTCTTTTAAAAAAATCTGTAAGCATGGATGACTGTAAATGATCATTTTGTTCTTTACTTTATGTATTTTTTACAGCTACCTCATGTTTATTTTAAAATACTCAAAATACTGTCAGCTGATATGATTTCAGAAAAGTCTAGACATTACATAAAAAGGATGTCTATGATTTCTGAAGTTTAATTACATTTCCTTCTTTGGAAAATAAACAAAGCCCTGGTAAAAGTACATTACGCTAAAAAAACCAAATAAATTAAGAAGAGTCACCTGCACCTTCCAGATATATTAGGCAAGCTCATTGATTAAAATGTTACAGACTGACAACTGTCCAGAGATCCAGCCAAAAACACTGGAAAAGAAAACAGTGCTAAGAATTGAAAAGAGAAGAGATTCAATTTGGCTTGAAACTACACAACAGTACCTCCAAGAAAGGAATGCTGTTGAACAGTGATATCAAGTACAGAGTGTCTTGACCTCAGTTATGCAGAGAAATGGCTAAATACCTTTTTACCTGCAATTTGGAGAAAAAAAAAACCAACAACCAAACAACAAAAAAAACCCAACAAAAAAACCCAAACCAAAATATAACAACCCTGGACATCAATATTATCATAATTGCCAACAGGGTGAAGAAACCAGCAACTGAGTCTTGCAAAAGGAAAGACTAACCTAACACAAATACACCTATTCAAAGTTTTCCAAAAGAAAACTCTTACATTTGTTCTACCCACTGGGCATTTATCAATCGGGAAAAATCCTCACAAATGCTGTATCTCAAGTTGCCTTAAAATATTACAGATAATAGGGTATACTCGTACAGTGAGCCATGTTTGTCTGTAGTAAACTGATTTCCTTCACATCAACAGAAAATTTTAATTGAAAATGTCACAGATTTATGCATACAATATTCCAAACAGCAGCCCTCTGCTGTTTCCTAGAGCTGGTACCTGAAGTGCTACACAATTGGATCAGAACATCATCAAATCCATGTGGCCTGCCTCTGCAAAACCATGACAGAACAGGCAGGAGGCCTGCCCTGCTCTTTTTATTGGTACCATCACACTTGCACAGCAGCAACAAAGTGCTTACCCAAAGGAAGGTCATTTCCAGCTCCTGCCTCAAAGTGACAGAAATTAGCACAGGGTCTGACTGGAGTCAGAGCTGTCCTCATCCTCCCAGGGATGAGCAGAGAGGTAAAACAGCAGTTACAGAATTAGTGCGGTCTGTCCTACACCCTTTTCTGTTGCCTCACTGAATCACATTTCCATCTTCCTCTCCACCCCCTCTCCCATGCCCCCAAGGTCTCTCCTCCCCCTTAAGCCCACTCTCATGATCCCTGTCCCAGCATTGGGATCTCTGTACCGAGACCACAAATGTGGGGTGACGTGAACCCATCCACAGCAGCTGGAAACCTCAGAGGCTGGGATAGTCCCAGCCCATCTCACACGCCGAGACAACTGAGGCTGCTCACATCCAAGGGTCTGAGGACATTTTTTCCCCTGTCCAAAGTCATGGCTAATGACTGGCCAAGCATAATCTTATAGCCTAAATTGTGAAACCTCAGCAGGGCCCAGATCTAACACCTAGTACAGTTGTTCTGTGCAGTTGTTCTTTGTCCCTCTGCTGTATCTCTGGAGGATGCTGTTTCAGCAGGAGATGCAGAGTGCACTTGATTTCCCAGAGGTGTTGGTCTGAGCAAGTCTTCCCTCTTATTTCCTGCTACAAGACTGTAAGTTTGGCAGGGCTTTTCCTCAGGACTGTGCTGTAGATTGGAAACACAGTGTATCTGGGTAACTATGATGCACATGGTTTGAGGGACAGAATCCCTTCCAGGAAGGGCTTGGTGATGAGCTGTAAGATGGTGTAAGCACATTCTAGCTTTAGCCTCATCCTGCTTTTCCCTTTTGGGAAAGAATCACTCAGCAGCAGCTATCAGCATTGTCAATGTCACCACAGCCACCGCCTGGCTTCACCCTTTCTCAGTTTTCATCTCAAATGTCATTTTGAAGCTCGTGAAAATTGCTCTGGGATGCACGAGAAACGCACCTCCAAGTAAGTGTTCATTTACTGCTGCCTACAGGAAACAGGAGAGACTGTTGTACCCGTGACATAAAGCACACAGAAATTAACCCATGGTGTGCAAACGGCTGTGAGGGACCATGGCTGGCTCTGAGCTGTCCTGACGCCCCCAGTTCACCACTTACCTCGTCACACTGACATACCTGGGCTCTGTGGACATCTCCAATTCCTCTCCCTGTCCCATTGTGAGAGGCACTCACAATGCAGGCTGGGAGCATGACATTCCTGTTTCTCATGCTAAGCCACTGCCAAGTGCTCCCAGGAGGATGCCTATTTATTATTGGCCCTGTGCCATGAAAGACTGACCTAATGAAGCAATACAGAGCAGCTGATGTTGGCAGTTCCTGTGGCCTGCACAATTAGAGGTGCATTTATTGGCAAAATATTTGTGCCCCAAAGGCTACCACATACAGGTCTCCTGTCTTGATAATTCTGTGATGTGAAGGATCTTTCTTTTTTTTTTGGCTGCCCTTTCAAAATCATATGTAAGGTGCGCATTTGTATCCATGAAGGATAGAACACAGTTTTCTTTAAAATAAATTAAAAATCACTTAACATCTTAATTGAAGCTCTGTTGTAATTACTAAGTTTTAACTAGTGCCTCCTAATGGTATAAAGTATGTCTATAATATTATGTGTGTCAAATAGGAAATGTTGTGTATGTCAAGGTGTCTCACTTTTACTTCTCTGATTCTTTCCCTGATCCTGCTGGTGGGTGAGGAGCTGACTGGGGCAAGGATGCCTTGAGTCTGTAAGCCAAAGAGAGCATTCCACTCGTAGCTGTCACCTGTTATGTCATGAGGAGAACACTGAGACAGAGAAATGCTAAATATCACCCAACCAGTGGAGCACTCAGGGCAATCAGCACTGACCTCTTTCCTAAAATTAAGCACCTTCACATCTTTGGCTGATTCTGAAAACAATGGGGAAACAGACTCAACCTCCTCACACCCAGGGGCATGCTCAAGGGATATGAGGTAAAAGGTTAATTCCTTCTCCTTCAGGTATATTGTAAAAGCAACAGATGGCTCACAATGGATTTTTGTGTTACCTACAGAAGTATTTTTCTCAGAAACACATACACATCAGAACTACACAGGTACACAGAAGACCAATTACATTGACAATCAGGTCATACTAATCAGATGAATCTCCAGTATTTTGGTCTCAAGCAGGGTAGAAGCATGATCTAGGTGCTCACCCAGTCAAGATCTGGATGGAGGAGTTGCTTTAAAATTATGCAGGCACTTAATATAAAAAAGAAAAGTATCTACGAAGTTTAAATTATGCCAGACATAACTCAGAAGAGCTTTTCAAAATAGAAGTTTTGGACTTAAATGCCTCACTTGACCTAAATTTGACTTCAGGCTCCTACATAAAGCAATTCCATAAAGTCACTAAAGTTACACAAGGGAGAAATTCACCCATGAGTGATATGAGTTTTGGCATGCAATTTGCACCTTTTCTAGATCCACAATATTATTTTTCAAGATCATTCCAAATCTGTGTATCATCACTACACTATATATTGATCTTTTGAGCAGAAGGCCAATATTTAAGAAAATTGATTCATAATAACTTAATATTAAGCAGTTGGATTTTATATATATATATATTTATGAGTAAATATATAACAGCTCCTCTGAGAAGTTACTGTTTTCAAGAGTGAAGTCTATTTAAGTAGTAGATTCTGTGCAAGGGTTAACCTCTGCAGATTTGTCTTTAAAGATATTTATAGCAAAGGTGTTAATTCCCAAGGAAAACAATTTATATTCTTAAAGCAGGCTACACCTTTCCAAATCCTGGTAGAAACAGGCAGCCAACTTGCACATATAATTAAACTTCAAATTCCCCTCTAAATGGCAGCCAAAGTTCAATATATTTTTTCTGAGGCTGGTTGATGTAGAAAGATATTAATGAGGTGTTTTCTCTTCTACCATCACTTCAATGATGTAAATAGAGACCGATTAAACCTGCACACCTTTCAGGTTGATATACCTGACTGGAAAAAAAAAAAAATCTCACAGCTGGAATTCTTCCTGAAAACTAAAATAGATGACAGAGTAAAAGACCAATCTTCTATAGACACTTAATGAAGACAGGCTTCAAGGGGTTTTCTATACCAGAGAGTACTTTACACCCCAGGAGGAGACAAAACCAGCAGATTTCTGCAGCTGAGGATTGCAGTCACAGCAGAATAAGTAAAATAACAAAAAACATATTACTTGTTAAATCACTTACACTGGTTTTCCTTTGGATTCACAAGTCAAAATTATAGATTGTCCTTCTTCAGGCCATGAATTGGAAGAAATGATTTTAACTAAAGGTGTATCTAGGAAGAAAAAAATAGACAACTTGTTGATATACACAAAAAAGATTTATTATCTAAGAGTACATTCTTCTCTATTTACAACAGACTAAACCATAGATTTAATTTACACTTGGAGACAGTTTCATATGGAGCCTTGTGCAATTTCCATTGTCTTCAGGAAGGCAATAAAAATGACCAATGTAACTAAACCAGTAACTTTTTATATCCCTAGGAGACACAGATAGAAAGCATGTGTATACTCAGAGAAAACAACTTTTTTCTTTCTGTATTCGATGCAAATACCCCCTATGACTATCCAAAAGTCTGATATCTAACAACAAAATGAAAAGACCCAAAACATTGAGGATGAATAACAAGTACCCCATGCAATTGTTTGCCTATTTTTAGGCTGATATGATGGAATGCTGCTATTAGAGGAATGAATGCAGTAGTGTACATTTGAATAAGAACCCTTTTGTTGTTGCAGAAGCTTGAAACTCATAATAAGAAAGCTACAATGGGCATTCAGATAAAATACCTTGTTACAGATATTTTACAGGATATTATTTCTGAAATGCAATAAAGCTGCCCCTAAACCAGAACAATCTTAAACAGAATTTGCAAAGAGACTGTTTCAAATATCTGCAGAAAGCACTACAGAAGAGTTTGCAATCTGTCCAATGTGATGAGATTAGTTTTATAGTTTTAATTGCAAAAAGATACACAATATAGCTACTGTGAATTCATGCAGAATAGCGCATTTGAAGTAGATCTAACTTTTTAAAAATTTTGCCAGCTGGCTTGCAGGAATATATTCCCACAGTCAACATATGACTTAGAGGGGCACCTTTATAAGGAAAAAAAAAAGATGATAAAGAAAGGAATGTAACACATTTTTTCCTTAGGAAGAGGAAAAACTAAGTTCATTGTTACAGTGAAAAAAAATGCCAGATTCAATAGAAAAACATGGTTTTTTTATAGTTCCCTAATACAAACCACTTTAACCTGCAAATCGAGGGTACCTAAGTTTTGTGTCATTCAATTTGCAGTTGCTGTTTTCCTTAGCAGTGACACCACAGATGTGCTGTTATCGAGCAAATGTGAAAGGGCACGACAATATGACCCCAC